>CM067348.1:10430193-10442693 GCA_034190875.2 Urechis unicinctus | reverse complement strand
GCATTCGAGAGTTGCGTTGGAACACATCGTATTAAGTTTTACTTCTGTTTTTGTTTCGGAGACCTTTCGCCGCAAAATCAGTCAAAAACAAGTCATTTGTTTACGCGCTGACATAACCGGCCATCATGAATATTAATGAGCCGTAATGAATGACCTCCCATTAGGCCTTGTTGACCAACCAGGTTCTACTTGATTCGGCTACTTACCGTTTCCCTCTGCGGACATCGATTATCACTCCGGTGGTTACTAGTGCCACACTAGGATGGAGGGAGGGGAGGGCGGGGGCTAGTGGGGGGGGGGGGGGAGACGAATAGTTGTGGGAAGCTGGTTTAACGTGACAGCTAAATGACCACCTTTACTGCTTGAATTATTTCCCCGTAAATGTTCATGAGATTCGAGTGGGAATGAGGAGCATGGAAATGACTCCTATGGTGATGGCGTCATGAAGCGTGGGGGGGGGGGGGGGGGTGTTGACACTGCACCTCTACAAAGGTCCAAGTGAACACTTACACCAATCAATACACCTAATAACCCGTCTGCCGCACCACGCCTCGTGCCACCAGAACGCCCTAACTGCTGCCAGCAACTTCAGTCAACATGTTGTCCTCATCGACACGTCTCAACTTGTTCCCAGGTCACTGAACAGCGCATGCGCAATTTATTGTTCAATATTTGGTCAACGACAGATATTTGCAGCATCCATCAGATTCGCTCTCCTGTAATCTTGCCTCCGAATCGCGTCTGTTCTTATCTGACGGGGAATACGGTCCGACACACAATCTGTCTGTGATTTCGTGATCATGTGATGCGTTTGGTGATACCATAGTGATATAGACACGTGCGTAATGAGTTTTCATTGGATAGCGTGGACCGTGTGTGTGCAATCTATTCACCTGCTATCGGCAGTCGACGGTAAGTATCGCCAGGTAACCAATGTCACCTCCCTGTTCCCTCGCGCCCCACCTGGGCAAACAACAGAATATCAGACAAAAGGTTTTTATAAGTTCTGTTAAAGCGGCACGGAATATCGTTAATAACGAATATCACTTTATGTTCCGGATGAAGGGATCATCGATTGTATTTATACGTATTTATATGTCAACGTTGTAAGTTTCTGAACATGGTTACCACCATGACAGTATATGTGACGTCACTGGTTGCGGAATCTAGCGTTATCTCTGGTGAAAAACAACCCTGATAGATAATGGAGAATTGGATTTATCTCCTATTTGAACTGCAAAACACATGATTCAACTCAAGTCAAGACATAGCATCGACTGCGTTTTCTTAAACTCGAGTATAAAGCGCGATTCGTGTCATACTTGTGATATTTCAATAGTTATTTGAAGGGAACATAATTTTCAAATGCTCTCAAACTATATATCATGCAATGCCTCCATGTAAAAACGTGTAAAATGGATTGGCCTTTTGAAGCATACTCTTTTACTCCTAAAATGAATAACACATAAACGGGAACTTCTAAAACATAATTGCCTAAGATGATCCCTTCTTTTTGCGCAAATTTCGTTTTGCAAAACGTATGCATTTGCTTGAGTCGGTGTGTCTCCGGCAACGTATACATAATGGCCGACTACGGCACAGGGTGACACAACGCACGGCACTGGGTGACACAACGCAAGGAACTTGGTGACACAACGCATGGAACATGGTGTCACCACTAACAATTCACGGTACAGGATGACACAACTCACGGCACAGGGTGACACTACTCACAATATAGGGAAATGCATCCCATATGTAAGGGTGACATACCACACGTTGTGTTTGATCCGTAATCTAACGGTCTACTCAGACAACCCTAGGTGCTGGCTTCTTGATGCCACGTTATCAAGTGTCGGTAGTCGAGATCAAAACGTAACAGCGTATTCTTCCCAATTAACCGGCGATTATTACTATCGGTCGCCGACAGCATGCTACAACAGTCACCACGGGGCCCATAGGCGGAGACGACATCGCCTGTGAAGTCTGGGAACCAGGCGCAAAGCAGGGCGTATGTGGTTCGCCGCTGTACGTTGTTCGCCGCTGTACGTTGTATGCCACCGTCACAGCTACAGATCAATATGATGTGCGGTGGAGTGGGTTTAGTATACATGTCGGTTCGAAGTGGGATGGAGTGAGTTAATGCTGTGAGTTTGGCAGGTGAGTAAAGGTCGTGGGTCAATCAGGTGGGTTAAGGACGTGGGGTAGTCAGATGGGTTAAGGCTGTGGGTCAGTCAGGTGAGATAAGGCTGTGGGTCATTCATGCGAGTTAAGGCTGTGGGCCAGTCAGGTGGGTTAAGGCTGTGGATCAGTCAGGTAGGTTAAGGCTGTGGGTCAGTCAGGTGAGTTAAGTCGTTGAGTCAGTCAGGTGGGTTAAGGCTGTGAGTCAGTCAGGTGAGTTATGACTTTGGGTCAGTCAGGTGGGTTAAGGCTTTGGTTAGTCAGGTGGGTTAAGGCTGTGGATCAGTCAGGTGGGTTAAGGCTGTGGGTCAGTCAGGTGATTTAAGGTTGTAGGTCAGTCAGATGAGTTAAGGCTATGGGTCTGTCAGGTGGGTTAAGGTTGTGGGTCAGTCGGGTGAGTTAAGGCTGTGGGTCTGTCAGGTGGGTTAAGGCTGTGGGTCTGTCATGTGGGTTAAGGCTGTGGGTCAGTCAGGTGAGTTAAGGCTGTGGGTCTGTCAGGTGGGTTAAGGTTGTGGGTCAGTCGGGTGAGTTAAGGCTGTGGGTCTGTCAGAAGGGTTAAGGCTGTGGGTCTGTCAGAAGGGTTAAGGCTGTGGGTCAGTTAGGTGAGTTAAGGCTGTGGGGGTTAAGGTGGGTTGTGGGGGATAGAAGGGTTAAGGCTGTGGGTCAGTTAGGTGAGTTAAGGCTGTGGGTTAAGGTTGTTGGTTTGTTTGAAGTGGGGATATGTAGGTCGGTATGAAATGGTATTTGGTGGGTAAAGGCTGTAGGTCGGTATGAAGGGGTTGAAGTGGGTAAAGGCTGTAGGTGGGTATAGATTGGGGGGAGTGGGCCTGCTCTACAGGTTGGTATGAGGAAGAGGGGATGAAAGCAACGGGTCCACGTTGAAATGGGTAGTATTGGTTTTAGCTACTGGTCGGCATGAAGTGGGTCGTGTGGCTGAAGACTGTCGGTCGGTATGAAAAGGGGTGGGGTTAGTCAAGCAACTTACACACGTTTGAAACGCGCGAGCTTTGTTACATTATTGTTTATGGATAACGGTTGGCGGTTAGTACTCGGACGTATCGGGCTGATTTTCTGACATAACGGTTGCTGTTTTTGTTACTTTTTTGTCACCTTATCGACCATGCTGTGTGGGTGCCCCGCGCGGACCGTCATCTTCTAGCAGACGCAAATTTACATAATAGGGTAATTTGTAAATGGGGGAACTTGGCGAACTGCTATCAACATCATCATCATCATCATGGTGTAAATTGATCAGTTTTCGTGATCATAATTCTTTCGATCCTCATCGCAATCATCCTCATCATTCAGATACTATGAATCATTGAATTGTTCATCACGATAATTATCATTTAAATCACCATCCATCGTCCTTATTTGTGAGAAGTCCGTGACCATACAAATATTAATCTGCAATGTAGAACATTTTTGCCGGGTGCTTGAGTAAACAAACCTTGTTGCGGTGGAATTAACCTTAACCTAGGGTCTCAGGCAGAGACCCGTCCGCCCGTCCATTGGACGGGTAATCCTCGATTCGGACGGGCTGGAATTTCCCCGCACAGACCGTCCACCCGTCCGCACCTCTCGGATACAAAAATTAGCATTGTCAGTATAAAAAGCTCATTTTAAGACAAACAGTGACGCAGCCTGCTGGCCGCTCATCTATGATCAAGACAAATACTGCTCTGTTTGATGACGCTTTTTATGACGCATGGGGTTTAATCAGCGTCATAATACTTCAATGATGGTGAATAGAGTGACAACCAGCTTTGTCTCCTCGCAAAACAAGGTCCCACTCCATGTCGATTTTATACCGTCTCTTAAATGATACACGAGGTTTGTAAGAATAATGACAACTAGAAGGGTGGTATACATTGTGCGCGGTCGATTGGGGCATTCTGAAATGTCATGAAGCTCATAAATTGCTATTTGGTAAAATATGATATCTTTGAAAAAAAATATTTCGCAGAACGTGCCAAAAGATATTTTAGTTTTCGCGCGTAGGCTTGTGCCAGAGGCAAGTAAAAGTCGCGCCAACAGTCACAATCGCGATAAGGGTGTTGTGAAAAGAAAGCTCTGCGGTGTTAACTGCAGTAGAAGGGATGGGGTAGGCGGAGACCGAGCGGGGCTGTAAAGTGGCGTGTTGACTGTACCGAGGGGGTGGGGGAGGGGGGGGGGGAGGTGTCGGCGACGATGACGACTCTGGCCGGTCGGCGTGATAATGGCGATGATGGTGGTGATATTGATTACCGTTACAATAATGATAAAGATGGTAATAATGATAATGATGATGTTGATGATAATAATATTGATGACGGTGATAATGATGATATTGATGGTAATGATGATGGTGATAATGATGGCGATAAAATTGGTGATGGTGATAATGATGATATTGATGAAAATGATGATGGTGATAATGATGACGGTAGTAAGACAGTGATCAGTATATAAGAACTTGCTGGTCTCATTCGTCCGCAACAATGCAACACCCATTTGTCAGTAGCCGTGTGTCTATAATTGAAAAGATAACGTGGTCTTCCACACACAGAGTCAGATAAGGTTCAACACAGACTTTTTGAAAAAGTACCCAACAAATTGGCAGCTAAAATTGGTATTGAGGAAATATATTTTGTTCGCTGTCAAAGAACACGACTGTAAAATAAAAACCTTTTCCACATTGACTGTGAAATACTGTTTTGAAGTTCTAATCATACTAACTAATGAATGACTGGAACAATGGCCGACTGATCTTATTCCCATCCCCAACTCAGGCAACTATAGTCAATATGTGACCCTGTTCCAGCTGCCTCGTATGAACATTTGGGATGTTTCAACGACCAGGAACCCCCCGCCCGTGACTTGATGGGAGAAGAAGTGGCGTTGGACACGCTGTCGCTGGCCCAGTGCGCCCAATCCTGTCAGACAGCGGGCTTCCCTTACGCTGGTATGCAGGGCGGTAACGCCTGCTTCTGTGGACATACGTACGGCAAGCACGGCCTGGCTCCAGGTGAGTGGATAACGCTACATGACGGCTTCCGGATATTACATCGACGATCTGCTACCCTTCATGGCATATCTCGGCCAGGAATGCTTACCCCCGACAATCTGTCCGTTTACTGCTATCTATGAAACTTCGCCAATCGACTCCCAGCACCCACCTTTGAAGGGGGAACAGTTTAATTGGGGAGTTGGTTCTGTAAGGAGCTGGGTTCAGCTGTTATCATGAACAACAGGTCTATTGATCTCAATATTACACCTGATTGTTCCCGCCATGGCGATCCCGTGGGAAATTGGCGCGATGAATTTGTGTCAAATTGATGCGACCATTTGATCCCGCTGAATATTGATGTCCTGCTTACAGACCCAGACGAGGCGTGCAACTACACGTGCGGCGTCGACTCATGTGGGGGCCACCTGGCGACTGATGTCTACTATTCCCTCGATAAATGTGAGTCATAACGCACATACAATGTATTGAGCGTCATAGCGTACGAACTACACTACATACCGTTTCGATACAAGTAATTACAAGTTCGCTTGGACATTATTGTCTTATTTCAGCAAGCGCTAAAGAATCGCAACGTATGCTGGTTCATCACAATAGTCCGTTGAACTTTAACCTGGCGAGAAGCTCATGCGTGAGCTCTGACGGCGATTTGGCGATCACCATGGACACAGCGTCTCTCAATGCCACCATGCAGGTTGCCCTGGACAACGGCCTAGCGTAAGTCTGACTACAATACAAGAGTTTTTTTCTCTAAACAGCATAGATGACGAGATCATTATTGCACCACAAGAGTCAATAGCACCGACAATGTTGACTTACTGGACTGACAAGCATCGATCTCCCGGCGTTCCAAAGTATAACAAAACTATGGTTGGTTGTATTGGCTGCGGTGTGCAGATGATTAATCATGGCTCGTGTGTTGCTACAGGAATACAGAGAACGTATTTATTGGGATAAAGAGGGGGCTCTTGGTGGCCGACACGGAGTACCAGTGGACCGATGCCACGGCGCCGGCCTTCACCCTAACAGACCGTACGTCTACATCCACCGTCACATCACTACACCCCTCTCAAGATCTCAATCAGTCAAAAAACAATAATTTTAAATCTTGCATTCAACAACATTGCTGAATTGTGACACATGCACTGGGTGACTAGAATGACCTATGCTCGTCTGTGTCCTGTTGACAGCGACCTACAGCGCCTTCTGGGCCCAGCAAGAGACGCACATCAATCACTGTGTGCAGTTGATGCTGGACGGGGGCAGGTGGTCCACGACCTCATGCGCTTTCAGCCTCACCTACGTTTGTAAGCAGCTTCCCCCGGTTGGTGAGTCGACTGTAGATTGAGCATCTTTTGGCAGGCTTCTCATTCATGGCACTTTGGCTGACGATCTACACCCGCTAGATTAGTAAGCCCTGTCTGCAGGGGCTGGCATCAGGGCTCGTGACGGTATCGAGCTTATAGCTCTGCTAAGAGGCCTATTTACTCCTCTGCCGGACATGTATGTGACCATGCCACCTGTGCGCAGGGCGCTGCTGGCCATAACTTCTTCCTTAAAGTCACTTGCCTCGAACAATCAGAAGATTCATATCTTAAGCATAAGCCGCAAAGTGCAGTCACTGTAGAGCTTGTCGGAGTGAACCCTCTTTGTGTAACTATGAAGTCGTTGGTGTTATGGTGCCACGGAGATGGTGGAGGGGCCCGAGGTAGGAAGGGTGAGGTGGAGATAGTGGAGGGACCCGAGGTGGGAAGGGTGGGTTTGAGGTGGTGGAGGGGCCCGAGGTGGGAAGGGTGGGGTGGAGATAGTGGAGGGACCCGAGGTGGGAAGGGTGGGTTTGAGGTGGTGGAGGGGCCCGAGGTGGGAAGGGTGGGGCGGAGATAGTGGAGGGACCCGAGGTGGGAAGGGTGGGTTTGAGGTGGTGGAGGGGCCCGAGGTGGGAAGGGTGGGGTGGAGATAGTGGAGGGACCCGAGGTGGGAAGGGTGGGTTTGAGGTGGTGGAGGGGCCCGAGGTGGGAAGGGTGGGTTGGAGATGGTGGAGGGGCCCGAGGTGGGAAGGGTGGGGTGGAGATAGTGTATATTGAAGGGGGTGGGGGGTGGGCAGAGGTGAGGAGGGGGTTTGCGAGGGGGTGATGTGCGTTTCATTCACAAAATAAACGTAATGCCCTTAACTGTTACCCACTTGATCGCAATGACCGCCTATCCTGGAACCCTGCCATGGCCTTTTTGTCGAGAACGAAATATATTCTAGTTTGCACATCAACATCATTTTTTAGTTGTTGATTCTGTTCTCATTTCAACGTGAACTTCTAAAAGAGACCAACTGCTTTCTTCAACAGTAACGCCGGCTCCGACAAGTACTAAGAGCTCGGGGTCTGACGAAGGCGGCTTCGATCGAACACAGCTCTCCCTTTACATCGTTCTGCCAATGTTCCTCCTCTGTTACGGAGGTTCTTGTGTCCTCTACTGTGCCTCAAAGCTCCATAAGTCCATCAAACGCAACAAACGCCAGAAAATGAACCTGGCTAAAATTGATACTCTCTCCGAGTATGAGCCGGAGACGAAGCCAGCGAAAGCGATGGTGACGCCATCCGGGAACCCGAGAGGCCGCTCACCACGTCCTCTCAGCGCCGGCAAGACTGCTAAGGTATACCCGTTAGGGGAGGTGCCTGCGCGGCAGGGTGCTCGGCCGATGTACCACCCACCCCCACGAGGAGCAGGACCTCCCCCTCCCCCCGTTGCCAGACCATATCCACCGCCACCGATGCATTCCAGAATGCCACCTAGCACTTCAGCAGCTAGAAGTGCCGTAGCTAGCACTGAGACGAGCTCGTCGGCGGAAGGCGACGGATCGAGGCCGGCTACAAGTAGGGCAGTGGAGATCTCCATGCAAGACAGCTTGGCCAGCAGCGCAGCCAGCTCCCGTGTTAGCTCACAGGACGGAGTTTGCATGGCGACGGCACCAGCTCCTCGCGCCAGTGCACACAGGACCAAAGATGACATTAAGAAGGCAAAGCTCTTGGAAAATGCTTTGAAGGAAGCTCGTGAACGACGCCGACAAGAGCGGATAGCTCGTGGTGAGGATCCTGAGAGCCGTCCCGGCACCGCTGTTGACGTGCACACACCAGTTCCCGCCACTCAAGGCGGAGACTACGTGAAGAAAACGAAGAAAACGAAGCACGGAGAAGATGGCCCGGATGGACGGCGCTCAAAGAGAGAGAAGTCGAAAGACAGGACGAAATCGGCCGTATATGGCGAGTCACAGGACAGCGGAGACTCGACCACGAATCTCCTCTCGGATTCCGACAAACCAGAGAGCCCATCATCGGAAGCTACTCTGCCACCACGTGACCCCACGAAAATGTCCATTCAGGATATACTGAAAATGAAGATGGCCATGAAAACCCAGCACCGGAAGCCCAAGAAGATCATGGCTGCTTAAATCTACTGTTGTGAATTATTTCCCCTTCTTCGTGTTTCATGCAACATGGGGTTTTCTCATTTGTCTGTGTTTCTTGGTGTATAACACACGTTCATAGCAACCTCGTAACAACGGCAGGTGGACTGTTTTAGCATCCGGTGTTCTGATGGGTTACATGCAGTACTCATGCGACCATCCAATCACCAACACACCTGCTGGTTGATAAGGTTGGTCATCCCACTTGTGGCTGTTGTGCAAAAGCTTGATCCCGGAGCATGATGTATGTAACAAAGGTGTCTTATATCAACTGATTCCGCTGTTCATTGTAACCCAACATAAGGTACAATATCGGCAACATACGATTAGTGCACAATTCGATTGCAAATGGATGATCTATATGCACGAATATATATATATATATATATATATATATATATATATATATATATATATATATATATATATATATATATATATATATATATATATATATATATATATATCTCTATATATATATATATATATATATATATATATATATATATATATATATATATATATATATATAGGGATGCGGCACGGCATTTTTTTCTTCTACACCCATCCTTCCATTAAGTATCCGTTTGGATCTACTGTTTTCATATGAAAGAGAAGCCTAATGTGTACTGTGGATATTTAGACAGTGTTGGTTGAAATTCAGGCCTTTTATGTAAACTAAGGCACATGCATTAGAATATTGTTCTTTTAAATATATGTACGAGTGCTAATTATTTGAATTCATTAAAAACTTAAAAATGCTTGTTATAAAGCTCGACACAGTGCTATAAGGATGTTTGTTTGATGTTGTGTGTGCGGTGTCGCTGTGATACGTCACTTCCTGTGATATTGGTAAACACTCACTACGGGATATACTGCTGTTTTGAACTCCTCTACTGATTATTGCTGTAATTATGGTGTTCGTTGCGTGGGCATGTGGTTGTTTTAGAATTAATTATATCAGTGCATTTTTTCTTTGAGCGATTTAAGTGTCATCAGGTTACCTTTGATGCAATTAAGGTCATTATCAGTGATGGCAGGGTAGATAATTAGCGATTATATATGGGTAATATATATAAATATATATATACATATATATATATATAGATAATTAGCGATTATGTATGGGTATATATATATATATATATATATATATATATATATATATATATATTTATATTTATATATATTAACCAACATACGCACACATATATCTATTTGCCCATATATATGGGGATATATATATTATATATATAGGGTATATATATATATATATATATACATATATATAAACATGTTTATATATGTATATATTAAGATATATATACATGTTTATACATGTATATATATAAAGATATATATATATATATGCATACAAATATATAAAAATATATATATATATATACATATATATATATATATATATATATATATATATATATATATATATATATATATCTCTCTCTATATATATATATATATATATATATATATCTATATATATATATATATCTATATATCTCTATATATATATATATATATATATATGATATCACGACCAACCAACTGTGTCGCCATCGTGGGGTTATCAGTGCCTTCTTTTCTCTATTTTTGTCATCAATAAATGCTTTCGGATTTTGGTGTCGTTAATTGTGTTGATTTTCTTATTTCTATCGTTGTTGTTATTAGACAGCTACAGTTTGAATGCAACAAAGAGCGCCAACTCCTGTCAGGAGGCAGGATTCCCGTGCAGCACTGGTATGCATGGCGGTAATGTCTGCTTCTTATTGTTATTGAAACCCAGTTGTCATGTTTGATCTACCATAAATGTGACATCAAACAAAATACAGCTAGATCGCATACCTAACATGCATAAATAATGATAGCGTCTTGAGCTAATTGTCTTTGCAAAACTGATGCGGGAAGTAGCTGCGGAAAGTTGCCCAGAGAAGTGGCCGAACACAGTGCTAGCCGAGGACCGTCACCGCACTCTACGATAGTCGACAGAGGCACACGAGCTGTCGGGGAGCAAAGCGGTGTATTGCGTAATACCGAGTCCCTCCAGCGGTGATTTTGTTACTGGCCTGAGAGACAATATTGTTATGCAGAAGGGGTCCGAAATTTATTCGTTGATACAGCCAACGAGGTATAGTTTCTTTGATACAGCTGACTAGGTAAAATTTCTTTAATACAGCTGACGAGGTGAAGTTTCTTCAATACAGTCGACGAGGTATAGTTTCTTTAATACAGCTGACGAGGTAAAATTTCTTTAATGCAGCTGACGAGGTAAGTTTCTTAAGTACAGCTGACGAGGTAAAGTTTCAGCTGACGAGGTGAAGTTTCTTTAATACAGCTGACGAGGTAAAGTTTCAGCTGACGAGGTGAAGTTTCTTTAATACAGCTGACGAGGTAAAATTTCTGTAGTGCAGTTGACTAGGTAAAGTTTCTTAAGTACAGCTGACAGAGGTAAAGTTTCCTTTGTACAGCCGACGAGGTACAGTTTCTTTGATTTGGAATCACTTTGCAGGTTAACGAGGGCACTGGGTGATCTGGCAGTTGTTGCTTTGGACGGCTGTTAATATCAAACGCCGTTCACTCAAGGACATCGGTAAAGCAAAAACCATGGAAGGGTCAGATATCGAGTATTTCATAGGCTCTACGGTATCCGGTACAGTGAGAAAGCTGTATGTACGCGATCATGTCTATCTGATGACAAATGTTATAGATCTTTGTAAGTTTAAAAAAAAAACCAGTGTACTCTCCGGTAGTTTGTGTGTTATGGAGGGAAATATTATGGTGCACACTGCAGATAAACGGAATGCATGGCAAAGTACTGTCAGCAAATGTATGTATGCCATAAAAAGTACCTAATATGCCAACCAAATAACAGCAATGTACTATATGTAACAGCAACAAGCTAGGCGACGGGTTTCACATCCTACTATAATTGAGTAACCCCAAAATAGTTCTACTAAGGCGAACGTTCATACCTAACTACTTCTAAGACCGTCCTTCTAGTTGACGTACCTGTGCTTCCCAATAAACCTCACAATGGTACAATGTGAAGCCAACTCATCTGCACGTACAATATCATCGTCTAAGGACATTAAGGAAGTGATCTGCAGCTTGATCACAGTCCACCTCAATTCCCTGGACCTATTCATAGCTCTGTCTGATCAGCTAATCCAGTCGTTCAAAAGTTAACCTATTTCTGACAAGGGTCTTGAGTCGATGCGGAGTCAAACACACTCAGCCTTTCCCACCGTGGCGCAGGACCATGCGGCTCATCAAGAGGAATGTACCTGAAAAGAGCAAATAGTATTCAGTTTAATCGTTATAAAAATACTTGCCTATCAAAACATTTATCAGCGGCATCTGGTTAATCATTAGTTTATACCTGTTCTGGTTAACAAGCCTCTTGAAGACCACCATCTCGCCTCTGCAGGTGACTGCATCAACAACAGGGTGACACCTGCCGTCGTGGTCAATGGTTTTCTGGTCCCCATAATGTCCTCTCCGCGATCTCTACTTCTAGCATGGGGACACCAGGGGGACACCAGGGGGACACCACAGTCGAGTAGCGCTGCTCGTACCGCGGTTAGCGCAGTACCACCGTCCACCTTGCGGCACGTAAGAAATGAAGTGTCTGGGCATCCTGAAAACATATGTTTATATAAACATCCCTTTCATTATTCATCAATTAAAACCTTAAACCTGAAGATTTAATAATTAGTATTCTGATAAACACCTATGCCGACAAATTGCGACATGCTGAGATCTGCTCACAGACGAGCTGGTTGTATGTGTCTGTGCTCTCACAATTCACCTTCCCGGCTGCTTTCCTGGGCCCCTTTA
>CM067348.1:10415193-10425193 GCA_034190875.2 Urechis unicinctus | reverse complement strand
CTTTGCTTAATGGGAGCCCGTAGACGTATGAATAGCAGTCCCATGAGCTTATGTTGCTTTCGTGGTATCGTCACCTGATGACGGGCGTATATTTCACTCGTTTTCATAATCATCACACAGCACGTCGGAGTGAACCCTCTTAGCGTAGCTATAAACTCTTTGGCGTTATCGTAGAATTAACTATAACGTTGTTTGCGCACTGATTGTGATTAGAGTGCCTTTACCATGCACCTGTGAGCAATGACATTTGAGCTGGAGTAGTCAGAAACGTTCTAGACTCAAGGTTCTTCCATTCTGTGTTACCTTTGTCTCTGATCAATTACTATTTCGTTGGTTCGTCCATTCTGCGTTACCCTTGTCTCTGATCAATTACTATTTCGTTGGTTCGTCCATTCTGTGTTACCTTTGTCTCTGATCAATTACTATTTCGTTGGTTCGTCCATTCTGCGTTACCCTTGTCTCTGATCAATTACTATTTCGTTGGTTCGTCCATTCTGCGTTACCCTTGTCTCTGATCAATTACTATTTCGATGGTTCGTCCATTCTGTGTTACCTTTGTCTCTGATCAATTACTATTTCGATGGTTCGTCCATTCTGTGTTACCTTTGTCTCCGATCAATTACTATTTCGTTGGCTACACTGAGAATAAGTGCGGTTGATGCGTGGACCTTTGTGTGCTGTGTGGTGTAGGATTACCTGGTGAGATTTGGGTACCTGAGCAGCAGCGATGATGACATGACGGAGGCACTGCGCCAGTATCAGCGCATAGCTAGCATACCCGAGACAGGTGAGGTGTCATGATAATGCGAGGTTACGCCTCAATAGACAAGAGCCAGAGGGTGCGTTATGTTACACCTCAGTAGACTAGAAGAAACGTTCTGTCTCGCCTGTATTGACGCGAGCGAGAGGGAACGTTCTGTCTTGCCTGTATTGACGCGAGCGAGAGGGAACGTTCTGTCTCGCCTGTATTGACGCGAGCGAGAGGGAACGTTCTGTCTTGCCTGCCATGGCGTGAGCGAGCGTTATGCAATCATTGTGTTTGTGTCAGTGTAAAGGTATGCTATGTTACAATTGTATTAGCGTGAGTGAGTGAGTACGTTATGTTACACATGTACTAGCGTGAGTGAGTGAGAATGTTATGAAACACCTGTACTAGCGTGAGCGAGTGAGTACGTTATGTTACACCTGTACTTGCGTGAGTGAGTACGTTATGTTACACCTGTACTAGCGTGGGTGAGTACGTTATGTTACACCTGTACTAGCGTGAGCGAGTGAGTACGATATGTTACACCTGTACTAGCATGAGTGAGTACGCTATGTTACACCTGTATTAGCGTGAGGGAGAACATTATGTTACACCTGTACTAGCGTGAGCGAGTGAGTACGTTATGTTACACCTGTATTAGCGTGAGTGAGTACGTTATGTTACACCTGTATTAGCGTGAGTGAGTACGTTATGTTACACCTGTATTAGCGTGAGTGAGTACGTTATGTTACACCTGTATTAGCGTGAGTGAGTACGTTATGTTACACCTATATTAGCGTGAGCGAGTGAGTACGCCATGTTACGCCTGTATTTATATGAGTGAGAGAGTATGCTGTGATACAGGTTGTGCTCATCACATGTCTTTTTAATATTTGAAGATATGTGCATACTTGGCTTTCAGTAAACAAAAAGTATTAGCTTCTTGCAAACCAAAGCATTTAAGCTTTAAACTGTAAGTGTTTGGTACGTGTATTTAAATTTCCCTGAAATGTAAGTGGTTGGTATGTGTATTTAAACTTTCCCTAAACTGTCAATGCTTGGTATGTGTATTCAAGCTTCCCGTAAACTAAAAGTGTTCAGTATGTGTATTTAAGCTTCCCCTAAACTATGTCCTTGGGTGCGTGCTTTGTAGCTTCCGGTATACTATAAGTGCTAGGCGTGAACCGTGTCACCTTGCCCCCACCCTCTCTCACACTCATTGCATTATATGTTTAGGATTATAAAACCTCTCCCGACCAGTTTGTATGTGATGTGTTTTAGCTACAATATAATCAACCCTCGCCAATTCAGCCAAGCCATGTCATGTTGTTCTACTTAAAAGAGTGAACACTCGATTTCTGAACAGTCATCCTTATGTGTATATAACAAGCTAGATGTGACGTAAACCTGCAAACATTGGGCGTGGTTTGGTCTCAGGTGTAGTTGACGAAGACACACTGGGGATGATGAACGTGCCTCGGTGTGGTGTGGCCGATATCGACGCGTTGGGCATCCCTCCTGCTGAGGACAGCGACGCCCCGGGCATCCCACCTTCAGTGGAAAGCGACTCACAGTGGATGTCTCCTGTTGGCGACGAATTGGGCATCCCTCCTGCAGGGGATAGCGACGCGATGGGCATCCCTCCGGCTGGGGACAGTGACGCACTGGGCATCCCTCCTGCAGGGGATAGCGGCGCGATGGGCATCCCTCCGGCTGGGGACAGTGACGCACTGGGCATCCCTCCTGCAGGGGATAGTGACGCACTGGGCATCCCTCCGGCTGGGGACAGTGACGCACTGGGCATTCCTCCTGTTGGCTAGGGCAACGCACTGTACATCCCTGCTGCTGGGGATAGCGACGCAATGGACATCCCCCTTTCTAAGTAACATGAAGCTTATATATAAATGATAATTTGCTAAGACGCATTATTGAACCACGGTATATCCATGATATATTCATAAAAACGGTCTAATCATGATGCATCCATAACCACCGTCTAACCATGATGCAACCATAACCACCGTCTAACCATGATGCAACCATAACCACCGTCTAACCATGATGCAACCATAACCACCGTCTAACCATGATGCAACCATAACCACCGTCTAACCATGATGCATCCATAACCTAACTATGATACAGCACGGGGTGAAGCTATATACTTGGATGGGATATACTTAGATGGGGTAAAGCGAGTCGTTCTTGTTATTGATTTACTCGGAGGGGGTAAAGATAAAAGGTTAGAACGTGATTAACGACAAAATTCTATCACTCATAGTTATCACATCGGAAGGAAGAAGGACCTTCAGATCAGAACCAGATGAACTTGAGGAACAAGCGCGGTCAGCTAACCCCCATATAAACCAAAACTCTATTAATTCATACTTCTCACTACTTGAGGAAGAATGACCTTTAGATGACCCCAATATAGACCCAGTGTAGGCGAGCGATAACTATTTAACATTGATTTATCACTACTGGAGTAAGAAAGATAACCATATGGTTACGTGGAGTAGTCATCAACATGACAATGTAGTGGTGTGTGCGGTTCCCTTGACATGATGGCGCAGCTCGTGCTCTCAGCTGTCACAGGCCACTGGCATAGAGCCAATTTTTTAGGAGCACTTGCCAAACATGGCATTAGGAATCTCTATTCCGAAACAGATTTTTGATTTTTTTATCAAGGGAGATATTTTCTCCAATATCTAGTGACGATGTTTGCTCGTCATTATCGACAATGTCTTAGCCTGCTGGTGGGTGGGGTCCCTCAACCGTTGTCAGTCCCTGGCTTCTACTAAATTAGTTTTGTAAATGTCAGGGTACAAAGTGAGCTGTCTTTGTCATTCGAGGCACGGGAAAGGGTCAGGTGTGTCGTTTGTGGCAGGGTTGTGTCTAGATTTATATACCCTGTTAACCAACATTGGTGCTAAACTTAGCTCGGCATGTATTCTGTTACTAGAGGTTACAAAGTGAGGATGCGGTTATATAACTTTATAAATTCACATTCATCATGAAATATCCATCATCAAAATGTATATAAAACGCAATAGATCTCTCGAATGGCGTGAACTAACAGCACAGTAATATAAAACCGGCATTAAAAGCACAGGTTGAGTGGAATCATCAAAATGGAACACGACGAAACAAACCATCACTTAATATGCTAGATAAACTAATCGTTACCATGCCAACCACATACTAATGATGTCTATGATGGCTACAGGTTACCAATTTATGATTGTTTAAAAAACAAATACAGTAACTATGACCAGTTGTGCATCAACCCCCATCGCATGCTGGTGTAGGGTAAATATAACTGTCCTTCTTATTCACAGTGAGTAGAATGGCGCTGATCTCGAGCATTATTTCCGTGGAATAGATACACATGAGTCATTCAATAGGTCGTCCAATAACACACAGTGGCGCTGCAATCCAAACCGTCTCCTATGTTATACATATTATATAATGTTTATGGTAAGAGGGAGCGTGTATATAACACGAAGTGCTGGTCGGCTAAGAGCAGCGTTGTCGTCCAATGCAAGCCCGGATGACCTTGACCTCGGAACTTCTGTTGGCCAGAATATGGACAGACTTGGCGGCTAGAAACTGTCCTGCCATAGTTGGCCGCCATTATGAAGATGAGTTCCCCGTGACCACAGATGATGTTCAACAGCTCGGCATTCTCACACACCACAATGTTCTCACCTGTAAAAGACAAGCAGGTAAGGGCGGGGGGTTGACGATATATCGGGATGATGAGAAATGAAAATACTGACGAGGATCGCGTTGATACTTGGACGGTGTATAGAACGTACCATGTAATGGCAGAATCACTCCTGCGATTTTAAGTCTGCATGTGGAACACTTAATTGTCAACTCATCGGGTTGGACTGTATGCACTGGTATTACATAACAACTAACCAAGTAGCCTATTCATTACGACATGGTAAATGGGGTCGAATCGGTTTGCGTTCCAGGTAACGCTTAACTCACTGATCAGCGAAGTCACTATTGATGTTGTAAACATCTGGCCGACATTCACTGATTGCATCTTCACTTCAACATGAGAAATCCTGGTTCAAGTTTATTACAGGGTATCTCTAAATTCATGGGCTTGCGACGATCACAAAAGGTATTGCTACAAACACAATTAATGCGGAGCACAAATAGTCCAATGAACATGGAAGCTGTTCCACTTACCTTTAGAAGAAGTAACAGCGCTAGCAAGAGCTATACAGACGCACAGCACCCAACAGGCTTCCATTGCGAAGTGGTTTCTGTGGAAACACCCTACTGAATACTGGAAGTTTCTGGTAAAGACGCAGATAGAGTAGGATGTGTAAAGACTAGAATAGGTCGATAAGCGAGCGGTAACCACGAACAATCCTTGCCTATTTGACTGTAAGGGCGTGAGCTTTCTGAATAAAAAGTAACGGAGCAGCAAAATTATGATTTAGAGCGAGTCCGTCAAGGCATACAAGCACAGATAGCGACGCACTATATGCATGGAAGTAAGTATGTATATAGGTTGAGTGCCGAATTTACAACAAACCTACCCATCATCATAACGTACCCTCTCAGTCATCATTTTGATGGAGTAACTCCCTACAGCTGATATCATTTATAAACCCCAGCATCCCAGATCCATAAGTGACCTACATGTCACCTACCACCTCCCCCTCTCCTCATGCATACCCAATATCCTATAGCCACATGGCCATCCTGCCCAGGCAGCACCCGAAGGCCAGAGCAACCTCCCAGCCCTCACTGACCAGGCTACTACATGCCCCATGATAATTTGGATAGCCTACCTTAGTCGTTGAGGGAGTCACTTTTACATTTTAAAATCAGTTCTATCCTGGCCTCCGACCTCAACACATCATTTAGACAAAGCTCCATCTTCAATTTAAATATCATGTCAACTAATAAAGTTCAAGTTCTTCTACACCCTACGCCTGGAGTCTTCCTTCATCATCAAAAGTCCGTATCGCGTACATCTCTACACCACACTTTACGATACGACACATATATTTGTGTGTATGTATGGATGTATTTATATATGTATGTAAGTAAGTAAGTAAGTATGTATGAATGTATGTATGTATGTATATATGTTTGTTTGTGTTTACATACATACGTACATACGTATTTGTATGTGTGTATGTATGTACGTGTGTTTGTGTACATTTGTGTTTGTGTGTATGTGTGTGTATGTGTGTGTTCGTGCTTGCTTGCCATGCCGCGAGCAGACAAAATTGATGTAGTTTACAGTGTAGTGGCCTGTCATGGAAGAGGCCTGTCGTGGAAGTGCCCTATCGTGTGAAAGTGGCCTGTTGGGGAAGAGGCCTGGGGTGGAAGTGGCCTGCTGTGGATGTGGCCTGTGGTGGAAGTAGCCTGTCGTGGAAGTGGCCTGTCGTGGAAGTGATCTGTCCTAGAAATGGCCTGTCACGGATCTCTCGTGGAAGCGGCCTTTCGTGCATGTGACAATTTTGGGAGTTGGCCAGTCGTGGTAGTGGCATGTCGTAGAAGTAGTCTGTCTTGGAAGTGATCTGTCGTAGAAATGGCCTGTCGCATTAGTATAGATAGTAGCGGTTCTGGCACAGCGGGGGACGGTTTTGGGATCACCCTAGGAGAGGGTTCTGGCACACCACAACTCATCTATACTACTCAACGTATTACAGATTGTACAGCGTTTTGATTTTTGCTCTCAACAGGGAGGCGGAGTTGGGTCCGACTCCCCCTGTAGCTGCGCTTTCTGTTAGTTTGCCGGTAAACTAACGTGACCATAGGCCAAGGTGTCAACTCCGTTTGCAGCTATCCACCGCTTTGAGTCAAACGGATCTATGACTATATTGCAGCCTTGCGTGGTGGTGGCTTTACACCTGTACAAATTTCTTTAGCCCTGGCTTCTCCTCATAGGATTCCTGATCCTCTCTGGCACATCGCGAGCATCATGGATACCCATCCTCCTCGTCTTCTGACCTATCGAGCAAGTCGCCAAGATCCATTGATTGATTAACCAGCTTTGTGACCAGATCCTACATATGTTCCATAGGAATGGAAATCCCCATGGGCGAATTGCATACTGAATCTGCGGATATGATCCCATCATGCGTGGACCGCGATTGAATTAGGTTCTGTATGTTGTCACCATTGGCGGATTCTCCATTGTACATGAGCGGCTGGTATCTCACCACACCAACCCCCCTTGGACCCTGGACAGAAATTTCTTAGTCCTTGTCATAGTACTTGTTCCGGGGAGCAAATTACCCGTCCTGAGTTTACGCTAGGAATGTTTTCTGAGATGCACCACTGGATCAGAGGAACAATGTTGGTACTGGTAACCTGGATGCTGTTATAGTTTGCAGATTTCTTTCCCTTCATCGGTGTGAGGGTCTTGCCATCAAGCCGCGCTTTCACCTCTTGTTCAAAGAGCACAGATCTAGATTCTTCTTTGGGGGGTGTTTAAGGAAATTGTTCCCACATATTTATCGTCATAAAACTGTAACAAAAACGGTGCCGCTTTATTCCATTAATGATTATATATATTGATATGCCACTCAAAATGAAAATGTTCATGGAGCATGTCGTTTGCCTGGGCTGTTCTTATGATTGTAAGCAGATCAGAACATCTGATGGGTTGTGCTTAAGGGACTTCACAGGGTATTTTCTTTGTTGTATCCATGTCTTGTTTATAATAGTATATATCTACTACGGGAGCATTACATCAACAGTGAGCCTTTAATAAGCTCCTGTCACACCCTCTGTCAAGCTCCTCTAGGTGTTTCACTCGTTCCTCAAAATCACTGATAACATCACTCAGCTCGATCTCCAGGTCTACTATCTCGACTCTCAGATAAGCTATATTCAACTTCAACTCTTTTACACAACCTTCAAGTTGAGCAATTCGCTCTTTGGTGTTCATTTTTATATCTAACACCCTCGTCTATTCAATAGACCGGTATGCAATGAATTCACGCTCTGTATTGAGGTGGGTCAATATCATTCACAGTCTGGTATGCTTTTACAGATCTAGCCTTAATTCACCCTTCATTTGGCTAAGACGACTGATAAATTTTCCAGCGATTCTAAGTAGCCAACAAGCGGCCCCAGTAGCACCCAACACTGTGGCAATAGGAAAGGCAACTACTGTAGACATTACACCTACGCCACCTGCGCCAAGACACATACCAAGTGAAGCAGTGTCTACAGCGTCCACTGACTTAACTGCACGCCTATATTCCTTGTACAAAGCACAATATTTTTCTATCTCTTTCTCGAGGTATCGCTTCTTGAGGCTGATTTCATTCTACCGATAGGAGTGCCCCGCGTCGGAACGACTCTAATCAGTGTAGGGGCAGCTCAGGATTTATGATGGGCAAACACTGCTTTGATCCTCCACTCTTTTGTCTGCAGACCCTGCAGCAACGCCTGCAGCTACGACCTCCTATTTCTGGCCCAGTACAGGGTCGGTGAAACCAAAGCTGTTTCTCTCATTATCTATCCTGAGCAACACCATAAACAGAAATTGAAATAGCGTAGTGAGAGGTTATACAAAGTATACTTCACCCCGCGCCTATACCGTCCGAGATGATCTGGCTTCATTTCCACCAGTTTTGAAGACATTTGTCTAGCCATCACATACTTGGCAATGTAGCCATCAAGCGGCCAATCTTAATCGAATATTACCTGGACCTTAGCTCAGCCAGTGAACAGGGAAGATGCTAGCTGGACCACAGCTTTACCTGTGCCAATGATCGCCGCTACCTGAACCAAAGTTTTACCCATAACTTGGGTCGCTGCTAGCTAGAGGACAGAGGTTTTAGGTAATATTTTAACCGGACTGTATTATATGACGCTGTGTAGATGTTGAAGTTAATTTGAGTTAGCCACTGGCAATGTCTGTCACAGGTTCGAGATTAGCTTCGAAATCTTCTTTATTACGAACTGTTCGATCACAATTTCAGTAGTCGATTGACTGGTCAATTATATTGTTTTATATATATATATATATATATATATATATATATATATATATATATATATATATATATATATATATATATATATATGATATATATATGTTGCTTGGTGGGTAAGGGGGGTGGTTACGTAATGACCCACAACACGGTGCTCCCTTGCTTTCTATGATATTTTATTCAACCGAAAAATGACCCGGGAATTCTCGTGGTCGAGTGGCTATGATTATCAGTGTTCCGCCTGTGATGTACTTGTTCCTCCGGGATCCTCGCAGCGTAAAAACCTAAGCCCTCGTGGGCTTCGCCTTTTGTACTGGTCTGGAATTCCCGCCGCTATGGATCACGGGAAAACCAACGCTGTGACGCGACTATGATAAAAACTAGGAAAACACGACTAATACTGTATCTAGTCAAGGATGACATCAGCGTTCATCACTTCCTGCATTAACCTGCCGGCAACATCAAGTACTAACTGGCTCCGTGCTTGTTGTCGTCGGATGAGAACGGAGCGCGGTTCATTATGGGGATTGCTGCTCCTACCCGCGTTGGAACGGACGCTACGTCTTGTTGCCGGCATTGGAGCAGCTTTTGTCGCAAGGGTAGGCTCTGTCTTGGCATCAGACGATGGCGTGGCGACATCCTCTGGCATGACGACGACCTCTGACGTGGCGGCATCTTCGAGAGCAATGGCGTCCTCTGCCGTGGCGTCTGGTGCGACAACAACCTCCGCTGTGGCAACAGTTCCTGGTGCGGCAACAACCTCTGCGGTGGCAACAGTTCCTGGTGCGGCGACATCTTCCGCGGTGGCCACAGTTCCTGGTGCGGCGACATCTTCCGGCCCGACGACAACATTAAACCCGACGACAGCTCCTGGCGCGGCGGCGTTCCTGGTTGGCTCGATGGCTAGGAAGCATCCATCGTCTGTTTCCGGTGGAAGAGTAGCTTCCCGCAGTCGACGTGGTGCAGGAATTGGTCGGGGGTTTGGCACCGGCTGGTGCCGAACTGAAACTGGACAGGGCCGGAGATGTTCCCGACTGACGTTTCGGCGCCTACCTCCGCCCACAGGTTCCACGCAATAAACATTGTGGCCATGTGTTTCCACCACCTGGTAGATGTCGGGGCTCCAAGCGTCCTGAATCTTGTGTCTGCCCAGTACTCGATTTCGGAGGTATACTAAAGTACCCCGCTGTAGTGAGGTGTCGGTCCGTGGTTGGGTCCTGTCCCACTGTTCGTTCCTCGCATTCCGAAGCTTTTCTCCTGCTTTTTCATACGC
>CM067348.1:10358700-10410693 GCA_034190875.2 Urechis unicinctus | reverse complement strand
CTCGACAACACAGCCTCTTCATGGCGCTCTTTTAAGACAACACAGCCTCTCCATGGCGCTCTCTTAAGACAACACAGCCTCTCCTTGGCGCTCTCTTAAGACAACACAGCCTCTCCTTGGCGCTCTCTTAAGACAACACTGTGCCAGGTACACCTCGACAACACAGCCTCTCCATGGCGCTCTCTTAAGACAACACAGCCTCTCCATGGCGCTCTCTTAAGACAACACAGCCTCTCCTTGGCGCTCTCTTAAGACTGGTCTGTGCCAGGTACACCTCGACAACACAGCCTCTCCATGGCGCTCTCTTACATCACCATCTTAATATCGTCTTAATGATGTCATTATCTTTCTCGTTCATAATTTGGCCATTGAATGAATACGACAAGCAAGATAGCTGCATGCCTGTGGAATCACAGGCGTAGATATCAACGATTATGGGCTACTACTGATCATAATGCAGCCGTAAGCCGAACCAAGGTTGCGATTAAACGATTTCGTTATAAAAAGTCAATAAGTCCTATTCAGCACCATGGAATGAATAATTATCTATCTTTGTCAACATATATACACACACACATGATTATTTGTATGATATATCAAAATGAATGTCAAATACGCTTCTGAGCAGGGGTTTGCGCGGGTTAGCTTATGAGTAAAATTTGCTGGACAAACTATTCGAAAATTTTATTCTAATAATGTGACACATATTATTTGTGAAAATGTGTTGCCATATCGCATTAGTTTTTTGGCAAGTTAGATTTGATAATTGTTGTTGTGATCTGATTGATAGAAATATGACATACAGAGGTCTGATTCGGGAGATCTGATGAGTGGGCATATGAAGTTTAATCATCTGAAGAGTGGGGATCCATGTGTCGGGTTCTGAATTGTACGGATTCGCACAGAGATCTGGAATGTTGATATATGATGCGTTAAGTCTGATGCGTTAAGTCTTATCGGTTAAGTCTGATGCGTTACGTCGGATTTGTATGGATCTGATGTGAAGGTAACTAATGTGTTTGGATCTGGGTTGCAGGAATCTGGTACTTAGGACTCCAAAGTGAGAGGATCGGTATAAGATGGATTTAGATAACAGCTATAATCAAGCTTCGTAGGACTGAACTGAAAGGGAGACAGACTCCAAGCCTATAAGTCTATATATCCACTTATTCGCGCTAGGGCGCTGACACCAGCTCTTTTCTTCTTACACACAGCTACGTGAAGTGGAGTCCTGCCGCGCTTTCTCGGGAAGTTAACGTTGCCCCCAGCCTCGACAAGTGTCTTTATCAAGCCATGTCGACCACGCTGAGCGGCCACGTGTAGTGGTGTGTTGCCTTTCCGGTCAGCAGCATTCACATCAGCTCCTTCACCATGTCCAGACTGCCATGGCGTACAGCCTGATGTAGCAGCGTGTCCTTCAGCCGGACAGCCTTGGCGTTGACGTCAGCCCCGGCCTCTACCAGTAGGTCAACAAGCTGTATACAGTCTGACCGGATAGCGTCATGTAGCGTTATCGCGGGATGAAATGTTATCATGGCTCCATATCGCAGAAGCAACTTCATGGTGGCAGCATTGAGCTCCAGTACAGCCAGGTAGAATGGAGTCTTCTTGTCATTGTCAACAGCCTGGACATGGGCCCCGTGTTGCAACAGCACCTCAGCTGTATATAACTTATTGTTAAGCACCGCAACGTGTAGTGGTGTGTAACCGTCCTTATCTGTGATTTTGATATATCCACCTTTCTCTACAATACAGTTCATCACCTCCGTCCAGCCACTCCATGCTGCGCTATGTAGCGGTGTCTCATCCGAGTTGTTCCTGGTGTCCACCTTACATCCTCGCTCTATCAACCAACTCACAGCTTCTTTCTCCCCTTTGGATGCTGCCTCATGTAATGGTGTGTCGCCGACTACATCAATAGCGTTGATACCTCCGCCCTTCTCAAGCAATAACTCCATCACGCTGACGTGCCCGCGCGCCGTCACAACGTGAAGTGGTGTACTCATGCAAAAGTCGTCCACTCCCTGATCGACACAATTAATGACGTAGGAACATTACGCATGTTTTTCCGTTTGTATTTCCCACCAGGACACAGCAACTGGTCACTGGGATCTCAACCAGCGCCTTCACACTTGGCTAGAACGACCAGGCTAAGGGTGCTAGGGGGTGGTTTTCTGTTTCCCAAGAAGGGCATTTATTCTACTCATATGAAGCGATGATGCGGGTGACAGTCCTATGAGCCGTGATTCACACCCACACAGTACTGGATGGCATTGTTACTTAACTGTGACCGATCCTTGAATATTTCTCTCTCTTTCCATTTATCCCAGAAGGCGGCCGGTCAATCTCATCCATTCATCGCATCATCTACGCGTCTGTATACATCGCTGTCAGGGCAAGCATCATAGAGGTTCCACAGACCAATCCCTCTAGTCACGCTATGATTTTGTTCTGGGTCTGCGATCTTAAACTTTGGATAAATTCAAGAATAAAAGATATAGCTTCACTGTTGGGACCCAGGCATAATCAATCAACAGACGGCGGGCAGACGTCCCTAGCAGCCGCGGCCGCGCTGGGTCCCCGCTTGTCCACGCGATCTCCATGGCGGACAAGTTTGACGCTACGCTTACATAACTTGTAACTCTCTATTGCTTTTTTCAGTCGAACTTCGATTACAAATTCGTTTTCACATCTGATTGCCGCCATTTTTAACGCTTAACGGTCAAGAAACGTCCGCGGAACTAGGTTTTCCGATTAATGCCTCATATTGGGCCTGCAGAAAAGTTTTCAACAACAAAATGTATATTATTCTTCTAATCGAACACAACAGAAAATATTTTTGTCACATTTAAGAGCTGACAATTCGTATCAATATTTCCTCGCTTAATGGCCAGAATTTGGCCCAAAGCGATTTCGTTGGGTCAGAGGAAAATCCTAGCCTGCGCAGAAGCATTTGCGAAAGCAGATCGATGTCCACGGTCACGTGGCCTCCACTGTTCCGGTTGAGTCATAAAGCTTCTCCACGCCGCCCATAATGGAAATATCTCGCTAATGATCGCATATTATAATCCATTCTTTTGATGTAGCTTGTCATCAGTCTTGACTCATAATCCCCTGGTGGTAGTTCTAAAATAAGGGGTGCCGTAGATTATATGACCTCACTTTACGTGACTGATCTATTTGACCCATTCGCATCAATTTGCGTTGGGCTGAAGTTTAGCCGTCATAGAACTGCAGGTGTTTACAGGGCGCGAAATGCATGTTAGTCCCGTCCAGGCCATGCTTCATAACACGATATACAAGTTAGTCACGCCCTGATCATGCTTCATAAAACGAAATACACGTTAGCCCCGCCCTGACCATCTTCCAAAAAACGATATACACGTTGCTCCCGCCCTGTCCATGCTCCATAACACCAAATACACGTTAGCCCCGTCCGGACCATGCTCGATAACACCAAATACACGTTAGCCCCATCCGGACCATGCTCGATAACACCAAATACACGTTAGCCCCGCCCTGACAATGCTCTGTGACTCAACATAGATGCTAGCCGCGCCCTGAACCTGCTCTGCAACACGATATACACACTCTGTAACTAACATACACGTTAGCCGCTCTGTAACACGACATACTCGTTAGCCATATGCTGTTCACTAAACGCCTGTTCGCGCCTGAGCCCTAAAAAAACCCGAAGGCCATCAAGCTCTATTCATTAATAGAAATCAAACTAGCGTCACTCAAAACGCTATTTCTTCAGTCTAGATTACAGGAAGGTACACATATTGCTTTTAATAGGCTACCCACAAAGCCAAACATTCAAAAAGATCTGAATATAGGTTAAATTGGACTGGATTCGTCATCTCGGGCACCATTTGGCTTGAAGATTCCGGACTCAAGCCATGAACACACATCATCCTGTCTAAAGATTTTATCACAACATTACTGATGTTCATCGTACGATTTCCGACATGATCTAGAACTCAAGATGTGTCACCACTTAACACGTGACAGCAGATCCTCGATCAAATATGATGTTGGCAGGATAAACTGTGATAATTTGGCCTAGAATTAATAATGATCTTAACAGGACAACACTTGGCAATCTGGCATGGCATTCGTCATGATCCCAATAGGATCAACCTGTTATGTATGAGATTAGTTCCGATCACATCAGGATCGGACTGTTATGTATGAGATTAGTTTCGATCTCTACAGGATCGGACTGTTATGTATGAGATTAGTTTCGATCTCTACAGGATCGGACTGTTATGTATGAGATTAGTTTCGATCTCTACAGGATCGGACTGTTATGTATGAGATTAGTTTCGATCTCTACAGGATCGGACTGTTATGTATGAGATTAGTTTCGATCTCTACAGGATCAACCTGTTATGTATGAGATTAGTTCCGATCACATCAGGATCGGACTGTTATGTATGAGATTAGTTTCGATCTCTACAGGATCAACCTGTTATGTATGAGATTAGTTCCGATCACATCAGGATCGGACTGTTATGTATGAGATTAGTTTCGATCTCTGCAGGATCGGACTGTTATGTATGAGATTAGTTTCGATCTCTGCAGGATCGGACTGTTATGTATGAGATTAGTTTCGATCTCTACAGGATCGGACTGTTATGTATGAGATTAGTTTCGATCTCTACAGGATCAACCTGTTATGTATGAGATTAGTTTCGATCTCTACAGGATCGGACTGTTATGTATGAGATTAGTTTCGATCTCTACAGGATCAACCTGTTATGTATGAGATTAGTTCCGATCACATCAGGATCGGACTGTTATGTATGAGATTAGTTTCGATCTCTACAGGATCAACCTGTTATGTATGAGATTAGTTCCGATCACATCAGGATCGGACTGTTATGTATGAGATTAGTTTCGATCTCTGCAGGATCGGACTGTTATGTATGAGATTAGTTTCGATCTCTGCAGGATCGGACTGTTATGTATGAGATTAGTTTCGATCTCTACAGGATCGGACTGTTATGTATGAGATTAGTTTCGATCTCTACAGGATCGGACTGTTATGTATGAGATTAGTTTCGATCTCTGCAGGATCGGACTGTTATGTATGAGATTAGTTTCGATCTCTACAGGATCGGACTGTTATGTATGAGATTAGTTTCGATCTCTACAGGATCGGACTGTTATGTATGAGATTAGTTTCGATCTCTGCAGGATCGGACTGTTATGTATGAGATTAGTTTCGATCTCTACAGGATCGGACTGTTATGTATGAGATTAGTTTCGATCTCTACAGGATCAACCTGTTATGTATGAGATTAGTTTCGATCTCTACAGGATCGGACTGTTATGTATGAGATTAGTTTCGATCTCTACAGGATCAACCTGTTATGTATGAGATTAGTTTCGATCTCTACAGGATCGGACTGTTATGTATGAGATTAGTTTCGATCTCTACAGGATCAACCTGTTATGTATGAGATTAGTTTCGATCTCTACAGGATCGGACTGTTATGTATGAGATTAGTTTCGATCTCTACAGGATCAACCTGTTATGTATGAGATTAGTTCCGATCACATCAGGATCGGACTGTTATGTATGAGATTAGTTTCGATCTCTACAGGATCAACCTGTTATGTATGAGATTAGTTCCGATCACATCAGGATCGGACTGTTATGTATGAGATTAGTTTCGATCTCTGCAGGATCGGACTGTTATGTATGAGATTAGTTTCGACTTATGTATGAGATTAGTTTCGATCTCTGCAGGATCGGACTGTTATGTATGAGATTAGTTTCGATCTCTACAGGATCGGACTGTTATGTATGAGATTAGTTTCGATCTCTACAGGATCGGACTGTTATGTATGAGATTAGTTTCGATCTCTGCAGGATCGGACTGTTATGTATGAGATTAGTTTCGATCTCTACAGGATCGGACTGTTATGTATGAGATTAGTTTCGATCTCTACAGGATCGGACTGTTATGTATGAGATTAGTTTCGATCTCTACAGGATCAGGACTGTTATGTATGAGATTAGTTTCGATCTCTACAGGATCGGACTGTTATGTATGAGATAAGTTTCGATCTCTACAGGATCGGACTGTTATGTATGAGATTAGTTTCGATCTCTGCAGGATCGGACTGTTATGTATGAGATTAGTTTCGATCTCTACAGGATCGGACTGTTATGCATGAGATTAGTTTCGATCTCTACAGGATCGGACTGTTATGTATGAGATTAGTTTCGATCTCTACAGGATCGGACTGTTATGTATGAGATTAGTTTCGATCTCTACAGGATCGGACTGTTATGTATGAGATTAGTTTCGATCTCTACAGGATCGGACTGTTATGTATGAGATTAGTTTCGATCTCTGCAGGATCGGACTGTTATGTATGAGATTAGTTTCGATCTCTACAGGATCGGGACTGTTATGTATGAGATTAGTTTCGATCTCTACAGGATCGGACTGTTATGTATGAGATTAGTTTCGATCTCTACAGGATCGGACTGTTATGTATGAGATTAGTTTCGATCTCTACAGGATCAACCTGTTATGTATGAGATTAGTTTCGATCACATCAGGATCGGACTGTTATGTATGAGATTAGTTTCGATCTCTACAGGATCGGACTGTTATGTATGAGATTAGTTTCGATCACATCAGGATCGGACTGTTATGTATGAGATTAGTTTCGATCTCTGCAGGATCGGACTGTTATGTATGAGATTAGTTTCGATCTCTGCAGGATCGGACTGTTATGTATGAGATTAGTTTCGATCTCTACAGGATCGGACTGTTATGTATGAGATTAGTTTCGATCTCTACAGGATCGGACTGTTATGTATGAGATTAGTTTCGATCTCTACAGGATCGGACTGTTATGTATGAGATTAGTTTCGATCTCTACAGGATCAACCTGTTATGTATGAGATTAGTTCCGATCACATCAGGATCGGACTGTTATGTATGAGATTAGTTTCGATCTCTGCAGGATCGGACTGTTATGTATGAGATTAGTTTCGATCTCTCTGCAGGATCGGACTGTTATGTATGAGATTAGTTTCGATCTCTACAGGATCGGACTGTTATGTATGAGATTAGTTTCGATCTCTACAGGATCGGACTGTTATGTATGAGATTAGTTTCGATCTCTACAGGATCGGACTGTTATGTATGAGATTAGTTTCGATCTCTACAGGATCGGACTGTTATGTATGAGATTAGTTTCGATCTCTACAGGATCGGACTGTTATGTATGAGATTAGTTTCGATCTCTGCAGGATCGGACTGTTATGTATGAGATTAGTTTCGATCTCTACAGGATCGGACTGTTATGTATGAGATTAGTTTCGATCTCTGCAGGATCGGACTGTTATGTATGAGATTAGTTTCGATCTCTACAGGATCGGACTGTTATGTATGAGATTAGTTTCGATCTCTACAGGATCGGACTGTTATGTATGAGATTAGTTTCGATCTCTACAGGATCGGAATGTTAGGTTGAGATTAGTTTCGTACAGGATCGGACTGTTATTTACGGCTTAATCTAGAGGAATTACCAGGATCCAATCTAAATATTCTACCAGGTAAATCAGCGAGGAATCAATTTTCACGCTTTGAAAATTAGGGAAATCTTGACTTTAATCTGTGTTTCTATTTCATATTCCTCGTCACAACAGACTAATACCATCATCAAGGACCCCAAAATTCCCCTCCACACTCAACAATGACCCCCAATTTCACCCTTATCCTCGACCCAAAAAACCCACAACAACTGAAAACACAGGCATTTGAAACGTGATATCTGGCATTCTATGGAACTGCAAATAAATGGAAGGCAAATGGTAACAGCAGATGAATCCGCCCTCGGAAAGTGCTATTGAGCTGAAGGGCAACTTACCACAGATATAAATGGTGGAAAGCAGGCTACTTGATTGAGTCACAGAACACAGAAAGTGTCGACTTAGATAATGACAGAACGCGAACGATCTATGCTTTGATGCTTCCTGTCCACGTCACCGATCTCTGAGTTCGTGGCGAAAGATATTGCTGCGGTTGTTGCCACTGTTCCACTTGATGTGCTCCTTTCAGATCACTGAGTGTTGTGCTCAGATTTACTGCGGCGGTGTTGAGTCCTCTGAAGACACAGTGATGGTATTTAATATGGTCCTCTGAAGACGTGAAGCAATGCGATGCAGTATTCTGGTTATCCGGTTACATGTTAAATAAAACGTAAGTGGGCAACGAGAAATACTGGACTGATGGTGCTTTATGCGGACACAGTGAGGTTGGGGTGTGAGGCATAAACAGCGGTTTTCCATAGCGGTAAATGACGCATGCGCAGGAGTTATCGGTGGTTATTGAGTTGTGAACAGAAATGTGGATTTCCACATGGTGCGCTCCAGCGGCTACAGTCAGGCGTTGTCATCGTCTACCTTCGATGAATCGAAGACACATTGCGTTCATCATATCATATTCCTGTTGCCGCCACTGAGCGTTGCGTACCCCCCCGGGGGGGGGGGGGGCACTTGGCCTTAATTCTGGATAGGGGTGTGCCGCGGGACCTCGAAACCCGTACCCGTCGTTGCGTAAGGTCAAAAAACAAGCGTACCAAAGCGTCCCGTGTATAGGTTTGCCCCCCCGGGGGGGGGGGGGGCACCCTTATTCTGGTACAAGGTCGGGCCGAAACCCGTACCCCGTCGTACAAGGTATTATGCGCCAAAAGCATACCCCGTCGTACAGATTGGTATTAAAACATAACCCCTCGTACAAATGAAGCTCAAAAAACCCCGTCGTACAAGTCATGAGGCCAAAAATCTGGCTTCCCCCGTCAAGAAATGGAAGGCAAACATACCAGTCGATAAATCCGCCCTCGGAAACTGCCTCTTACCTTAAGTGCCAACCCCCCACCCCCCCCCCGGGTGGAAACCTTTACTTTACCAAGCTGGGGCCACCACACTTCGACGATGTTGACCCCATCTCACTTTAACATGCTGGCTTCATTTCACCATGATAGCCCCACCCCACTTAAGTACGCTGATACTACCTCATTTCACCATGCTGAGCCCCACCCCACTTAATCATGCTGATACGCACCTCATTCACCATGCTAGCCCCCACCCCACTTATAAATATGATCCTACCTCATTCACCATTACCCGGTTACATGTTAATGGATTGATGGTGCTTTATACGGACACAGTGAGGTTGGGGTGTGAGGCATTTCACCATGCTAGCTCCACCCCACTTAATCACGCTGATCTACCTACCTCATTTCACCATGACAGCCCCACCCTACTTAATCACGCTGATCCTACCTCATTTCACCATGATAGCTCCACCCTACTTAATCACGCTGATACTACCTCATTTCACCATGACAGCCCCACCCCACTTAATCACGCTGATACTACCTCATTTCACCATGCTAGCCCCACCCTACTTAATCATGCTGATACTACCTCATTTCACCATGACAGCCCCACCCTACTTAATCACGCTGATCCTACCTCATTTCACCATGACAGCCCCACCCCACTTAATCATGCTGATACTACCTCATTTCACCATGATAGCTCCACCCTACTTAATCACGCTGATACTACCTCATTTCACCATGACAGCCCCACCCCACTTAATCATGCTGGAGATTGGCTGGGTGGGAGCTGAGGTTGGGTGAGATGCTTGGTTATACTTCCTTTATCTAGACTGGGCCTTTTTAATTTACATGATACACAACACAGACACTGGTTTCTCTATTTATTTCATTTCCGTTATAACACATGTACAAAATAGAGGATCTGCATAACAGCATTAGATTGTCATACAAACGTTAATGAAGGTAGGTTTTTGAATGGCGAAATTCCCTTTTTAAGGTATAGTTCTACTTTGGTATATACGGCTTGGTCGTTAGCACACCACTCTGTACAATAATTTCCATTCACCTTCGTCACTCGAAACTTTTCAACATGGCCCTCTGATGAGGTTACCTTCACCTCATATTCGTTTTCACTAAACGGGAAGTTGAGTAGTTCCTGTAGAGATTGAAATGTCATGACCTTGTATCCAATGTCATCGGGATCAATGATGCTGGTACCTCTTGGTAAACATAGATAAAAGCGTGTTATAGAACGCGGGACAGCACGCATGTCTTCCCCGAAAACAGTGTCCTTCGGTTCAAATAAAGCAAGATTTTCGTTGTCTATCATATACTCCAGTTCCGGTTTGCTTCCGACACACATATGTCCATCGCCATAAACCTTGTGGTAGCAAATCACGTAGTTCTTTTCAAACAACTCGACCGACATTTTCCGCCTTTCCTCGAATTCCAGGAAATACACAATGTAAAAATGTTTTTGGATAAATTCCTCCGATACATTTTGATGAATTCCAGGTATATAGCCAAAGTAACAGTATGGTATCTCAGAGGCTTCTTTACCATACCAATCACAAACCGTCTTTATGAAGCATGGCGGGGTTGTTTTGTCGTACCATTCTTTCCACATCTGGCGCAATTTCTCCAAATCTTCTGGCTCTGGAAATGGACGCTCTGGTGCATGCTCCGTGAACGCTTCCCTCAGATGACGGTAGGCTTCGTGGTACTCAATTCCGGCACATCGCACATAGACGTCCAGCATGATAAGAATATACCCAGACTCTGGTGGTGTACACCTCACCAACATTTGACAAAACTTCCATTGCACAACTGTCTGCAGTGAAAACCAACAACAATAGCTGTAAATTAGCCTAAAATGCAAATGACCAATCTCGAACAACAATAAATCCACTAAGCTGAATATATATCTTGGCACAAAGAATGGAAATGAAAAAAAATCAGCAGATTTGTATCGAAAGCAATCTATTGACCAGGTCGCTCCCCAAAACCATCTACTGACCGGCTCGCTCACCTTAAGCAATCTACTGACCAGGTCGCTCACAAACTCAGCCAAGGTACGGAGTCAGTCAGGCTGTGAGAACTACTAATGAACTATGTGTTATTAACTTCCTGGATGTTAAGAGTGGCGGTGTATTGTACGTCTGGTACTCGAATAACAAGACCCGAACGAGAATGGGGGAACCTTGCAAATGTATCGAACACAACTGGCCGAGATCTCCATCACCTCATTCATCGTCGCAATCGATGTATTGAATAAGATATATCTATATATTATTATAAGCAGTATGTAATTTAGTGATAGCAGATTTTCTGTAGTTCCACCAGAGCTGACATGTATAAAGAGAAGAACAATAAGAGTGAAACAGAGCAATTTTTACATTGTTTGAGCACATATGAAATTTACGCGCAAGCAAATTTCCTTGTGCATACATTGACGGCACTGCCTATAAATGTCTTTGTCATCACGGAGATCATTACATATAAAATGAACCAAATACTTAACACTATCTACTTCAGTTTTTATATCACCATTGATTGAGAAATTCGGAAATACCACTCTTTTAGTGAAAGAGTTGCGGCATATCAACACAGCACTCTTCTTGGAGTTGTATTTTATATCATGTTTGATACCATATGATTCACAGGATTTTAATAACTGCATTAGACCATTAGCTGATGGGCTAAATACAACCAGGTCATCTGCATACATCAGATGGTTTACAATTTGATCACCAGCAATACAACCCGTGGAACGATTACTAAGATCATAACTCAGGTCAGCCATGTAGACATTAAACAAATAAGGGGATAGAATCCCTCCTTGCCGAACACCATTTGATACAGTAAATTTTGCTGATAGTGTTCCAACCCCCCTACATACATAGTATATGCCCTCACATATATATATATATATATATATATATTATATATATATATATATATATATATATATATATATATATATATATATATATATATATATATATATACAAACGTATATTGTTTCACAGGCTCTTGACTTATGTTGTTTTATAGATGCCAAACTCAGTGATATAGTCAAACGCATGTTTAAAATGTGCGCCAAAAATATTGGAGCAACGGTAAATATTGGAGCAGAACGGTATATATTATATTACCGTTCGACCATGGCTACACCGAACCCAGAAGCATTCAGATGGAGCGGAGCACGTCGTGGCACATATTGCTTGTGTGTTTTTTTCCTCCGACGCAGGCGCTTATTCGTGCAAAAACGTCAGACAAATATCCGAGCCGAATTTCATGATGCGAAGCTAAATACCGGCTATGCTGGTCGTTGGGTTAGTAGTTAAACCAGGCTCAACAGCCATTGTCATGTCTCTGCAGATATATAAAAGGAGATTTTATTGTTTGGACTTCACCAGATAATCAAATGACCAAGTAGATGCCCTGTGACTTTGAATATCGTAATTCTTGGTAGAAGTTAACCAGAACTCAATTACGGCAATGCCTGGTTGAACAGCAGCCCGGAATGCTTGTTGGGTGTTCAATGGTATAACGCTTGATGATGTGCATGCTGCACGACGATAATGTACCCATGATAAAAGCGTCATATTATGTAACCATCAATGGACACGATCGTCCCTAATATGTCGTTTCAAAGGGCACATGGTAACGAAAATCGACATGAAAAGTGTTCGCACTCCGCAGAACAAAACAAGATGAATTGAAAGACTCGGTGAGTTATCAGCCAATCAGCACCAAGCATCGAAATCAGCCCGGGAAAAGCTCAGCTGACACCCACGGTTAGCCGTTTCATTTGAAAGTCAATCATCGAGGACGGAATGCTTAATCGTCGGAAAGATTATATTGAGCATCATAAACACTAATCGCAATCTAGGTCCCTGGCGAGGTGACATAAATTTTGGGTGTGAATGAGGCAAGGATGAGGCCGAAGCGGAAGCGGCTCAGAAGCTTGGCATCGGAATCAAATGCCTGTGCTCTTACCTGCTCTTCCAGTTCCTTTACTTCCGCTTCCTTTTCTGCCAGCTGTAAAACCAATCAACAAGCCTTTAACAATCAGCATTTTATATTAAAAATGGTATTGAACTTCGAACTCCTGTCTGAACGAAACTGGGCTTGCTCATGACCTTAACATTTATACTTAAATTCAAATAGTGGCCCAGCAAAATAAGGGACAGCGATTATGGTGATGAACCCAAACGCATGATCACAACTCACCTTCTTATGAAGGTCTTCTATCTGGACTCCGAACTGCCTTTTCACGTCTTTACTATTCTCTTTTTCGATGGCGAGCTAAAATGAATGAACATAAGCAATAAGTTCTTTATTAAGTCCGGTGTGTCAACGTGCTTCGCAAGCTTAGCAGGGTGGCAATGCGGATGAGGCGGCGGGAAATCACGCCACCCGAGGTGTATTGTACGTCTGGGCTGGCTCATAACAATAACATTTATACTCAAATTCAAATAGTGACCCAGATTAACTCTGAATAGCAAACCAAGGGACAGCGATTATGGAACCCAAACTCATGATCACAACTCACCTTCTTACGAAGGTCTTCTATCTGGTCTCCGAACTGCCTTTTCACGTCTTTAAGGTTCTTCTCATCGGTGGCGTGCTAAAATGATTGAACATAAGCAATAAGTTCTTTATTAAGTCCGGTAATTCCTTCTCAATCTGGTGAACTTTGAAATAATTATTATTTTGGAAAAGAGAAACTTGAAATAATATCCATTGCGGCTTAAGCTCTGTAATGATAACTTTTTTCTATAACAATGATTAAATTCTGAATTACAGATAAGTGCATTTTGTTGGAGTGCTTTATAGTTCATTAATTCAGGAGCCGAGGTGCTATCTATATAGATAGCGATTCGGCGCTATGCAGCGGCTCGATGCTCGGAAGCTTGGCACTGGGAACCGAGACGCTCACCTAAAGCAATCTACTGACCAGGTTGCTCATCTAAAGCAATCTACAGATGGAGCGGAGCACGTCGTGGCACATATTGCTTGTGTGTTTTTTTCCTCTGACGCAGGCGCTTATTCGTGCAAAAAACGTCAGACAAATATCCGAGCCGAATTTCATGATGCGAAGCTAAATACCGGCTATGCTGGTCGTTGGGTTAGTAGTTAAACCAAACTCAACAGCCATTGTCATGTCTCTGCAGATATATAAAAGGAGATTTTATTGTTTGGACTTCATCAGATAATCAAATGACCAAGTAGATGCCCTGTGACTTTGAATATCGTAATTCTTAGTAGAAGTTAACCAGAACTCAATTACGGCAATGTCTGGACTTGGTTGAACAGCCGCCCGGAATGCTTGTTGGGTGTTCAATGGTATAACGCTTGATGATGTGCATGCTGCACGACGATAATGTACCCATGATAAAAGCGACATATTATGTAACCATCAATGGACACGGTCGTCCCTAATATGTCGTTTCAAAGGGCACATGGTAACGAAAATCGACATGAAAAGTGTTCGCACTCCGCAGAACAAAACAAGATGAAGTGAAAGACTCGGTGAGTTATCAGCCAATCAGCACCAAGCATCGAAATCAGCCCGGGAAAAGCTCAGCTGACACTCACGTTTAGCCGTTTCATTTGAAAGTCAATCATCGAGGGCGGAATGCTTAATCGTCGGAAAGATTATATTGAGCATCATAAACACTAATCGCAATCTAGGTCCCTGGCGAGGTGACATAGATTTTGGGTGTAAATGAGGCAAGGATGAGGCCGAAGCGGAAGCGGCTCAGAAGCTTGGCATCGGAATCAAATGCCTGTGCTCTTACCTGCTCTTCCAGTTCCTTTACTTCCGCTTCCTTTTCTGCCAGCTGTAAAACCAATCAACAAGCCTTTAACAATCAGCATTTTATATTAAAAATGGTATTGAACTTCGAACTCCTGTCTTGAACGAAACTGGGCTTGCTCATGACCTTAACATTTATACTTAAATTCAAATAGTGGCCCAGCAAAATAAGGGACAGCGATTATGGTGATGAACCCAAACGCATGATCACAACTCACCTTCTTATGAAGGTCTTCTATCTGGACTCCGAACTGCCTTTTCACGTCTTTACTATTCTCTTTTTCGATGGCGAGCTAAAATGAATGAACATAAGCAATAAGTTCTTTATTAAGTCCGGTGTGTCAACGTGCTTCGCAAGCTTAGCAGGGTGGCAATGCGGATGAGGCGGAATTAAAATCACGCCACCCGAGGTGTATTGTACGTCTGGGCTGGCTCATAACAATAACATTTATACTCAAATTCAAATAGTGACCCAGATTAACTCTGAATAGCAAACCAAGGGACAGCGATTATGGAACCCAAACTCATGATCACAACTCACCTTCTTACGAAGGTCTTCTATCTGGTCTCCGAACTGCCTTTTCACGTCTTTAAGGTTCTTCTCATCGGTGGCGTGCTAAAATGATTGAACATAAGCAATAAGTTCTTTATTAAGTCCGGTATTTCCTTCTCAATCTGGTGAACTTTGAAATAATTATTATTTTGGAAAAGAGAAACTTGATATAATATCCATTGCGGCTTAAGCTCTGTAATGATAACTTTTTTCTATAACAATGATTAAATTCTGAATTACAGATAAGTGCATTTTGTTGGAGTGCTTTATAGTTCATAAATTGAGGAGCCGAGGTGCTATCTATATAGATAGCGATTCGGCGCTATGCAGCGGCTTGATGCTCGGAAGCTTGGCACTGGGAACCGAGACGCTCACCTAAAGCAATCTACTGACCAGGTTGCTCATCTAAAGCAATCTACTGATTGCGTCGCTCACCTAAACAATCTACTGACCGGGTTGCTCAATTAAAACAATCTACAGACCAGGTCGCTCACCTAAACAATTTACTGACTGGGTCGCTCATCTAAAGCAATCTTCTGACCGGGACAATAACATTTATACTCAAATTTAAATAGTGACCGAGCAAACTAAGAGACAGCGCTTATGGTGATCCTAATTATAGTGTATATTGTGTTTATTGCATTGCTTACACACGCTATAGTATGAGACGCTCACCTAAAGCAATCTACTGACCAGGTTGCTCATCTAAAGCAAACTACTGATCGCGTCGCTCACCTGCAAAATCTACTGACCGGGTCGCTCACCCAAACAATCTACTGACGGGGTTGCTCATCTAAAGCAACCTACTGACCAGGTCGCTCACATAGACAATCTACTGACCAGGGTCGCTCACCTTAAGCAACCTACTGACCAGGGTCGCTCACCTTAAGCAATCTACTGACCAGGGTCGCTCACCTTAAGCAATATACTGACCGGGTTGCTCATCCAAAACAATCTACTGATCGTGTCGCTCACCTAAACAATCTACTGACTGGGTCGCTCATAAACTCAGCCAATGTACGGAGTCAGTCGGGCTGTGAGAACTAATAATGAACTATGTGTTATTAACTTCCCTGATGTTAAGAGTGGAGGTGTGTGGTACATCTGGGCTGGCTCATAACAATAACATTTATACTCAAATTCAAATAGTGACCCAGATTAACTCTGAATAGCAAACCAAGGGACAGCGATTATGGTGATGAACCCAAACTCATGATCACAACTCACCTTCTTACGAAGGTCTTCTATCTGGTCTCCGAACTGCCTTTTCACGTCTTTAAGGTTCTTCTCATCGGTGGCGTGCTAAAATGATTGAACATAAGCAATAAGTTCTTTATTAAGTCCGGTATTTCCTTCTCAATCTGGTGAACTTTGAAATAATTATTATTTTGGAAAAGAGAAACTTGATATAATATCCATTGCGGCTTAAGCTCTGTAATGATAACTTTTTTCTATAACAATGATTAAATTCTGAATTACAGATAAGTGCATTTTGTTGGAGTGCTTTATAGTTCATAAATTCAGGAGCCGAGGTGCTATCTATATAGATAGCGATTCGGCGCTATGCAGCGGCTCGATGCTCGGAAGCTTGGCACTGGGAACCGAGCGCTTGTGCTCTTACCTGCTCTTTCTGTTGCTTTACTTCCACTTCCATTGACTCCAACTGGAAAACAAATCAACCAGTTTTTAACAATTAGCATTTATTTTGAAAGGGCATTGCATCCCGATCCATTAAAGCCTTACATGACCAGGGTAGCCAACACGGCTTTAAATCTGGAACTATTATCCCCACTGCCAATCCATTAATCATCCGACATCAGGTGTTCATCTTAATTGTGGTGTCTATTGTGTTTATTGCATGGCTTACACACTTGGCTGCAGTGTAATATGTCATTTACATAAATACCGAACCAAGTAACTCTTGAACATGGGGATAAACAAGATTAGCACACGAGATCAGCATCTTTTTCGGCGTGGGTCTAACAGTAAATTTATAGCGGGGGATTGTTCATATGAAATTCATATCCTGTCGACTCACTCATAATCTTTACATTGTTTGGTTCTTCGTTGCCAACTAAACCTACTCAAAGATACCTACTACTCCTCAAAAAATTATATATAGTTGACAAAGTTGCCTATCACTGTTGGACAGTCTTGCGTTTCTAAAAGAGTTTGACGATTTAATACACGTCCTGTTAAATAATATGGAAGTGGTACTGTAAACCTAAAGAAACAAAGATTTCCACACTCTGAATTCATAAATGGCTGGCTCAACAGAACCCATAACAAACCGAAACTGAACTCAGATTGAGTCGCCGTGGTTGACGTTCTATATGGCACCTGTCTAGCAACAATAAGCTAAATATTCCATGTGACTGGCGTTTTTAAGCGAAAGTGTGTGATAAATTCAGCCTTTGTAATGTAGAAAGCTAAGATTCAAACGCTTAAACATCGTCCGACCACTAGCTACGAAATATCACCATATATATATATATATCCCCACCAACATACATAACTATGGAAATTAATGATCGTAATTTTTGCTCCACCTACCTTCTCTTTCAGACGACGATTTTCCGATTCAAGATTTCCAACTAGTGATCTTCGTTGTTTTTCTTGGTCTTTCTGTTTAGCCACCTGTAATGACAAAGCGGCAGGTCTTCAGTAATTAGCTGTGTAGGATAAGATTAATTTGGAGGTGAGATGCATTGAGTGTAATTAGGTGCCCAGTCAGTATGAAGTAAGTTTCTTGGCGATGTGGAATGAGGTGATTGTCAAGGTGGAGATGAAGTGTCTGATGAGGTGTGGAATGAGGTGATTGTTGAGGTGGAGATGAAGTGTCTGATGAGGTGTGGAATGAGGTGGAGATGAAGTGTCTGATAAGGTGTGGAATGAGGTGATTGTTAAGGTGGAGATGAAGTGTCTGATGAGGTGTGGAATGAGGTGATTGTTAAGGTGGAGATGAAGTGTCTGATGAGGTGTGGAATGAGGTGATTGTTGAGGTGGAGATGAAGTGTCTGATGAGGTGTGGAATGAGGTGATTGTTGAGGTGGAGATGAAGTGTTTGATGAGGTGCCCAGTTTGTAGGAGCAGAGGTGTGGAAAGAGATGGTTTGAAAGGTGGAGAAGAGGTAATTGGCGAGGTGGTGATGGGGGAGGTGTGGGGATAGGTGATTGGCGAGGCAGGACGTTACGTGTTCAAGTCTTTTAAATATGAAATAAGTCAGAGAATTACCGAACCAAAGAACAGGGGGATAAACAAGATCAACACACGAGATCAGCATCTTTTTCGGCGTGGGTCTAACAGTACATTTACAGTGGGGGATTCGTAGCTGACGATATGGCGCCTGTCTTGCAACAATAAGGTGAATATTCCATGTGACTGGCGTTTTTAAGCGAAAGTGTGTGATAAATTCAGGCTTTGTAATGTAGAAAGCTAAGATTCAAACGCTTAAACATCGTCCGACCACTAGCTACGAAATATCACCATATATATATATATCCCCACCAACATACATAACTATGGAAATTAATGATCGTAATTTTTGCTCCACCTACCTTCTCTTTCAGACGACGATTTTCCGATTCAAGATTTCCAACTAGTGATCTTCGTTGTTTTTCTTGGTCTTTCTGTTTAGCCACCTGTAATGACAAAGCGGCAGGTCTTCAGTAATTAGCTGTGTAGGATAAGATTAATTTGGAGGTGAGATGCATTGAGTGTAATTAGGTGCCCAGTCAGTATGAAGTAAGTTTCTTGGCGATGTGGAATGAGGTGATTGTCAAGGTGGAGATGAAGTGTCTGATGAGGTGTGGAATGAGGTGATTGTTGAGGTGGAGATGAAGTGTCTGATGAGGCGTGGAATGAGGTGGAGATGAAGTGTCTGATAAGGTGTGGAATGAGGTGATTGTTAAGGTGGAGATGAAGTGTCTGATGAGGTGTGGAATGAGGTGATTGTTGAGGTGGAGATGAAGTGTCTGATGAGGTGTGGAATGAGGTGATTGTTGAGGTGGAGATGAAGTGTTTGATGAGGTGCCCAGTTTGTAGGAGCAGAGGTGTGGAAAGAGATGGTTTGAAAGGTGGAGAAGAGGTAATTGGCGAGGTGGTGATGGGGGAGGTGTGGGGATAGGTGATTGGCGAGGCAGGACGTTACGTGTTCAAGTCTTTTAAATATGAAATAAGTCAGAGAATTACCGAACCAAAGAACAGGGGGATAAACAAGATCAGCACACGAGATCAGCATCTTTTTCGGCGTGGGTCTAACAGTACATTTACAGTGGGGGATTCGTAGCTGACGATATGGCGCCTGTCTTGCAACAATAAGGTGAATATTCCATGTGACTGGCGTTTTTAAGCGAAAGTGTGTGATAAATTCAGGCTTTGTAATGTAGAAAGCTAAGATTCAAACGCTTAAACATCGTCCGACCACTAGCTACGAAATATCACCGGGATTATCCCAGCAATAATAATTGGCAATTTCTTTCATGGAAATTATATTATAGTTTGCTTTTCTTCCACCTACCGGCTCTTCCAGCTTGATTGCTGCTATACCATTTGCCAACTGTAACATATATCAACAAGTCTTCAAAAGTAAGCTTTTGTCTACAAACGGGCAGAGAACCCTGATCCTTTATATATATATATATATATATATATATATATATATATATATATATATATATATATATATATATATATATATATATATATATATATATATATATATATATACCAACGAGATGGCGCTGCCACTCCCACAAACACATAAACATTATCACCACTACCAATCCATTAATACTATAAGTACACAATCATCCGACATCGGGTGTTCATCTAGATCATGGTGTGTTTTGTGTTTATTGCATGGCTTACACACGCTACAGTGTGAGACGTGCACAAAAAGTTCTGCGTAAGCATTTCGAAGTGGTCCACGGTTATTTTACATTATCTGACCCCACTGCTGCTATGTTTAGTTACTATACAGCTTGGCAGCTACACACAACATCTATTCGGCACCATAGAACTGTCTAACTTACATCCTCCTCCACTTCTCGCAAACTTCCGAGCCCCGAATCAAACTCCTACAACAAATGGCGATAAATAATATGACATTTGGTTAGCAAGGTTGTACGTTTAATAAAGTGTCATATGTAAGCAAGAATGATAAGGCGTCTGAGTTAGAGCATCATCATTGATTCCATGATCACGCAAAAACACAAGCCATAATATTGTCCCTTTTAGAGACAATACATGATATGTATGATGCCTTGAAGAATCCAGCACAAAACCGACTGGAGAACATTTGTGAAAGAAGAATGAGTTACTTACATTGCTTCATTGCTTATCATCGTGTATCTTTTTAACCATATACATGAACTTGGTGATTTTTATATGACAATGAAATATAAAAAAGATTCACCTGTGATGTTTTCTGCGCCATATCAACCGTCTGAAACAAACGTATGCAAATTATCCAGTGACTACCATATGGTGATAACATTCGATCATGTGTCAACATAGCATGACAATGGAATAGTATGTGTCCACATGGCACGGCCTTGATGATGTGTCAACATGGCATGGTAGGCCAGCATCGGATTCAGTGACAGTCATGGCTCATGTACAATATATTATGGCAGTATGTTGGTGTGGATAACCAGGCTGTCATGAAAATACCACAGTGTGCGATGAATTAATAACAGCATGTCCTCTGTAGATGAGTCAGTCAAGGCAGATAAAGTATCCGTGCCCAACAAAGCATCTAAAAGATAAAGTGCCCACAACCAGCAACACCCTGACCAGAAACCCACATCCAACAAAAATATGATAGGATGAAGCTCTCTCACACCCAACAAAGCCATGGCAAGATAAAATACCCACACACAATAAAACCAAGGCAAGATTAAGTAGGGACACGAGGGTGGCGTGCGAAGATTGAGCTAGTTAATTGGAGCCGGAAACTGACCTGTTTCGACGGCTGGGCACATTAATATTCGAGCTGGAGCATGTTGAGTTAAAAATATGGTTTGATACGAGGCCTTACTACAGGAGTAAGAGGCCGAGAACAGAGGTTAGTCTAGTCCAGGTCGAGACAGGATTTCATGAACGTCCTGGAATTCCAGTCTCGGCCCGGACCTGCTGATAAAATGATTTTTATCTACATAGTGTAGCTCATCGAGTATATCATTTGTACCAAGTTCGGGCTTCTACGCACTCAACAACGAGGTAAATCGAACGGACTGCTGTTCTGCTGGGCTACTCTCGAATCAAGCAGATATACCGGGGTTAATCATGTGCTCAGATCCCTAAGTCAGGGTGCTTGTCAGGGTGATATCTGGATCGTTTAATTGTAATGTGTTATTTCGATTTATAAAGTTAGTTGTCTAACTCGATGCAGAGCAGTGTCGGCGCTGACCGCGCAATGAGATATCTGATTCGTCTATATCAAGCACCTTTACTCAGCGCTTCGGTGTTCTTACCTGGCTTCCTGACTGGTGCGAACTGCTGAATCAAAGACAAATTCGGATCCTTCTGATGATAACACGGTGTAATCGCTGCAGATAGAGGAACAAGCAATTCTCCCAAACACAACTGATATAATCTACCGACTGAAAATGTTTGGAAAACGACGCACGCGCAGTGACTCTGACATGCACGCTTGTATCCGTGGATGTGATCGGCTAAAGACGCGCAAGGAGAGCTATAGAGCCCCACACCCTCTCATCTGGCTCTAAGGCAGTTGAGAGGAGCGTACTCTGTGTCTAGAAAACGCTGACGAGTGGACTGTGATGCCAAAAGACTCGACACTTCTGACCTGAGTGAACACTGGGTTGCTTGTAGTGTTTTTTGGGTGTTTTTTCTATCAACAGCAGATGCAGACTTGTCGATTGATGATCGACACACCCTGGCGAAATGATTTGGCTTTCCATACTTTTTGCAAGATTCACCATAGGCTTGACATTTCCCGCGGCCATGTTCACTACCACAGTATCTGCAATTATTTACTTACGGAAACTGGTTACTCCTTGTCTGTTTAAGGTAGTTAATCGAGTAACCTTCAAGAGTTTTCTGCAAAGTAAGGTCTTTTTCACGCAACAGGCGAACGCGAATGTAACTGCTATGTACTCAGATCACATTACGGTCACGCAGCATTTCTTTAAAAAGCGCGCCATATTGGCAAGTTGCCGCGTAGTTTGCTCAGGAAATGATCAATACTTTCACCCGGGCATTGCTTTGCAGAGTTGAGCAGGTATAGTTTATAGATAGTATGTCTATGCGGTTCAAAGAGTTCACCTAATTTGTCCAGCACAGTTGCAATATTTGTACGCTCGTCTACAGAAAGAGGTAAGTTTTCATACACCTCGTAGCATTCTTTTCCGATGATTGACTGCAGCGTGGTGACATGAATCGAATCGTCTCTGCTGTAGGGTTCTGTCGCTATGCTAAAGTTAGACCAGCTGACACGGAAGAACTTGAATTTACTGGACAAGTTACCTCGCATATTCATAGGTGCTGGCGGCGGTATCATTGACTGTGCCATGCTGACAAAATGCATTTGTTTGTTTCTTTTATCTTTCAGAATCTCGTTTTTGACACCATGTTGTTACGATGACCAAGTGTCAACCTTTTTATTCAATGCGCATGCTCACTTATACACTGTGATTACCCATTATACTAAATCATAATGTCTTTTCACTACAACAGCGCTAACGCAAGAAATGTGATGCCAAAAGGTTTCTATGTTTTCAAGTAATTGTCCTTGAGATCAGTTATTATCGGATAAATGAATGTGTTTCTTGTCGCTCAGTTCCCTAGTACTGCATACAAAACACCGGTGATTGAAAGCAAGAACTTAAGGCCACAATATCGCCCACGGCGACATCCAAGCAAATAAGGTGTTATATAATTGGAGGAGATAATAACCAACGAACTTCACTCTCCCTGGTTTTGATAGTGTCTAAAATGAAGCAAATAGTTGATTACCATCTATTTACCATGCTGACCAGTTCTCATTTCACCATGCCTGGCCCTACTTCACTTCACAACGTTGACCACACGAACTGTTTTGTGCTAACCTATCTAAGTATCTCATAATTGCCCTATCTTGCATCACCATGCTGACCAAGCCTCACTTAACCATGATAGCCATACCACACTTTGTAGTGCAGGCCCCATCTCATTTCATCAGGCCGACCCCGCTTCACTTCAGCATACTGGCACCTCCTTCTTTCACACCATATTAAACCTATCTCACTTCACCATTGTAATTGATGGCTCTGACTGGATCAGGCTGTGGGAAATAACTAGCCTGGGATGAATAACTAGCCCTGACAGGGTGAGACTCGGGAAATATAGCCTGGTGTGAATGATGGCTCTGATAGGGTTAGGCTGTGGTTATCTGGCCTGTTGTGAATTATGGCCCTGAAAGGGTCAAACTGTGGGATTATGTCCTGGTGAGAATGGTGGCCCTAAGAGTTTCAGAGAGTAGAAATTTGAACTGAGTGAATGTTTGTCCTGACAGGGTTTACACTGTGATAACCTGACCTGGGGTGAATGGTGGACCTGACAGGAGAAGACAGTGGTAATCAGGTCTGAGCTGAATTATAGCCCTGACAGGATCAGACAGTAATGATCTGGTCTGGACCATGACAATGACAGACTGTGGAAATATTGCCAGGAGCGAATAATGGCCCTGACCGGGTCAGACTGGGAGAATATGGCCTGGTGTGAATGATGGCCCTGCCATATGACCCAGGAGCCAATTTGGCTACAAAGTGATGTCGTTATAATCCTGTATGACCCCTGCAAATGAGGCTACAGAGTGATGTCGTTATAATCTCATATGACCCCTGCAGATTGGGCTACAAAGTGATGGGAACATGTCTGTGTGTGAATTATTGCCTAGAGTGAATAATGGCCCTGACAGGGTCATAATGTAATAATCTGGTCTAGAATAAATGGTGGCCCTGACAGGATAAGACGGTCGTACTCAGAACTGGGATAAATGATGGCCCTGAAAGAGTCAGACTGTGGGGACTTAAGACAGACAACATGTACCCCTTTAGCCCGACCATTCACTGGATAAACCGTGACTGACCTCATTTTGGTTTGCATGTTGAATGTGGCAGTGAAAATTAGTCAAAAAAGGGTCGGAATCTGGCTTTCTTACCCTGGAAAACCCAAACCCATTATTGAAAAAGCCAACACTATGACAGTTTATTGATTGGCACGTACACAAACTGGAGTAGACAGCCGGTATTACGGATTTAATCTAGCCGAGAGGTCAACCAGAAAGATGACTCAATCAAATAATGATTCATCCACATTCTATTGCATCCGACATTCTCTAAACAGTCATGTCAATCCGATATTTACTCTTTTCATGGTCGAGGAGATATTGACTCCAAAACATGACAAGAATTCTATAAAGTATAAAAGATCCAACAATTTGTAGCCTTATTGGAATCTTACGAATTACCTCTTTCACCACCAATGACTATCCCTGGTAACAAGCATCAACCAGCTGGTGGTTTTAAACCAGGTAAATCTGCGGGAACGTTCCATGCGAGGAAAATTGAGGAACTCTTGACCTTCATCTGTGTTTCATTTAATACCTTGTCACAACAAAGTAACACCATAAAGAAAGACCCCCGATTTCACCCACAACAACTGCAAATACAGCAGTTGAATAACGAAATCTGGCTTCCTAATAGTAATAAATGAATCTGCCCACTGAAATATACAAAGTGCAATTAAGCAGAACGACAACTTACCAAATATGTAACGTTTGGAAAAACAGGTGACTTGAGCGAGTCACAGAACACAGAAAGTATTGGCTTGGTGAACGTTACAGAACGAGAACATTCTAAATGTTAAGGCTTCCTGCCAATTCACTCGGTCTCAGAGTTCGTGACGCATGCGCAGAAGATTGCCATGGTTGCCGAGTTACTGCAAGAAACCGAAGTTGCTCCTTCACATACAGAGCAGTACGTGGCCTATAGTTGCCGAACTGCTTTACCTTGATATAACAACAACAATAAGATTCACATACAGATACGATTCTCAGACGTCGAACGCAACGGACGTGCTTGGAGGGTGTATATCTTTCTACGTTTTTGGCGCCAAAATCTATTTCGTTATTTTCGCCATCTTGGACTCTCAATTTGTACAAAGGATTTATCATCTTGGACTTAGTTCATCATTATTATTTCTCACTTCTTCACTATGTATATCTACTGGTGACAAACTAAGAGAAGGGCAGGACCCTGTAACCCTCACTGACGGAATAAGAACGGCGAACAGTGTCGGGACTTGAGCCAGAATAGCAATTCATTTAAGCTAAGACTGTTAACCATTTCTTGCACTCTTATTTCTCTTTATATTCCCTTCACTTTTGAGTTACTCTTCATCATCACAACTTTTATGTTCTTTCACTATATTGCTACTCATCATTACTTAGTCATTTCTCGTTTCATTCCCTCACCAAATACAAACATGGAAACCCCTCTCTCAATAAATAACCGGTCAGATATACTCACAGTCACATTTTCCCTTCATAACACACACCATTCCTACATTTCCCTTCCAGATGTATCCATGGATTATTACTCTTCTGACGAATCTTCCACAGAACACTCCATCAAACGAAAACGAAAACATCATTCTTCCAGTACCTCTCCAACTAACAACGAAAAAACCAAAATTAACCCTACAGTCGTCCGAAAAGAAATTACCTCCGTCATTGGACCTAACTTTTCAATACAAAAAACAGTATCTTCAATCACCCTCCATATTTCTAAAAGCCAAGCTTCACAACTCCAAAATGTACAACATCTAGGAAAAATACTCATCATCGCTAAATTAGTTCCCAACAAAAAAACCCGAAAAACAAAGGTATAACACATGAAATCACAGTCGACATTTCAGAGCGGGAATTATTACAAGCACTTACACCATATCAAGTCACCCCAGTTAGGCGCCTTGGCCAAATAAACCATACTGAATCCATCGAATTAACATTTTCCTCCAACCACCTCCGCTCAAACGCCCGAATTGGCTACTCCTCCCATAATGTGAAAATCTACATCCCTAACGCCACAAGATGCTACAAGTGAAATTGTTATGTACACACTGCTACATACTGCCCAAATAAACTGCGGTGAATGCCATCAGTACTCCCAATGTAAAGCCACCACAACAAAATGTCCAAACTGTGGGGGTCAACACAGCGCCGCCTTTAAAGGTTGCAAATCTTACAACAAAGCCAAGACAATCAATCAAATCAAAACAACTGAAAATATTACATATGTTCTTGTCCCCACAACATCCCCTCCCCCAGTCCACTCACATGTCCCCCTCATCCAAACCCGCTCTGTCATCTATCCCCCACCCCCTTCCCCAAAAACGCAGTCCCCTCCTCAAACTCATTCTTCTAAATCTGCTTCGTCTTCAATACCTCGTCCCCCCAAATTCACAAAGCCTCCCCCAAACCACCCCAAACGCCCCTCTTCTCCCTCCTAGATACCAAAGCAAAAACCCTCATCCAAAACACCAATCCACTCCCACCCCTTCTGCCAACCAAACACCACATGTTGTAGCAACACCACCCTCCTCAGCCACCAACTGTCAGATTTTGCTCATTTTACCTCTATTGAATTCAAACCCAACTACCTAACTAAAAACTCAATATCTACTACTTCAACCTAATCCCAAACCTAATATAATATGTCTCAAGAAACAAACCCAATCATGAATCATCCTTTTGAAATTATGATACCATAAGAAAAGACAGAACATCTGCTAATCATGGAGGCCTAGCTATACTTGTCAATAAAAACATCCCATATAAAATAATAAATCGAGCACCAAGTAATTCAAATCAACATTTTTAATCAAATATATCACATCTCAAATGTGTATGACAAATCCAACACTATAGACACAAAACAATAACAGCCAATAGTTAACCTTTCCAGAAACATAATAGTTGGGATTTTAATGCCTATCAGACCTTTTGGCATCACCCAATTTCAAATACTAAAGGAAATGCTCCATTTAAAATAATACAAGATAATGACATTACCCTCCACAATGACAGCTCCCCCACACACTTCTATAATAATGATAAAAACATACTAGATCTTATACTAACATCCCAAGATATATCTCACACATTTTCATTTAAAAATATCCAAAATACAATGGGAAGTGATCATTCTATCATTTCAATCACAAATAATAAACCAAATTCACCCAACTAATAATGGAGTACCTCAGGGCAGTGTACTTTCTACAACCCTTTTTAATATCTTCATTGATGATATTCCAACTCCTTCTTCCTTATCCATTTTATGCAGACGACATCCATTTTATGTAGACGACATAGCCATCTGGTCTACTGGTAAACTTTTAACAAAGCTAACACTTTTCTCCTTCTGAAGTCATTATTTTTTGTACCAATATAAAACACAAAATCCCTACTTTCTTCATCAAAAACCAACCCATCCCTAACAAAATCTCTACTAAGTTCCTTGGAACTTGGAGAGAACACATCTCACACACGGTGACTAAGTGCCTCAAAATTACCAACCTCATCAGATATATTAGTGGCACTTCCAGGGGTGCAAACAAACATATATCTTGCAAAGTACATTCTTTGCACTCACTTCAACACATTCTATATGGCACCCCAGCCATAATCACGGCATCTAAAACAAACATTCACCAACTAGAAACTGCACAGTCAGCCGCTCTCAGAGCCATCACTAAAACACATCGTTCTGCATGTGTCAACTCTCCCCAGGTATCCACCGCCTTCCCCCTATACCCCTTCAACTTTTCAAAGCCACTTTTAAAATCCAAACCAGAGCTTCAACGTTCAAACTCCCAAATCAAAACATTTTAAATGAAACTCAACACAATCAAATCGTTCGAAAACTTAATCTTACTAATAGATCAACACTTCCATATACCCAATCTCACCCACAAGTATACCATTTAAAAACATACCTATTCTCTCCCTAGCACCTGGTTAACCCACTTCTCAACACAGACTTAGCGAATAAAATTATTAAAAACCATCCATCTTACAATAAATCCCTTGCTTCGCAACTTATTGATGAATTACCCTCTAACTCTACACATATATACACCGACGGCTCAAAAACAATATAAGCACATCAGTTGCAATCGAAATTACCATCTCATAAATTTAAAAAATCATCACGCATGCAACCATATCTTCCATCTTTATAACAGAAGCAATAGCAATAATTAATCACAAACCTCTCCAATACAAAATTCCTAATCCTATCATTCTCTCTGACTCCTTTTCAGTTATTACTGCCCCTCAAGGAAAAACTATAAATCCATTTATACGGGAAATAAAATACCTCTCCACTCTCCTTAAATTTCAAAATTCCCATACTTCTTTAATTTGGATACCAGCTCATTGTGGAATAACATGAAACGAAATTCCAGATGCAGAAGCCAAAAGTTCTCATTCCAATATTTTTACTCAAGATATTTCAATAGATTTAAACACTCATTACTCTTTGATAAATAAATTTATTATACAAACTTGGCAAGATGAGTGGAATAACACCAAACCCATTACAAACTATAAACCCATTATCTTTGACAATAAAATCCTAACTTCCATAGCATTAGATAACCCCCCACCCCACCCCCTTAAATATTACAAAGCTAAACATAACCATGTACAACACACTGATCCTAACAGCCACAACTGTCACACCCCCGAAACCATATATCACTTTTTCTATGCCTGTTCCAAGTTCAACAACCACCGCATCCCACTAATCACTTCACCATGTTGACCTTAACTCACTTCACCATGCTGACCTTAACACATTTCACCTTGCTGACCTAAACTCATTTTACCATGCTGACCTCACCTCACTACACCATGCTGGCCCGACCTCATTTCATCATGTATGCAGACCCTGTCTCACTTCACCATACAGGCCCAACCTCATTTTACCATGCTGACCTCACCTCACTACACCATGCTGGTCCGACCACATTTTACAATGCTGACCTCACCTCACTATACCATGCTGGCCCGACTTCAGTTCATCATGCCCATGACCCTTATAAGGCACCATGCTAGACCTATTTCTCACTTTAATGCCATGCTGTCACAAAGATGGCCCGACCTTATTTGCACATTGTACAATTTAGTAGGGCACACCACTTCAACTATAGTTATTTTTCTTCTCACAATTTATTTTAAAAGAGCCACACATCCTCCAATAATAAACTTCATTTCTGTATTTCCTCAATCAATTCTCTATCCTACCGACTCTCTCTGAATGCCCAGGTGGCATTTTTACTACAATGCTGGCCCGCACCTCAAAACACATGCTGACCCTCACCTCACTTCACCATACTGCTGACCCAAAACCACTATAATGCTGAATAAACAAAATTTCAACTTCACTATGCTAGCACACCTGATGTTCATTAATGGCCCCGACATATAGTCCTCATTTGACCAGACGTAAGGCAACGTGATGGAGTACTTCACCATGCTGGCCCGACCTCATATTTACCATGCTGACCGTTCATTGACAACAACAATACTCACCATGCTGGCCCGACCGGACACCATGCTTTTGGGACTTCACTTCACCATGTTGACCTCACCTCATTTTCACCATGCTGGCCCGACCTCATTTTACCATGCTGACCTCACCTCACTACATCATGCTGGCCCGACCTCATTTCACCATGCTGACCCTGCCTCACTTCATTATGCTGCTGACCTCACCTCATTTCAACAAGATGGCCCGACCTCATTTTACCACTGACCTGGCTGACCCTTACCCTCCGACCCTCCATGCTGACCATGCTGGCCCGACCCCATTTCACCATGCAAACCCTGCCTCACCTCACTATGCTAGCCCGACCTCATTTCACCATGCTGACCCTGCCTCATTTCATCATGCTGATCTCACCTCATTTCACCATGCTGGCCCAACCCCATTTCACCATGCTAACCCTGCCTCACTTCACCATGCTAGCCCGACCTCATTTTACCATGCTGACCTCACCTCACTTCACCATGATGGCCCGACCTCATTTCACCATGCTGACCCCACCTCATTTCACCATGCTGACCCCACCTCATTTCACCATGCTGACCCAACATCACTTCACCATGCTGGTCCGACCTCATTTCACCTTTGTGACCCAACATCACTTCACCATGCTGGACCGACCTCATTTCACCATTCAGACCTAAACATCACTGCACCATGCTGGCCCGACCTCATTTCACCATGCTGACCTCACCTCACTTCACCATGATGGCCCGATCTCATTTCACCATGCTGACCCCACCTCATTTCACCATGCTGACCCCACCTCATTTCACCATGCTGACCCAACATCACTTCACCATGCTGGTCCGACCTCATTTCACCTTTGTGACCCAACATCACTTCACCATGCTGGACCGACCTCATTTCACCATTCAGACCTAAACATCACTGCACCATGCTGGCCCGACCTCATTTCACCATACTGACTCTGTCTCACTTCACCATGCTGACCCTGTCTCACTTCACCATGCTGGCCTCACAAAACATTCCTATGCTGGTCGACCTTTTTTAGTTACAATAATCCAGCCATATTTCCGCAAGCTTTCGGCATTACCGGCTTTAGCCGCCTCGTCCTCGACACTCACTCATTCACCTCTCGTACACACAGGCAACCAAGTCATTTCATTTAACGAGTGCATTCCCCGGGTGACAATAAAACACAGGAGTCAGGCAAAACCGAACACTGCCAAACACGCTCTTTGAATGCATTGACTTTTATGTCTGTGCTCGTACACACGTCGGGAGACATGAACTTTGACAGTCTTTTACCAGACAGGTGTGTCTGAGCCGCCTCTTAAAGGCGCACGTCCTTGAGATTCGCTCTTGCTTGCTCTCACTTGTATGTGTGCACTATGCTGGCCGACATTTGTTACCTGCTGTCATATGTGATGAGCATCCAAGAGGGTTTGAATAGTGATTTCCAAACATAATGCTCAAAAAAAAAAAAAGGCAGGCCACCTTGACAAAATATGCAAAGAATCCGAGCATTGATCGGGTGTGAAAGCACTAAAGCGCGGTGACAACGCGATGAATGCACTATTTTGAAATTGTCATGGACCGCTAGTCAAAACACTCAGGTGATTTCTATGACGAAGTATTTCACGGGGCTCTTGATTTATGAATAACACAAGCGACCCCACCCCAACCCCACAATTCACTAACGTTTCCACATAATTATCACCAGTTCGCCTTGTTCCTCGATTCATTCGCTGTTGACTTTGATCATTCACCAAGGAGACGTTCATGGAGAAGTGGACGTCGTGTATTGCGTGTGTACATATTAGCTCTTTCGAACCAAATACGGGTAGTGCTGCATGCACTCCCTCTTAGTTCTGGCGTCCAATGGTATCTAGCCATCGTAATTCAATGGAATGATCCCGAGTTCCCGTGTTTTATCTAGATTATCTAATAAAATCAACTCACCAAACATTTATCGGAACAGAGGTAGAATTTCAGCAACGTAAGTATCCTGTGAACTAGTATTTTGGCCTAAAATCACACCAAGCGGTAATATTCGCTGAGGAAGCTTTCACCAAGTAAACTTGAAAAGTTATCGAAAATATATTTGTTTGCAGACGATAGGAATGTGAAACATTATCTTGAATCGAACTAAATAATAAATTTCGACACTGATCGCCTGTAGCTCGCCAGAACCTGCATATTTCGTGAAAACATGTAAGCATGTACCGAATCGTCCACCTCTTTGAAGGTTTTACTGTTGGACCGTCAAGGTGATAAATAGAACCTGACGTTGGTCTATTGGGCTAGTACATATGAACTTGACATAACGAGGTGCGCCTGAGTGCACGTTACAATACTTAGCTTGTAGTAGTACCCAAAGTAGAACTGAACGCAGCAGTGTCCCACCATTCAGGTATCCTCTCATGCAATTCTCTCATATGTAATGTGTCCCATATTCCCCACTGCGAGCGATAAATTATTTATAATAATAATAATCTTTATTTTCGCACAGCATGTGTACAGGAACAATTATTATTTGATACAACAGCAACAAAACCCACGAGAACGAATAAGCAAATAAATCAGTTAAGATAAACACAAGTCCTTTAACAGAGCTTCAGCTTCTTGTCGGGTAAGCACTGATAATGAATCCCCATCTCTAATAGAAATAAGCCCCTTTATGAGCATGGCTATATGACCATATTCAGAATTACCTGGTGGCTTAATCTTATAGCTGAAGTCCTTAATGCATTCACTATGCTGTAATAGATAACAATTATTGATGTTCATGGTATGCATTATTGTTCGAACATTATCGCTTACAATTGTTCTGCTATGGAAACAACATCTACTTACATAGGATACTACAACATTAGGGCTGTTCTGGCACTTATGAAAGAAATTGACAAAGCGCAACATCAATTGATTTCTAAGGGGCAATTTTCCCGAAATGAACTGTAAATACTTTGAACATGTTCTGAACTCTAATTTCCATATATTTCGAATACACCTCCTCCAAACACTACACAATTTGGCCAGCTTGTTGGGTCTTAAACTCCACATCGCCGACCCAAAAAAACTACTACAGTATACTTCAAATAGTGAGTTTCTAATAACAGAGTTGCAGTATCCAAAGCGAGACATAATCATATTCGTTTTCGCCATCAAATCCCTACATGCACGCTGAGTATTTATCAAATTCGCACAATAACCAATATTACTTCCCAGGTGAACAGCTTGTTTTTCTTGTACAATTAGTTCATCATTTAGTGTTAAATGTATTGGACTGTCGCAAGCATTGAATGCAAGCAACCGGCTTTTTGCAGAATTGAACTTCACATAGTATTCCTCCGAAAATTCCTCGCATATTCTAAGCATTGTCTTAGCCGCTGTAACTGAAGGTGCAATGAGTGAAATATTATCAGCATAACTCAAACCATATAATGATGGCCCATGTGACATCCTACATTAGCTTCACGAAGGCGCCTTAGTAATTCATCGATATATACACAAAACAATAATGGCGAAAGAACTGCGCCTTGCTTAACACCATTTGTGCAAATAAAAGGCTCAGAGCTAGAAGCATTCCATCGGACTTTCAGGTTCTGACGTGTGTACATATTAATGAGTAATTTACATATTGTTGGACAGAGTCCTTTCTGCCTGAGAAGCGCAAACAATTTCACATAATTCACACGATCAAATGCTTTAGATGCGTCCAATAGAATAACAAAACAAGATGACCACTGAGTTACAAAGTGATCAACAATCTCTTGCAAAACAAACGTGCATTGAGTGGTAGAGTGTGACTGTTTGAAACCGAATTGCAGATCGCTTGTTTTCAGTGCTTCACTCTGGGATGTTAAAATAATATTGTCAAGTAATTTTCCCAAAATACTACTGATTGCTATGGACCTGTAATTATCACTATTATTCAACGATTTCTTTCTATTCTTATAACCATTAGACTGCGCTTTTGCGCAATAAGGCGCATGTAAAGTCCCCTTTCATGCACGACCTGGCTCGCACAGGGCGTAATTCAAGTAGATCAACTGAAGTGTATGCACACAGCCCTAAATGTTCTTAGTACGAGAGTGTCAACCCAGTCAGTCGGGTGAAGCCAGTACATCCCATTATATACACGGTTACACTTTTCACTAGACATTCCATCAAAGAATATAACAAGTACCGTCTTTATTCTCCCTTCATTCTGGCATACAATATATAAGGTTTTCATGTTCATCTATCTAGATTGCCTTGCTTAATTAATCACAGGGACGCGTCGTGTGCCTGGTAAGGAAAGAGGCGAGAAGCTTGGCGGAAGGTTAGGTGTGGGATAAGGCACTTAGCGAGATTGAAAGTGTTGCTTGGGATTAAGTGACTGTAGAGGTTGGAGGTGTTGTGCGATGAAATGATTGGCGAGGTTGAAGGTGATGTGGGATGAGGGGATTGACGAGGTTGAAGGTGGTGTATGGGATGAGGCGATTGGCGAGGTTGAAGGTGGTGTATAGTATGAGGTGGTTGACGAGGTTGAAGGTGGTGTATGGGATGAGGTGATTGGCGAGGTTAAAGGTGGTGTATGGGATGAGGTGATTGACGAGGTTGAAGGTGGTGTATGGGATGAGGTGGTTGACGAGGTTGGAGGTGGTGTATGGGATGAGGTGATTGACGAGGTTGAAGGTGGTGTATGGGATAAGGTGATTGGCGAGGTTGAAGGTTGTGTATGGGATGAGGTGATTGGCAAGGTTGAAGGTGGTGTATGAGATGAGGTGATTGGCGAGGTTGAAGGTGATGTGGGATGAGGTGATTGGCGAGGTTGAAGGTGGTGTATGGGATGAGGTGATTGGTGAGGTTGAAGGTGGTGTATGGGATGAGGTGATTGGCAAGGTTGAAGGTGGTGTATGAGATGAGGTGATTGGCGAGGTTGAAGGTGATGTGGGATGAGGTGATTGGCGAGGTAGAAGGTGGTGTATGGGATGAGGTGATTGGCGAGGTTGAAGGTGATGTGGGATGAGGTGATTGGCGAGGTTGAAGGTGGTGTATGGGATGAGGTGATTGGCGAGGTTGAAGGTGGTGTATGGGATGAGGTGATTGGTGAGGTTGAAGGTGGTGTATGGGATGAGGTGATTGGCAAGGTTGAAGGTGGTGTATGAGATGAGGTGATTGGCGAGGTTGGAGGTGATGTGGGATGAGGTGATTGGCGAGGTAGAAGGTGGTGTATGGGATGAGGTGATTGGCGAGGTTGAAGGTGATGTGGGATGAGGTGATTGGCGAGGTTGAAGGTGGTGTATGGGATGAGGTGATTGGCGAGGTTGAAGGTGATGTGAGATGAGGTGATTGGCGAGGTTGAAGGTGGTGTATGGGATGAGGTGATTGGCGAGGTTGAAGGTGATGTGAGATGAGGTGATTGGCGAGGTTGAAGGTGGTGTATGGGATGAGGTGATTGGCGAGGTTGAAGGTGATGTGAGATGAGGTGATTGGCGAGGTTGAAGGTGGTGTATGGGATGAGGTGATTGGCGAGGTTGAAGGTGATGTGAGATGAGGTGATTGGCGAGGTTGAAGGTGGTGTATGGGATGAGGTGATTGGTGAGGTTGAGGGCATTGTGTTGGATGAAGTGCTTGGCCATGTTTGCAGAGTGACGTGCCCAGAATTGAGGTGTGAAATTAAGTGCTTGGCTAGGTTGAGATTAGGTGTGGGATGAGGTGATTGGCTAGGTGGAGATGAGGTCTTGGATGAGGTACTTGGCTGGGTGGAGATGAGGTGTGGGATGAGGTACTTGGCTAGGTGGAGATGAGGTGTGGGATGAGGTACTTGGCTGGGTGGAGATGAGGTGTGTGATTAGGTACTTGGCTAGGTAGAGATGAGGTGTGGGATGAGGTGATTGGCGAAGCGGGAGATGTTGAATCAACGGAATTTAGCATTGTCAGAGTAGTCTTCTGCTTTCAAAAAACGTACGACATCGTTTGAGTCGCGGTAGATGACTTTCTACATTAATATGGCGCCTGTGTAACAACTATTAGCTGAATATTGCAAGTGACTAGATTTTTCCAATGAAAATGTAGGAAAATTCATGTTTGTACCAAAAAGGTCCTTGGAATTTTGTTATTCGGGCAAAATATTGGCCATTTTGAATCATCATGTGGCTTTATTCGACGTATATTTGCTTCAAACTTAGATTCAGTTTGTATGACTTTTAATGTCAACGAATTACCTCTTCAAATAAAACAAATTATTAATATTGAATTTATATAAGAAAGAAGGGGGTTGCACCCTCTGATTTCTCCCCATTTGTAAACATTGGGTTACATAAGATGACGCATTGATAGTATTGCCAGTTTCAAAGCTCAGCAAGATTACACCAGGCTTGCTTTTAACTCGGCGCTGCAATCAAGTAGTGCCATCTGTTTGCATATCTGGTTATATTCATCATGTCATGTTTACTTTGAACATTTGCCACCTTAGTAAGTCTTTCACAGTCTGGATGCATTAATATTAGTTTTGTTTACATAGTTTTTGTTGTCAATAGTGCGAGTTCGAAATTTGAGCGTTGTACAATACTCCAAACGTCCAATTTGTTCTCTTGAGTGGGGGAGGGGATCAGGGCCTGTCAACCCCCGAGCGAACCCTCTCGTCTTCATACTACACACCCTGTTATCAGGTTGTGGGGTGGCTTGTATAAGGGCCCACCAACCCATTCGAGGGATTATATTGTTTGTTCTCATGTCTTTAGTAATTAATGAAAAGTCTCTTTTTCACACAGCGTTTCAACCCCCGTTCACTGAATAATTGATGCTTATATATCACAGAGAGAAGGGCACAAAATATATTATATTCAGCCTAAATATTTGGTGCTGGTTGAATATGAATTCTGAGTGAATATACTTGTTGCCTGTGTTGAGGTGTGTGTTTAGTGGTTTATAGATTATTGTGTTACCTGTAGGAACCTGGGTCATGATATGTGCTGTGTGTGACCGTTTGAGTGGGAGATTGAAAACGTCCACGATGCATTCGCTGAAACGGGAGATGCTCTAGAAGGCAATGAGGAACAAACTGGAGGCACACATTGCCACCCTCAAGGTCAACCAGCATCATCTCAAAGGTCAGACATCTTGCTTTGACCTTACTTTTCAAAGATTTATTTATAAGCTACAGTCTTCTATTTACCCACTTTGTTATAAGAATTTATTATTCGGTTCTTACTTTATGCTGCTCATAACTAACAGAACACCAGCACGTCTGTGCTATGGTTCATTGGATCTGCCTGCGTATCAGGCATTGTTCGTCGAATACCACTTTTTTGGCATCAGCATGTCTGTGGTATTGCACAGTGAATATACCTGTATTCATGGCTGTTTATCTGTGGTATATGTGGTATAGTACGTTGAACATACCAGTTCACACCAGAGTGTATGTGGTATAGTACGTTGAATGCACATGTATTCACACCAGCGTGTCTGTGGTATTGTTTGTTGAATGCACCTATATTAACACCAGCCGGTCTGTGGTATTGTGCGTTGAATACACCTACATTTACACCAGCGCGTCTGTGGTGTTGAATGTTGAATACATCTGTAGCATGTCTGTGGTATAGTTAGTTGAATACACCTGTATTCACTCAAGCATGTCTGTGTATTGTACGTTGAATACGCCTATATTCAGACAAGCCTGTCTATGGTATTGTACGTTGAATACATAAGTATTCACACCAGCGTGTCTGTGATATTGTACTTGGAATATACCTATATTCACACCAGCTTGTCTATGGTATTGTATGTTGAATGCACCTATATTAACACCAGCCGGTCTGTGGTATTGTACGTTGAATACACCTATATTCACACCAGTGCGTCTGTGGTGTTGAATGATGAATACACCTGTATTCACTCCAGCATGTATGTGGTATTGTACGTTGAAAACGCCTATATTCACACAAGCCTGTCTATGGTATTGTACTTTGAATACATCTATATTCATACCAGTGTGTCTGTGGTATTGTACGTTGAATGCGCCTATATTCACACAAGAATGTCCTATGGTATTGTACGTTGAATACACCTATGTTTACACCAGTGTGTCTGTGGTATTGTACTTGGAATATACCTGTAATCACTCCTGCATGTCTGTGGTATTGTATGTTGAATACACCTGTATGCCCTCAAGCTTGTCTGTGGTATTGTACGTTGAATACACCCATGTTTACACCAGTGTGTCTGTGGTATTGTACGTTGAATGCACCTATATTCATACCAGGGTGTCTGTGGTATTGTACGTTGAATACACCTGTATTTACTCCAGCACGTTTGTGGTATTGTAAGTGGAATACACCTGTATTCACTCCAGCGTGTCTGTGGTATTGTATGCTGAATACACCTGTATTTACTCTAGCGTGTCGGTGGTACAGACAGTGAACTGCTGATGCCTAGAAAGGGTCTCTGCAGCTGAAGGTAGAAGTCGGGAGGTCGACTCTAGAGGAGCAGAGAACGCAGATCAGCATCCTCGACACGGCCCTGACACACACACACAGGCCCACAGTCCTTAATACGAGGAGGAGGTGGGAAGTGCATTATACTGGGCCTGACACACACAGGCCCACAGCCTAAAATACGAGGAGGAGGTAAGTAGTGAATGCACCGGGCCGGACACACACATAGGCCCACAGCCTCAAAGACGAGGAGGAGGTGAGTAGTGCATTACACTGGCTCTGACACACACACAGGCCCACAGCCTCAAATAGGAGGAAGAGGTAAGAAGTGCATTACACCGGGCCTGACACACCTCCCATGTTACCTAGCCTGTCACTCCTCTTCCCCACACACCTCCCATGTAACCTAGCCTGTCACTCCTCTTCCCCACACACCTCCCATGTTACCTAGCCTGTCACTCCTCTTCCCCACCCACCTCCCATGTTACCTAGCCTGTCACTCCTCTTCCCCACCAACCTCCAATGTAGCATAACCTGTCACTCCTCTTCCCCACCAACCTCCCATGTAGCCTAGCCTGTCACCCCTCTTCCACACCCACCTCCCATGTAGCCTAGTCTGTCACCCCTCTTCCCCACATACCTCCCATGTACCCTGTGACTCCTCTACCCCACCCACCTCTCATGTAGCCTAGTCTGGCATCACTCTTCCCAACCCACCTCCCATGTAGCCTAGCCTGTCACTCCACATCCCCACCCACCTCCCATGTAGCCTACCCTGTCACTCCTCTTCCCCACTAACCTCCCATGTAGCCTAGCCTGTCACCCCTCTTCCACACCCACCTCCCATGTAGCCTAGCCTGTCACTCCTCTTCCCCACCCACCTCCCATGTAGCCTACCCTGTCAATCCTCTACCCCACCCACCTCCCATGTAGCCTAGTCAGGCATCACTCCTCCCCACCCACCTCCTAGGTGACCATGCCTGCTCTTCACAATGCACCAGCTGCTGACATAAATATGCCTGCAGACCCATAAGAAAGGTAAATTTTTATTATCCATATGTTTACACAAAACAAGAAAAAGTTGATTGGTGAATCAACCGTACGAAATTCCGTTTGCAACTTGTCAAGCTTAGCATTTCACATTTGAACATTATTTTCATTTCAGGAATCGCACTATTGCAAATTAAGGCAGTGGTAAGAAACAGTGCTGTTGCTATCAAAAAGCTTAGTGAACAGAAGGACAGCAGCCTGTCGATTGAGTCTGCAGGTGTGGACGAGTGCGATCTTCCCATGAAAACCGAACAGGATGTGGATGCGATGATACGAGACACTAAACATCGCAAAAAACTGGTAAATACCGGGTTTATGCAATCAGAATAAAAGATACATTTCTTTGCGTAGTATACTTCATAAAAACAAGTTTGTTTGCTCATTGTGAATCAGTTGCAATTATCAAATCACAGAACTGAATTAGATCTACTGTTTGATGTGCATAAGCTCTGTTGGCTTTTGCACAAAATAAATATGTGAAATCGTTCCTAACTTTATCATTGATTATCCTCGTATGCAAATATTGACTTAAGAATTTTCGCATTTGTAGGTTAGTCATCTCTCAAATAATGGTTCAATTATATTCTGTTTTAGAAAAGAATTCCCCATCATTCATTTAATTTATGAAGTAATATAATCAATATTCTGGCCAAGGCATCCAAATCATTGGCCGGCCACATACTGCTATTTTCCTGATTGGTTATTTCATTCTAATCTTTCAATAAAAAAATGGTATAAAAAATATAATTATTGTTAACAAAAATCTTCATGTCTACTTGATTTCAGAAAAAGGACTGAATGAAGGGCTACAAATGACAAGGCTCGCCGCACTTATCCCGTCTGGCGATTTGTCTTGGGAAGAAGAAATTTAGTTTTCTTAATAAACTAATTGAAATATGGTCATAACGTTTAGAGTTTGACATTATATTCGTTGAATATAATGTCAAACTCTAAACGTTATGATTTAATGTTGTCATAACTCGTTATTGAAAATCACGCCTATAGGCTCAATGTAATGATATTGGAGATTCATGTCAGCTGTTTTGGTTTCAAAACCTTGTAAGGGGAATTTATTTGTTCAAGATGTACTTGTGACCAGCTGTCCTAACATCATAATCATACTCATTTATCTCTGCAAGGTATATTCTCGTATCAAAGGTAGCAGTGTTTTGCTTTAGAGCCGGACGTGTGCTCAGGGAAGAGAAATGTTTTTAAGTCTGATCATTTCATGACATTTGGTGATTTGAGATAAATTTGTGGTTTAAGCAAGGAACCGTGAAAAGGTGGCTTCGTCTTTCTTTTTTTTTACAGAACTCTCATTCAATGCTGCTCCAATCTTAAGGTACTGGGCGAAACAGGACTGCTCCAGAATGCTTCGTCACAGAATCAACATCAGATATGTATGCCCGCATCCACCCTATTTAAAAATCTCATTTTCAGTTTGTGGACAGCTGGATGCATGATCTCTATTTTGGCATACCTAATGAGAACAAGATGCTTATGTGAATCAATGCTACATACATGACCTCTGGTGTAGTATACCTAATGAGGAGAGATGCCTTATGTGAATCAATGCTTGATGCATAACCTTTGGTTTGGTATACCTAACGAGGAGAGATGCCTCATGTGAATCAATGCTGGATGCAAAACCTCTAGTTTACTATATCCAATGGGGAGAGATGCCTCCCCAATCAATCCCACCAATCCAGGTGAGTATCCAAGCAATGCATTCCAGTATATTTATCAATTCTCAACTCCATAGCAACCTTCAAGTTTGTCACTAGTCTATACCTGTCATATCAGTACTCATAAAGAGAATGTTAAAGTTGCCATCTTCAGTCAGGGAAGGAAGGTTACATAAACTATAGTTGGGTGTACTTTTAGTAATTGGTCATGTAAGTGCAGTGTTGAGGTTAAGTTTACTTTAATAAGATTATGTGTTTGTACATATATTTTTATTAGTTAATAATTTAAATGTTGTTGTCATGTGGTTTCAGTTTCTGACACATGAGTATGGACTAGTTTTTACTTCTATACCTTAATAAATAGAGAGGGATTCATGTGACAGCTTGTATTGATGACCAACCTGATCAGGTTGGTATGAATTATGTGATGAAAGTCTATGTTAATAGCTCTTATGAACCAAGTGAAGCTTACGCTCCCTCTTGGTTCTCGACGTGCGCATTACCTAGGTAGAACATTGTATGATAAAACCTTACCTTCACGATGTCGACTTTATTTAACAAGTCAGTTTAAAAAGCAATCAGTATTATGCATCGAGTTTGATTCTCAGGGATCGTGAAAACTTGTTAATATGAATAATTGCCTAAAATGTGCGAGGCGATTCACTTTTCCGACTTTATTCCAATATGGCGGCGAGATTGCACAACATAAGCCGGTTAGAACATAGGCAAGACCGACCGTAATTCCGCACCACGTGAACCCTATTTAAAGACAATTGCGACAGTTCTTGATTCGTTCATAGATTTTCACGATTTGTTGCAGAGAGTAAGCTCGTATATAAAGCTTACGAAATATAAAATGAAAAAGTATGGGTCACTGGTGTAAATTTCTGAGTAAGGCGGATTTAAGATCCACATGTTAAGCCAATGGGAATTATGCGTTTTTGATAATATTTTGGTTCTACAGAAAAGTTCATGCAGCGAATTACATTATATTTGACATACAGACAGAACAATATCTGCTTTACAAAAAAAAAATCAAGCCATTTATGAATTTATTGTAAATTTTTCTCCAGAATGACGTCAAACCTCCATAAAAAAATTTGACCACTGAGTTTTGAACTAAACTTGGTAGTATAGTGCAGTAATATTATCTAAGTGATATATGTACTATGAACAGAAATTAACAAATCATAGGTCCGTGTAGTCGATGGGAAGCCACAACGGGTTTTTGGTTGTATTCCCTGGGTGTGGTGTATTACAATATTCAAACCTCCATAAAAAAAAATTGACCGATGAGTTTTGAACAAAACTGGGTAATATGATGCAGTGATATATGTATTATGAACAGATATTTTAAAAAATCATAGACAAATCCTTTAGATTTCATCTTGATCTTGCGTAGCGCAGGCCAGAGACCAAGTGGAAGTATATTTTCTTTCTGAACCTTAGGTCATTTATATCTGAACTTGAGGTGTGACTTTGGTCTAAACTCAATGGAAATAATTCGTCGCTAATGTTCGCACAAATTACTTCGAAACTCGTTGCGGCGCAGACGCTGGCGCACTGGGCGCGAAAAATACGCGCAGCGCGTCAAGGTAGATACGTCAAGGCTATTTCCCGCCAACGCGCATCACTTTTTAAGAAACTTTTTCTCCTTCCATTAGTGACACGCATGACAGACATAATTACGCGCGGATTAGCAAATTCACATTCATCCGTCGATCCGACCATTGAAGACAATAGCGAGCGACTCTTCGTTAGCTACTCTACTTAGCTGACTCAACTTTTTGCCATGGAATTCGGCGCTGCGTTGCAGAGTGTACGGGAGGATCTTTCGCTGACGTACAGCTTCCGCGAAGAGCAGATCCGTTGCCTCCTTCACATTTGCAACGGCAGGAATCTTTTCGTCAGTCTGCCAACCGGCTACGGGAAGAGCGACGTTTTTGCTTTAGCTCCGCTCGTACTTGACAAGGTACATTAAACTGCTTTATGACACAAAAACGATCGATTTTCTATTGCTAATATTCGTAGTAAAATATTGCTATATCCAGCAAGAAAAGTGAGATAGTTGCTATGTAATCACATCAATATAGCACTTGTCTTTTGTCATGCAGATGAAACCTGGTCGCCAAAGGCATGTTAGCCTTGTTGTCATGCCGCTGCGGAGCTTGATTCAGGATCAGGCCGAACGGTGGGCGGCCACAGGCATGTCATGCACTGCCATCATGGACACTACAACGACCCCACCTGAAACGTTGGAAGGTATGCCGCTGCCCATATGTAGTAGCCATATGTTTTATATGATTGTTTAATTCTGTGATAGTTCTGATATCGAATAAGTGTTGAGATCCAACTGTATCACCAGCTAGCAATTATTGACGTGCCTATATATTTTTTGCCAGCTATCAAGCAGAAGAAGTACAGCCTTCTCCTGGCCACACCCGAGGCCATCGTGGCCACCAAGTGGCGCAGTGTACTACTTGCACTACGTAGTTCGATATGCGTCTTGCCAATGGATGAAGCCCATTGTCTGATAGAGTGGTAAGATGTACCTCGACTTTAGCTCATCAACATTAGCACCAGATCTTTTTTTATTATACCTTGTTGAACTTGACATGTGCTTCAGGGGGGGACTCATTCAGGCCCAAGTACCAACAGGTCGCCCAGCTTCGCAGCTTGTTGCCAGGCGTGCCTGTTGCTATGGTCACGGCCACGGTGACAGAAGCCATGACAAGAAGCATCTTGGCCCTCTTGTGCGTAAAGGAGTGTGAATACGAGACGAAGGTGCCAAACCGGTACGCGACAATATGTTATATCGTGTCAGCAACTTGAGAGATTTTTCTGATTAGTAGTTCATTTATGACAGATAATAAATGAATTAATTTCAACATGAGTCATTGCATTTTTGCAGGAGCAACATCCACTTGTCGGTGGTCAGAGGGAAGGCCACACTGGAACACAACCTTCAATGGGTCGCAAAGATGTTGAAGGAGGGCCGACGCAAGGCTCCTAAAGTTTTAATTTTTGTCAGGTTCGAAAAACTGCTACATACTTAGGGCCATGTTCCTAGTTCAAAGAGCTAACCTACTTTAGAGTAAAACGGCAATCATTTGTCTTCCTTGTTTTATATGCTAAATATTAATTATGTATCATGCGCGTGCAGGAGCATAGATATGTGCTGGTCCATTACCCAATACCTGTATGAGGAGCTGGGGGACAGCTTCTGGGATGGAGGGAGAGAACCTGGGGATCGTCTCGTGGACAATTTCCACTCCAGGATAGACCCGGTGGGCCAAGTGAGCGTCCCACAGCGCTTCTTTAAGGACACCAACAAGATTGATACTCATAAACAAAATAGTCTACACTAACAGGCCAGGAGTGTGTGGCTTATCCGCAGGTATCGTGGGTGGTTTGACTCCCAGAACTGCAGCATGTCTAGTCGCCAGTACGTCAGCATCCGCTCCCCATCTCCTTCTCGCACTGCACTGCGACGTACAGCGAGGTTTAGTCCTGACCAGAGTAATGCCAGGTTGTGTTGCAAAACACCATCATCTTCCTGCTCAGCCAGGCTGCATTGGTCACTGCAGAACCAATTTTCTGTAACATGTCAACCATTCAAGCTGTCAGTGGTGCGACCCATAATCCTATTTGTAATTGTCTTATTCCCATTACAGAAACTTTAAAAATTAGTTACACTCACCAGGAAACACATCCACTCCGTCTTTGCCCAGGCAAGAAGGGTGGTACCACCCATAGCGGTGGCAGCCTTCCTTCAAGGCACATTGCACCATACCAAAGTCAAGAGACAGCCGACTCTGACAGGTGCAGTAGATGTAACCGTCGGCACTCTCGCAAGCCTCACTGCACTACCAGTCCTCGTCCTGTGGTGGGCTCAAGACATGACAAGTGCAACCATACAAATGGACACGATGAGTTGCAGCACTGAACGAGGGTCTCTTCCTTTTCTGTAGCAGATGGAATTACATAAATACCAATGCTTCATGAGCAGTAGAGAAGCATTTATCAATTGTATTGTAGTCCCTCAAGTCTCACCAGTATGACATCGGCAGAAAAGGTAAGCAGCAGATGAGTCTCTGTTGGAGCGATGCGCGCGGTAGCTCTCCCTTGCCCGGTGAATATCCTCAGGCGATGTTTCTTGCCAAACCCGGTCCACTATATCGGCTGCCAGATGTTCGATGTACGTGTCAAGTTGACACAAATCATCTGGAAGGTCATCAGGTATGTCGTCTGGATCTGCTATGCCCATAAACTTCATGGCCAGCAGCACCGTCATACCCTCAGTGGCAAACTGCCACAATACAAATAATAGTATGATCAGCACTGCATTTATGCCAAAAGCCAAATATTATTAGTAGTTCAGTCAAGCATGCATATTCTAGGGCAATAGCAGCACGGGTGGAGCATCTTACCATGAGGAGATCCCAGACATGCTGAAAGTTGCTCATCACTTGGCTGCGAGCTGACTTGTGCTGGTATAGGTCCTTTATGTTGTAGAGGGTGCCACGGTCGGTGCGACTGGCCTGAGTGAAGAACCTGTCCATGACATCCTGCAAACAGTAATGGCTGAGAATGTATGTTGTTGGCAGTAGAAACTGGTAAATAGTAACACCCGGTTGTATTGACGAACCGGCATTGGTTGAAAGAATGATTGAGCTAAATATAATATTCTTACCTGCATTAGCAGTCCCTCTTTGTGGAACTCCTGAGGAACCTCCTTGAGTGGGCGGAACAAATGGCTCCGGGCGCAAGATAGCACCCTTCCCCGCTTCGCCTTGATCACACTTTCAATTGTCCCACCGTCCCCATGGCAAGGAACGGGCATGGCACGATTGCCAACTACTGGGACGTAGGCCATTAGATTGTCAAGCACGTCGATGGTATCTGGGGTTGCGGCTGGGTTGCCCTGAATGACACCTAAACTAACTACCTCTGACTTGGTCTTCATGACCTCAGTGTAAGCATGGGGAGTCGTGCGAGCGATCCGATTCTTACACCGAGTGAACGCAGCAAGGTGAAGAACCAGGATCCTTTTCACCGCAGCGCCCAGATCAGCACGCTGGAGCTTAAAATCCGGGTCAGCCGGGAGAAAGACAGACGTGTCCAAATCCGCAGCTAGGGAAGGAGACCATTGGGCCGAGACAAGTGACTGGGACGCACGCACTCTGTGGCTCGTAGCAAAAGCTAAGGAGCTGATGATAAACTCAGAGGTGGCGTCCTTTCGTTGGTGCTTCCGATGTGATTGAAACTGAACGTTGTCGAAGCAGACACTGTATCCAGCTGGTGGAGGTGCAGGTTCTGGACCGTAAGAGAGGCGCCGTCGCGTCTGTTGTCCATAACTGGCCTTGATTAACACAGACACAGCACAAAATTGATAACCTGTCTCTTCGGAACAGCAGCTATAAATCTATGCAGACAAATACTCAAATATTGTGTCCTACTCTATGCAGCAAAGGGCCTCAGGATTTTTTTTTACAACTAGCAAAATTGTGGTATCAGTATCAGTATACACACCTCTGCCTCTAGCCTCCAAGACACTACTTTCTGGTCATAGCCAGCCCTGATGTTGTCAACATGGTTGCGTGCTGCATCCACACCCTGTGACACTCCCAGAAAATTGAGGCTGCGGACAGTTGCATGGGATGCGCCTTGCAACCAGAGGTCAACACTCATCATGGCCTGTATGAAACTATACCGCCGAGGATTGCGGCTGTAAAAAATGATGCCCAACATCATAGAAAGCCGAGCGTTCCTCTTTTGGAGCGCCTCCTCTTCGGTTAGAAATCTACACAGTCAAAGAAGGAGCAGACTTTGTTAATATTCACAGCAGCACCATGATCGGTCAGGTTTAAATCCGATGAAAGTGTAAGACAGGAATAGATAGGAACGGAAACAATCAAGTTCATTCAATGATGCACAGAAGACTAAGTAGCAAAGAGAGACAGTACTTGCCTTCTTTCGGTGCGCGGTCCTCTGGTAAAATGCCGAGCCATAACTTTGGTGGATGGCATTGCTACCTCCAGCACTTTGACCAGCAAAGGAAGTGTGCTACTTGCTTCCTCGTGGATGGCATGCCACGAGAAAACATCTAGCCTTTCCTTTGAGACAGGAGACTGCAGGGATGAGAGGGGACTGGCTCCATTGAACCTGGCCTGTACCATCTCCTTTCGTACCTCCTGGGCCGCCAAAGTGTGGAGAGCAGCCTTGGCAGCCGATGAATTTGAAATAAGCGTTCGAAAGGCCTTGATGTATTGACTGCCATCAATGTATGATTTTGCCCGATCCTTGAAGGATGACACGGGTGTCGTTGGTGTTGGTGTAGCTGCTGGAGCTTCCGAATGGTCTGATGGCTCAGCACTGGCTCCTGATGATGAGCGCTTGGAAGGTGGTGCCTTTGTTGGGGTGCTGTCTGGGACCAACCTCTTGGGCCGCTTCGGGGTGTGCGTGGGCCATGTCCTTTTTCTTGTGGAACGCTTGAAGACGGTACGAAGGGTCAAGTCATTGCGGCAAGAGCCGCAAATCTTCTGTTTGGTTGGGCTGCTCATACCAGGGAAGGCTTTCCGTGCAGTATATGGGGAGGCAACAGTGAGCACCCTATACTTCTGATGGCTCCCCTCCAGCCACTCATCACCACAATTGGCACAGCGCGACATCTGTTACTGTACAATAAACAAATTCATAAATTAATGTAGAAAATCGTACCCGTCGTATCGAACATCCTGACGTACTATCCTGACGCAGTTATCGTGGAGTAAAAATGCCAGGGAATAATACTATAACCATCAATATTTGAAATCAAATTGCGTTATTATTAATAAATAAATACCAATACTCTTCTATCTGACGATAAGGAATGTACAAAACCCCAAAATTGGCAAATATTTACCCAAATTGAAAAGAAACACGATCATAAAATTTTTGCCTATGTCCTCGCCAGCATTTTCCATTAGATTTTCCATCTGTATTATCGCTCTTTGTTCGAAACAGACTTATTATGCAGCTGAATAAAGGAGAGGAAAGGGCAACTGGGTGGGAAAGTTGTAAGGTATGCATCTAGTATAAATTGACTCACCTGTGAAAAGTATAATCAGACAGATGATGACAATAATGGTACGATTACAACTCAGCAAATCCTACGCGGTCGTTAACGACAACGAATTGCAGGAGACTGTTTGTTGGCACCGGAAGTTCTATGGAATTCTTCCCACCAGAATTCGGAGTGGAATTTCGCCGAAAAGTTAGAAAATTATCGATTATCAAGTGTTCTCCCGGATATTGGTAATAAAATAACCCACATGGATTAAATTCAGTCAATACTCTCACTGTTGGTGGCTTTAAATTCTTCTCAGTAAGTATTTTTAACGTGATAAGTTAAGCACGTTTGTCAATCTACCGATAAACGGAAGGTTGTCCTGTTAGACCAAGAAGGGAGTACCCGATCGACTCTTGGTCTGTTGGGCTATATGTTAACCCTATATGTAATGTGTTACATAGACTAAGTCTATGTAAAACATTACACAACAGTCACTTAATGTATTGCTTATGATATAAAACTGACAGCCAGTGTGACAAGCTAATTCATTTGTGTTACAAAATGTGCAGCTGTACCTGCAACATAGCAGGCTTATCATCTTTAGCTGAATTATACAGACAAGACTGGTCCTCTTTACAAATCCATTACGACTACATAGGACACTGCTGTGGTAGTTGCAGCTGTTCATGTTCCAACTAATCTGTTGATATGACAACATTCTTGATAGAAGTTAAGAGAACCAAGATAAGAAAATTTACAGCAATCTAAGTTTGGTCATCAACAAAACAATTTCGGCTTGTACCTAGTTTTGACCTTAAGAAATCTTACAGCGCTTTGCCTGTATATGCTGTTGTATTTTTCATTGTATGAATCTCAACAAGCAGCGAGTCCGTGTCTGTGTGCAGAAAACCAAGGTCGCTACCATGTCTTGGCTTCATTGTGTACATCATGTGGTTGGAGAGGTCGAAGTCTGCTGTCTAAAATAGAACCTTTGCGCTCTGTTGCTTGTAACAAAATTCTATTCAGAGATATGAATCCATATATTTATAACATGGCTCTCCATATGCGAGCAGGTAAAGCCCAAAACGATTATGTTACAGTTTACGTGTTAACACTATCCTGCCAACACTCGGATGCACTCCAAGAATTCGAAAAGTGTAATAAAGTGAACCGCGTGACGAATGACATATTTGGCTGAATGTATCAAGTGTCAATTTGCCCTGCAGGTAAGACTCATGACGATCATCGATGATGGCGGCACTTAGTATGTAACTGTGTTACAAGGGCACCTCCAAGTAGCCCAATCTAGGCCATATTTATTGTGCATAATTACTTAAGAACATCACCTGGTATAATCCCTTGTTTATTAAACATATCCTTTGTGGCCAATGCTAGAGCTACATTGGCAACTGCCATAAACAGGTCGTGTGGCGTGATGTGAGCTTGGCATAACCTATTGATATACAAGAAACAATTGCACAGTGGTACAGCGCTCTGACAAGCATTTTTCTATCAGTTGTTGGCGTTGTTGTCATGATGGTTTCTTATTACATGTAAAAAGGATACATTAATTTAACGCCCTAACTTTAACACTTTTAGCGTGTGTTGTGGTCACTGACTTTGCCTCCCTCTCCATTGACCTCGCCTCCATTGACGTTGCCTCCTTTGACGTTGCCTCCTTTGACATTGCCTCCTTTGACGTTGTGTCCGCGCTCTTCGTGTTCTTTTCCTCCATGTTTACTTGTTAAAATTTGCTTGTCCAATTGACTGCTGTTGTTAAGCAAATGCAGTAGCGGAATTCAGCACATTCTATAGCGGAGTTAAGCACATGATACAGCGGAGTTAAGCACATGATACAGCGGAGTTAAGCACATGCTGTTGTGGAGTTAAGCACATGCTATAGCAGCAAGTAGTATTGCTTTCAGCCTCGTCACCCCTCCGCCGGCTCCTGTTAATTTAGTGTCATGTCGCTTACTAGTTTGTCTAAACTGACAGAGCTTAGCTGTTGTTAAAGCTGCGGCTAGTGGAGCTGAGAACATGTCATAGTGATGATGTAGCTCACAAGTAGCAATGCGCTGGTGAGATTGGTACAAACAATACCTGAGTATAGCTGTAGCACTGACTTACCTAGAGTGCACATCATGCTAGCGCCTAGCCGAGCCTTGTATCTCACATGCAGCTTTGTAATCTCTTCGTCAGACATTGATTCAACCTGGTCAATTGTTAGGCACTGCTCACCTAGATAGTGACGGGCCTGACCCCTATCAATGACAGCAGCAAGTCTTTCTCTCTTCGGAGTAGTTTGTGAGGCGGCCCCGTCAAGGTAAGACTCAGCAGCCACTGGGAGTGGGTCCTTGGCAGCGTCCTATGCAAGGAATAATTGAACAATGATCGTATCAAGATTCATATTGCGTGCTGTTTCTAATAAACGCCTTTGAAGTCTAATATATTGTATATTTACGGGCTGGACACAGCAGACTTCTACCCAGATAATTATCCCTAACATGACAACCGATGACACAGATGCTGTCAGGGCTAATATCCCTTCAATCAAAGACATATGAAGTTGGTTGATCAGTCTTCAGCAGCAGTTTTGCATGCTTGGTCTCTGCTATTAGCTGGCGTACTGCGGACGTTCATCCCTTGCTGGGAGCACATCATTCTCACGTAGGGCATCTTCAAACGAGTCACGGTCCTTGGTGTGAAAGAGCATTGGCTATTGACTTTTCCTCTACGTCGGACTCATCCTTGTCTCCTGCCCCCACTCGAATCTTAGTCACATTTTCATCATCTGATGTGTCAATGCCTTGATACTGGTCTGCACCTAGATTGGAGAAGCGGACCAGCAACTGTGGGTTCTGGTCTATAGTGCTTGGGTTTTTTGTAATAAATACAGATTGTCGCACTCCCTTTTCACTGGAGAGAAGTTAGAAATGACTTGGCGGGGCGGGCCAGAGGGAACAGGCCGGGCAATAGAAGAAACAAGCTTCACAGAGAGCGTTCACAGAAGACCTGGCTACACAAACAGATTACGAACTGCCAATCCGAGAGCTTATAGGACTTGACAAGGCTATGCAGACCCAGAGGGATGGACTGGTCAACAACATAATAGCGAAATAGTCAAACATATAGCCAGTCGGGGGGCGTAAGTTGGAGGAGCTGCCAGACGAGCTTGCGAGGAAACTCCAAGAGCTTGAGCTTGCAGAGCTGCGGAAAGATAGACAACTAAGACTAGAAGCTGCCTCTGTAAACCGAAAAATGCTGCGGACCCAAATCAACCGCTTCAGGGAAACTATCCTCAAACTTCTTAACTAGGACACTACGCTAGCAGAGCTTATCGGCACTCTATTCCGGGAGCATGGCATTACAATCGTCTCCATGCTCAATGCGATTATGATGGTGATTTCAACCCTGGTACTTGCTCTGACAGGTGGGGGGACGACACCAGCAGTGCAAGCACCGGCACCAGCTGACAAGTCTGGTCTGAAGGAATGGATCACAAAACAGCTGAACTCTTTGACAAACGTACTGAAGATACTGGCTTGTATGGTCCCCAATCGTGGCACCTTATACTCAGTGACCTACTACGTAGCAAGCCAAAGCACAGCTAAGCCCATCGCGATCCGGTAGTGCTACCCTCATTTCATTCAGAAATCTATGAATTGTGTAGCACATATGAAACCTATAAAGATCGCTTATCGGTGGAACTCCAGAGTTAAGGACCAACGCAGAAACACCACAGTCTGAGGAATGCACCATACAACAAAATGTATCTCGTTCTGCCAGTATTGCAAGTTAATGGTTCTATAAGTTTATTGTCGCTTATGATTGACCCCACGTAGTGCTCAAACACGTTGGAGAACTCGACGTTGTACGCCTCTGTACTTTCCTCTGCTTGCATCTGGATGAGAAGATGTGACAGCTGCTCAGCTGCTACATAGGGTGGGT
>CM067348.1:10343700-10353700 GCA_034190875.2 Urechis unicinctus | reverse complement strand
GAGAAACGTCAGCATCTGTGCTTGTGCACTTTAATATCTGGGTTATGGCAAAATGAGATGGAGAGAGGTGTCTTTGCAATGGTGAATACGCCAATAGGGACCCATTGAAATTAATGAGCAGAGCTAATAGTTAACATGATTGCTTAAAATTAAAAAGGGCTAGAACAATAACGTGGTCCACAAATTTACCCACTTGTTATTTAACTTCAAGTCCACCAGTGTTCTTGATAACATTGAAGCGTGTGATGTATTTCGTTGAACTATAGCTATTATATTTTACTTATTGATCTCGATCCTGTCAATTAGTGCAGGTGTTCTAAAGAAATATACCCAAACTTGTTTGATGCTGTGAATTTGAACAATTGTCTCGGGAACATGATTTATCAAATGGCGGACATCTGGATATCTTTTTACTTCAGCTAAAAGGTTTGTACACATTCTCTTCAGGGTGGTACTACATTCAACAAACGTGAAGGGATTATTTTATATTATTTTTAATATTTCTTTTTCAGTGAAATATTATTATTTATACACCTTCTTTAAAGTGCCTATCGCACGAAAAATAATGTCTTTTTTTTTCGCCAGATTACGGAAATATAACCCAGAAGTACCTATTCTGTCTATGTATCAGTCGTCGAGTTGACGAGCTCATGAATAAGTAATCGCCTCCGCGTGACATCAGCTCCGGCATTGCTTTCATTGCGAGGCGCTCTGCGTTAGAATTAGCGCAAACGGGCTAGTGGTAATTTCGCTATTTCATCACTTCAGGAGAGCGACGAAGAGACATTGGATGACACAGATGACTAGCAGACCATCGTTGCTTCGGCAGAGCAAATTTCTAACCACAAATGAGCGATTCAGACGTCTCCGATGAAGAGAAAAATGACACCGGCGATGTCACTGCTGCGCCTTGGACAACGGGGAACGACTCGGAGAACGGGCTTACTTTACTGACGTCACTTTATGGGTCTGACCCACATAATGGCTGCCGCAGCGTTTGTCGGGCGCGCCAATTTGAACAGGTATCTTATCAAATTTTGGCCTTAACTGATCAGATGTGACGGTTATTGGACCGGTTTGAGTTTATTGATCACATTATTTATAACCGTGCGATAGGCACTTTAATCGTAGTTTCGCAGATGGTTGGATTATATATGATTCTATCGAAATTCTAGCTGCATCATGATATTCACGGCGCCATGGAGGATTTGAAAAACAAAGTGAATGTCATAGGTGTGAAGTTAGGCATATATATTTGTCTTTGCCCATAAACGGTAACTGGCCAGCGCAAATACAATTTCGACCTCATTTTGCAGCACAAAACAAATCCAATCTCCCTTAGTATGGATTATGTAACTGTATATGTGGTCTGTATATGTGCTATTGCTATTTGCTGCCGGGGAGTTGATAACATTTCGCTTCATATGCGCAATCGTAGGTGAAATCGACAAATATTGATTATTCATTGTCATGTTCCACTCCGTGCATACAATCTAGTGTCCTCAATTAACACTACTGTAATTTCACAAATAAGAGTACACGAAAATCTATACACCTGCATCGAGCATGTCATAGGTAGATAAGTGGGTTTAGTAGATGTGTGTTGTAAGATTGTAACAGCAACACATACATATGGTATGATAAAATGAAGGTCAACCAGTGAAATATTACTTATGTTATACTACCATGCTGACGACATCTGGTTCATGGGTTCAACGGCAATGGGCGATAACCTAAATACGTCTTATTTGAAGATAAGACGCGGTCATCAGCTCAGATTCGACAAAACCAAAAGGATTTTCGCAAATGCATATTCTGCCAAATCCATATTTGGTGTACATGTATACTGACACGAAATGCCCAGCACTTTAGTCAGGCTTCATCAAATAAAGCGCAAAGGTTTTGGTGAAGTGTGTGAACGTCATATGTTGAGAGTAAGTTACCTTTTGAGAATACGCTTCCATCATGTCAAGTGATTGTCTCCTTTAAGAACCGTTTATTTCATTTCGCAGTTCAGCGTGCTCAAGTGTGGACCCCGTCTGATAATCATCTGGACACCTTCGGTTAAACAGGTAGGGGACGACCCTCGATTGAAGTGGTGCACTCCGAACGAAGTGAATTCCCTTCGATTGAAGTGATTTAGGTTACAAAGGGTGTGCAACAAGTGCGGTTGAATATTCAGACATTTTTGTAAACGAAATCTGAAAACAAGTACCAGATTATCATTGCCAAATATTTACTCATTTGTGGACTGCACGTCATATTTCTGTATTATTTACTTGGTAAGACATAATTAATCAACCAGGTAGTGTAAAATAATCAATCTGGATGTGGTAAAAAAATAAAATACCTCAGCCATAGTGGTCCCTGGGGTCTGGCCGGGGGCAGTGGAGGGTGCAAATGGGTGTTTTCCCTGTTGTGTTGGGATGGTCCTGATATTTTAGTGCTATAATCTGATAATCCCCATCCCTAGAAAAAGGCATCATATCCCAGTGTTGTCTGTCCTTGTCAACTGCAATTATAGCAATTATTTGATGACTGATACCAGCTGGATACTCTTTCAGTCTATGATCTCCCCTAGTAGTGATGTAGGTAAACTGGTCAACTTAAAAATGTTTCATTATGTCACTGCTGATTTTTGTTTCAGTTTTAGTTTAAGTTATCATGGCTGATCCTGAGCAGCAAATCCAAAAAGGACCCCAAAGGCAAAGTCTAGCTTAATAAAAAAATATGTGTTGACAGTTCCAAGTTACATATCCTATCATGGATGCTTTTAATATGTTCGAGGTGATGGTGTTAAGTTAAGATTTTCTACATAAGATCAGAGATGATTTTTAATTGCATGCACCAATGATCTTACAAATTATTTCTTGTAGTTGGTCTTATTGACTGATGTTTGTTGAATTGGAGAAATCCAATGTGTCGTTTGTAGTTTTAGGCGTTGTTTTTTTCATTGACATTGACATTTCTTAGTATTCACCATTACAAGCTGATGCATCAAGGATATCTGTAAGGTGATGATTTTGACTTTGGACCTTTTCATGGCATAAAATGGAAATGGTAAATATGTTTTTACACCTCATGAGTACATTTATATTAGAAAAAGTCAGCATAATCATATTCATTTGTCACTTTATAACAGAAGCAAATCTCAGCTAAAGAAATAATTTTCCACTATCACTAAATATGTCATAGAGTGACTACTAAAGCAAAGTTTCTACCATAGGTTTTGCCATGAATTCACCTGTAATAAGTTCCCTTCATTTTTCAGGCACGGCAAATGGCAACATCACAAGGGTAAAATAGTTGCTAAGTTCATAGAAGATCCTAAAGCTAGGTCAAAGGCAAGAGTAAAGAGAAGGAGCACTTTGTGCCAGAAGGCACATGAACTTGCGGTCTGCTGTGGGGGGACAGTTTTGGTGCACTACAGTGATGCTTCCAACAACACTTACACCTACACAAATGATGACAGATTATGGGAGAAGATTAGCCAAGGACAAAAAATACAGCTCAGCAGCTCAAAGAAGGCTGTGAGAGTGCAAGGAGGGGTTATGGTGCAAAAGGGAGCTGCTACCTCAGGTCCAGAATCATCCCCAGTATCAGATGGAACACCTAGCAAAAGAAGAAGGCCTCTGATTGTTGAAACTAATGTACAGCACCCTACTCCTTCAAAGGACAGTAGAGGCGATTTGAACTTTATAAATGTCGACAGCAGGCAATCATTCCCCAATGAAGTGAATGATACCGATATGGCTTTCATGACCTCAATAATTGAGCAGGCCCAATCAGATGTCTCAACAGAAAATCCCAGTACCTCACAAGTCAGAGATGCACCTATCGTCACAGCATCTACTATTGAAAAAACAAAAGCTCCAACCATCACCACATGTGGAACTACAGCATCCCAGGTCACATACAAGGACACCACAGCCACCAAGCCCACTATCAGACAACTATCGATGAGATCAGCAGTCCAAATGGCCATCAAAAACAAACAACAGACAAGCAAGACCACAGAAGGAGAGAAACGGAAAACCGGTGGGACTTTTTGTGGTATTTGTGGTGCCAGATATTTTAAGACAAAAGACTGCAAGAAGTTTGGAAGATGGGTGGGTTGCGAGAATTGTGACTGTTGGGTACATGCAAGGTGCATAGGTTGGGAGGAACAATGTGTTGATGATCCCACAAAACTCTTTGTTTGTTTGAACTGCCAACAATCAAATACTGCTTGATTGTTTGTCTCATTGCATAATGATATCTGATCTGTTTCTGTGTTCTGTAGTTGCTCATGGGTTTCATTTTACATAGTTTAGCAAGATATTGATTTGACAATAGTTGGTGATTTACAATGGTTGTTTGAACTTACAAAAGTCACATAGTGTCACTTTGTTCCACATAATGTTGTGTAGTTGCTGATAGATGTTAATATCCTTCAACACAATTTTGTATGATTATGATAATCATACAAAGCCTATTACTTTGGAAAGTATAATGATTAATGTTTTATTAACGCTAGGCCTTAGATATATTAAGGTGATAGCAACTGGGAGAAAGTAATCGATTATATTTTGCAAAACATTTCTTTATCATTTTTTATGAATCATTAGCACTAGGCACATTGTGGAGAAGTAAATAAAGAGAAACTATTCGCAAGAGTTTCTTTATTATATATTATTGAAATTCTCTCATATGTAGCCCATGAAATATCTTAATACACAGAACTCATCTAACCAACAATTGGCTTAGGCAATCCTTAAAGCAGTGTACAAGTGAATACTCAAATGTGAATATATTGACCTGTTTTTTCTAACATGACAACAATGAAGAAATATAATTTACATGGACATGGTCAAATATTTAACAGATTGGGACCAATGTCAACAGAACATACTCAATTGATCGTCTATAGATCTTCATCATCAGAACCATCCCCCAGTATATCTGCTGTATATGAACTTTCATTTTCCAAATATTCAAGAAGTTCATTGTGATAATTGATGTAGTCTTGTTTTAGCATCGATTTGCGTTTCTGTGCTTCACTCATCCAAGCCTCCTCAAAGGCCTCTCTCATGCTGTCATCTGCAATTTGTGCCAGCAAATTGGCATTTAATTCCTTCAATTCCTTAACAGACTTTGATGCTACAGACTTGTACTGATCTCTTTCCTCATGGGTTATGAAGATTGGATTTTCATTGAAGGGAACCTTTAACCGCTTAATGGTGGAATGAACTTCAGAGGCAATGAAAGCATCAAATAAATTGGCCCTTTTCTTCCGAGCCAGACTTAAGAACTTCACCAAATCAGGGTCCAAACTATGTCCTCCCAGGGAAGTGACCTCTCTTATTTGACGTGGATTAGAGAGGAATTTCCTTTCTCTCAGAAGTGTTCTAAATGCATCTTCCTCTTTCTGTAGTTCTCGCTGCTTGTGAATGTTTTTTAACTTGGGATCAAGAATACCAATTTGCTGATATGTTTGCTCCCTGAACTTAGTGAGTTGGTCAAAATTGCTGCATGCTGCTTGCCAATCTTGTCCTGATGGCACCCCAGGTACCCAATGTTGAATATGACGGTTAATTTCTTCAAGCTTAAAGTCTGGGCCCTCAGACGTGCCAGGCTTCCCAGAAGTGTTGAGGGAACATGCTGCTTTGACATGCTGAAGAATTTCTTTAGGCATTCTAGCCAAAGAGATACTATCTCTCATCTCCAACTCTCTGTAGAAAGGGTGAACCCTGCCACTCCATAGCTTGGCAAATTTTGCTCGTCCAGAATACATGTAGTCTTCCTTTCCAGTACGCACTCCCTCACGATACATGAATATGGAGTCTATAAATTCAAACAGGATATCCGCAATAAATGTGTAAGTGTCATCTTTCACTTCCTTCATCAAATATTTGAAAAATGATGCTGGAGAGAGGTCTGGTTCTGCCTTGCTTAACTGCTCCCTGACATAGGGCAAAACAATTTCCTTTGCCAGAGCTGCCCGGGCAATGCGCAGCATCTGCCATCCCTTGTGATGGTCTGATACTCTTTTGGCCGCTTTTTGAGCATTTTCAGACTTGAAGTTGTAGAGACTTACCATTTCTTTCCAGAAAGGCTCCCAACAAAGTTCTACTACTCCCTTCACCATATTCATTTCCACATGTCCAGGGCCCGGTTGTAAGACAACCCAGTCAAATTCAAGTTCTGGCATCATTGCCTCCTCTGCATGGTGTTCCATCATATGACTGTTAGCTAGATCCAAGCCAGAGAAACTCACTCGACAAAGGTTACATCGGTAAGTGCTCTGAATAATTCTTGAACACAGTATGTAAGGAGACCCATCACAGAAAACTGTTATCCATGCTCTATCACCGGTGCCATACTTAGCAATGCCTGCTCTCATTCCAATGTTTCTGAGGACAGCTTCATTAGCGTCATATGAACATGGGTTTACGAAAACTGGGTCAGAAACATTGACTTCTGTGATTGGAACTTGGTCTTGGTCTGTAGTATCCCCGGATTGCTCATATTGCACATGAAGTGTTTGGTCGCACTTCTCTGTCACAAGCACCCTGTACGACTTTGGCTCACTCTTTGGACATCTTTTTTCTTCATAAGTCCCCTTATCACCCATGCCCTGAGCTTCCAGTTTGGACTTCTTCAGGTTCTTTTTGCAGTCTGGACAGTTCACTTTATTCTTGGGCACATCACTTTTTCCACAGGCATAGCAGATTTTGTACTTATTTTTCCTTTCGGTTTCATTCACTTTTGAATCTATGTAATCTTGCACTGATGGATGTCCCTTTTCGTCAGTTTCCTGAACTTGCTGTGATGCAACTTCAGTAATCACATCAACTAAGTATGAGTAAAGGTGCTTATAGTGCGTATCCTTGACTTTTGTGATCTTGTCAATTTCCTTGACCTCAAGGGGTATTGTTTCATGATGTGCACCAACACCCCATATGCCTGGTTTCAGTGCAGTCTCCCACTGCAGAGAGCCATGTGTACTCATTTTGAAAAACACCACCATTGTGACTGTATGGCAATTGAACTTGCCTCCCAATTGCACATTCCAATTTCTATGCATGACCTGGTTATTGTCGAATGTGGCAATCAGGTCCCCAGTTAATGTCAATTTAGACTCTGTTCCAAGGTTAGTGACCCACTGTCTCACAGCCTGATATGATCCATGGGGGCTGGTATGGGCCATCATGTGCAGGGCAAGTTTACTTCGGGTGATGCTGTAAAGCACCACTGATTCTTTGAAATGAAGTGGAAGTACTAACCGTGTGGATGACAAATTCATAACAGACTCCACCGTTTTGCACAGTTTGTACATATCATCTGACTCTTGGTCGTTGGTGAAAGGTTTGCCACTAACTCCCAGAACGAAACCCCTAACTACACAATTACGATTTTCCCAGTACTTCGTTACATCAATTTCATTCAGTGTGTCAATGTCTCTGCTCATGGAAGAAAGAATTTTGCTGTCTTCCTTAACATTGTTTTGCTCGTTCAATCCCAAATGATAAGCCAATTGAGCTTTTTGATCATCATTTAGCTTGTGCACAGTTTGGGGATCATCCAAAATTACAACTGTCTCTGTTTGGACACCAATGTGACTGAAGGAGGGGGTTTCAATCACTGCTGGCTCTTTAGGGTCAGTGTAATTGTGGTCTCGGTCCATTTTCTCTGGACAAAGTTCTGGGTGGAGTTCGAGGATTTTTTCCAAACATCCTTTGCAAAATTTTGGTTCAGACTTATGATGATGGGTGCTTGATGACTTTCCACTCATCTTCAGCAATGTTTCTTTAATTTGTTTTGGGGCTCTTTGAAGTGGACCCCCATCTTCCAGCTCAACTGCCCAAAGTGTGTGCAAAGATGCACTCGCACAATGCTTTTTAAAGCGCCCAGCCATAATCAGGGATGAGTATGTTCCATATGTAACCTGTAAAAGCACAGTGTTATACAGGTATATTTACTCAGACTTCAAAACTTCTACTGCCTCAAATGCTGTTGATAAATTGAGAGTTCCTGAGAACAAATTTTGGGTTATTAAAAAAACAAAAGGGGAAAGATTCAGGCAATATTAAAAAGACCTTTTTGTATTTAATGCCATAACCATAACTATTTATTATAAGTTCTGTTCACATGTTATCAGATGTTTTGAATAGCCAAACAGACAAATATAAGGTTTTAATACCTTATCTACCAAGAGGAAGTGCAGCAGCATCTCCCATACTTGGTTCAAAAGAGCTGGTTTAAAAGTAATATCTCTGCAATAAGCTGTTAGATATTGATTTAGTTTGAAGAAGCTGTAGATAAAAACCTCACCTTTCAGATGAAACCAGTCCTGATACAGTCAGCAGAGTCATGTAAAACTACAGATGATCCCTGGGAAGACAGAACAGATTTATATACAATTCTCGTGTAACAGTAGCTAGCTATAAATTTTGATATCTCTAAAATAGATCGGTAGATTTTGATTTCGGTCGGTGAATTTATGGATTAAAACCTCACCTTTCAGATAAAACCAGTCCCAACTCTGTCAGATGACTTCCAAGTGTTCCACGGTTAAAACAAAAGAGACCTTGATCTAACAAGAGCCAAATCGACACGAATAAAACTAATGAACATCGTTCAAAGCGACCTAATGTAAACAAAACCATGTGCTTTAGGCACTTTTGAAATGGTCCCTCGCAATTCGCCCTCTAAACCAATCAGAAACGGGTTCACATATGTGTAAATGTCCATTTTATAACAGTGGGTATGATTTGCCAGTGGCACATGTTTACACTCTCGAAAATCACTTCAATCGAAGGGAATTCACTTCGTTCGGAGTGCACCACTTCAATCGAGGGTCGTCCCCTACCTGTTAAAAGCCTTTACTCTCACCAGCCAGGGGTGCTTATTGCTCGTAGTAACATTCTCTGTATGTATGTAATGTAATGCTGATCTAAACCATGTTATTTCAGCCACCTAGTTCAAGTTGGGACAGCTGAATACGATGTCAGTGTTTATGTCGGACCAGATAATTTACAGCTATGCTAAGAAACTTCACTTTTATCGTTTGCACATCGCCGTTATCGGGTCACCACAAGCATGTACAATATTGCTTCTGTATATTTTAATCTGCTATGTTGATTATATTAATCGGCCTGAACCAAGTTGTGGGTAAATACATTCTATGATTTAATACTAGATATGGATTCACTAGAACAAGGGAGTTTCACACAGTGTTAATCAAATACGAGGTTAAATTGGTGAGGTGAGGACGACAGGGTCCAATAGTCCTATGGTTGCAAATTCATCCCCACACCCCCCCCCCCCCCACCCCCCCTACCTCCCCCACCCTCAACCACTGAGATGGATGTAGAGCGTCTACGCTTCATGCATGAATTCTGTATATGTATATTCACAAAACCACTCTCCATTTTCTCTTCTGGCTCTCCTTCTCTTGCCTATAACTTCTCCTACCTCCGTCTTTCAGTTTCTCTTCTTCCCTCTGCACTAATTCTCTCTCCCTCTTTCCCATTAGCATTCTCAACCTCTCCCACTTCAGTCTTTCTCATGTATGCCATCTCTGCCCCTCTCATCTTTTATCACTCATTGTGATAACACAACCCATTGATATCATGACCAGAGATCGTCTGTCACGCTGATATCACCCAACAGCATCAGAGTACTTACTTGACGCTCGAGGACACTTGACCCTTTTCATTGTACATGAAATAGGAAAAAACAATCCTATATCTATCTTTAGCATATCATTGAGTTACGTTCTGTCACTTCTCCAGTGTATCAGCCGCCGGGTCTGGTATCATTAACATAATGCGTTTTCTGTGTGGTGTAAAACAAAATTGTTTTCTCTCGCACAATTCTGATCTTAACCCTGTTATTTCAACCAACTAGTTTGCCTTTAGTTGGGACAGCTGAATACGATGTCAGTGTACATGTAACACCTCGAACCAGAGAATTTACAGCTATGCTGAGCAACTTCACTTCTATTGTTTGCACATCG
>CM067348.1:10326200-10338700 GCA_034190875.2 Urechis unicinctus | reverse complement strand
GCGTCAGACACGCAGTGATATGTTCGAAGCGCACCTCGTGTCGACCATCGGTCTCACTTTTGAACTAATTTAGAGAAGTATATTTGGCTGGTCCGCCAATTGTACCATGCAACACATCGATTATCTAAAAGCTACGTTTAATATCGAAATATTTGATGGAATAAATGCATACATTCGAAACTCAGTAAGGATAACAGATCATGACAATATACTGGGTGATTCAAGACATTACCAGTATTGTTATCAATATCTGCTGCAGAAATAAGCAGCATACCATTCGAAAATTTGAGGCGTGGCTACAAGAACGTACTATCATTTACATCATCATCCAATACTATTTAAACTTCCTCGGAGCTGGTAAGATCATATTCTTATGCTGATATCAACGGCCCCAACCATCCCTAATATTTGCCTTGTCTTTATTTTTGTTAGTCTTGTAAGTTTCATTCTCACAGATTCCAATGGCGTGTCCATAAGAAGAAACCCTCGTCCGGAATCAATTTAAACCAACTTACTTTGATCGACGTCGGCTGAATCTCGGCAAATAATGGGTTGCTTCCTTAAAGGTGCGCAATGTTCAGAAACTGAAGGGCTCCCACTTACTACCGGGCCTAGATTTTATGCTGTTTCTGGTGACACCTTTGACAGGTTTCCACATTTATATACCTCTCTGTGTCGATGCAGTTTTGGAATCGGTGTTCTGTATTTACTTAACTTGATGGCATCAATTACCCCCAAACCTAACAAGGTAACCCCAAGTAAGGCCGGTGCATACACACGCTTTATTAGGCTTAAGGAAGTCCACGAATCCCGCTGCGTAGAGCTGGGGCAAACATGTCGGTTGCCTTGAGTAGGGAAGAGGCAAAGAAGAACAGAAGACGGTAAAACTACGAAAGCGTGAACATAACCCTGCGGGGAGCTGAGTCAGGAAAATACACTGCTAATGAGTGAACGAGAGATAGCGCTGATAAAGTCGGAGCACCAAATACCGTGGTGCTGAAGCAGGTCGTAAGACCGCCTGCGCAATACGCCTCGACGGAGGCCGAATGAAGGGTCGGATTCAAACTGAATACCGTAGAAGCCGTTTGAGGCGGGAGGCAAAGGTGTCATAAGGCAGGCGTGAACGTCGGGGTAAACGAAGGCACATACAGGGATGAATAGTGTGAGAGATTTTGAAGAATCAGTGTGTGTTGTAAATGGCGCTCGAGTCCGGCTTCAGTGAGACGAATATTTCCACCAGACAAATGTCGACTAGTGCGTAGGTGGTCTGGGAAGGAGGGATCATATCACCTTTTTCCTTTTCTTACGAATGGCTGGTAAAACAGTGGCATCTTCCGTGGTTGGTGTTATGCATGAAGGCAGAGAGCCAACAAATTTCGAGAGAACATGAAAGTGGATGGTCTGTGGAACTCGTATTGATGGTACGGGGACAAGTGCCACCTGCTAAGATGGTCGGCCAGTTTATTATGTATACTGGAGAATCAAGAGGCGCGAGTATAGCAGCAAACTCTGTATGTAAGGCGACCAGGAAGACTTGAGTTCAAAGCGGTGATATGGCCTCGTTATCCACGACTAACATTAAGCGTTGACGCTCCAATAAAAGACCCCCGTAGCTGAGCAACTAAGGCCGGAAGTTCTAAGGCGTGGTATACAGTACGACCAAAATCAGTCTGGTGCGAGTGGTAAACAGTACAATCAAAATCAGTTTGGGTCTGTATGGAACCAAACATTGTGCCCCCAGCCTTGAGGTCACCCGAGTCAAAAGTTAAATTGTCTTGGATCACTACATGGTGACAGGGAAGAGAAGGTCGTAAACAGGGGCAAATAGTTGTCCTCAACCTGGTATCATGGGATGAGATTAGGGCCCTACCCACCCGACATTCCCGTCGCGCCGCTATTCCTCGCCAGCTGCAAGACTAGAGGTAAATCGCAAGCAGCCGCTTAAATGCCTGACCATAATGATCGTGCTATTGAGTCTTTAATAGCAAGTAATTAGCCCTTATTCTCCCGTATTTTATCGCCCTCTGCCGCTCTCTTCGTTCGCTTTCCTCGCGCCCTCTTTTCCTAACTGAGCTCACCTCCCGCAGGTTTTACGACTTTCATCGTCGTTTATACCCGCGCGCGGCCTCTTGTGGTCACTCTCCGCTGAGCCTGGACTAGCTTCACTGGGCTGTACTTGTTCGTCCTACCACCCACCTCCTATTCTAAACCTTTTTGTTTCCGCCATATTACACTACCAATGCTTTTTTAGTGCGATTTCGGAGCTACGGCAATCGGTGAGTGAAGGCCATCGACAAAGGCATTTCCGGTTCGTTTGACTCGACAAACCGTGCTGTAAATCAGCCATGTGGGAATTTAAAGTGGCTTAACCGGCGAACGAAGTATGCATGAGACGAGAATCTCGATATCTTGAAGAGGTATAAACTTGCCCTTTATTTCCATTTATCTTTGTGAGATGGGTGTAGATAGTTATGGTTTTCGGTCTACTGACGCAAATGCTGGTCGCGTCTACAGTTAATGTGTGTACAGTACTGCTTATAGGAATAGCATACATTGGGGTTATCAAATAACACTGCTATCCTGGCTCGTTGATATACACTGGCTGTCTTAACAGTCACCTGGTAGCAGGGGGATATATTTGGTCATTTTTTACTCGCCACGATACTTAACAATATACTGTTATTGTGAAGATATGATCTACAGCAACCCAGCGCACGACGAAGTAGCACTTGATGTCGCCTTCATCGTTCGAGGGTGGTGTTGTAGATACGTCCGATGTGTACATCCACATCGTCCATAACCTACATAAGCTCTATCCCGGAAATCGTATGTAATTGATTACTGGTCTTCGTGACGCACCCATGGCTTATAATATTGCTGACCAGGTCTCCCTCTTGAGCTCTATTCGATTCCGCCTAAGCCTGTGTATATACCGTCTTTTCGTTTTTTTTTCGTTTATCAAAACCACGAACTAAAAACAAAAAACAAGGGCTAAACCGTAAACCGTTTTTCATGTGCGACAACGAAAGACGAATAACACCAAACCGATTCGTTTTTCGTTTCTCGTTTGATCAAACGGAAAACGAGTGGCGCTGCAGTCGGCGGTGTTTCTACTGATACAAGCGGCTGGATATGTTGGTTGGTATCCAGACTTTCGTCTCCCCGACAGCCCGCCCTGGACGTCCCCAGGTCAATCAAAGAGCAGACGAGCCGCGATCTATCATTAACTATAATTACATACAATGGCGGTTTGGAAACTTGGAATCGGAAACCAAAACCCTGTTTATATGCGATTATTCATATGTGTGCGGAAATATATATATAATAAATATATATATATATATTTATATATATATATATATATATATATTATATATATATATATATATATACATTTATGCATATATCTCTATATATACTATATATATATATATATATATATATATATATCTATATATGTATATATATAATATATATAAATATATATATATATATATATATATATATATATATATATATATATATATATATATATATATATATATATATATATATATATATATATATATATATATATATATATATATATATCTGATCAGCGGATCAGATTCGGAGATTTGTCGGACAATTTAATCCTGCTTACGACGTACGACGGGGTTATACATTTGCATAATACCTAGCACGACATGTCACATTTTTTTGCCATTTTCGATGGGTTTTACATTCGCATTATGCCTTGCACGCCCGGGGGGGTGGGGTGGCACTTGGTCTTATTCTGGATAGAGGTGTGCCGCGGGACCTCGAAAACCCGTACCCGTCGTACAAGGTCAAAATGGCCAAAAGCATACCCCGTCGTACAAGGTATTATGCAAATGTATAACCCGTCGTACAGATTGAAGCTGATAAACATACCCCGTCGTACAAGTATGAGGCCCAAAAACCCGTCGTACAAGTCGAGAGGCCGAAAAAACCTACCCGGTCGCGCGGCACATATATACTACCTCTATACACTTAAGTGGCCCCCCCCCCCCCCCCCCCCCAGGGTATTAGGTTTAAGATATACCCCCTCTGCTGGTAGATGGTTTTTGAGACATGGCCCTCCGTCCGCTTGTATTAATTGTTTGGAGAGATAACTGTTTTGAGATCTGGTCTGACTCGTAGGAATCGTATATATAGAGCAAGATACGGGTTTTCGAGGTCCCGCGGCACACCCCTACCCGAGATAAAGCCTATTGCTCCCACCCCCCACCTTCGGATACCAACCAACATATCCAGCCGCTTGTATCAGTAGAAACACCGCCGACTGCAGCGCCACTCGTTTTCCGTTTGATCAAACGAGAAACGAAAAACGAATCGGTTTGGTGTTATCCGTCTTTCGTTGTCGCACATGAAAAACGGTTTACGGTTTAGCCCTTGTTTTTCGTTTTTGGTTCTTGGTTTTGATAAACGAAAAACGAAAAGACGGTTATATATATATATATATATATATATATATATATATATATATATATATATATATATAGGGTAGTTACCCTTATCAGCCAGCGTGGTTCACAGCTCCTTGTCATTCAGCATTATCACTCTTTGTGTGTGTGATGTATAGCATACTTGCTTTCAATCCCTCAATGCACCTCTAAACCTACAGTGTACACATTCGACCTTGCAAACAGATAACTTGCTGCTTCGCTTAGAGATTGTTTTCACATCGCCACTACCGGGTGGTGATATTACGTTGTAATCAAAAGCATGTTGTCCCAAAAACTGCAGCGGACAATTAAATAACACCGTGGCAGAGGATCCAAATAAGTCCCCCTTAGTTCGCGGAAGTTCTATTGACAAAGAACACACATGACGATCAGCCATACAGCATAGAATCCTAATATTTGACTTATACAACAATTAATGTAACTATGTTTAATACTGGGTCACGTTACTATCAACATTGAAGGTGTAAATATTGAGGGGACCATGGATAACCAGGGAGGAGAGTCTGAGAAACAGATTATAGTTTATTGATATGAACATTCTGCGTAATGAGCTTTGGAATCAGCTTATTCCGAGGGGTAAAGCCAGTGGCTCCACGCGAGACAGTACGTGTCAGCCTAGCATATTTTTTCGGATTGGTTATTGCCCAAAGATAAACGATAATTTTGGAAATCCGAATTTCCTTGTTGTACGGAATCAACCACCCCCTCGTCGATCGTTACTGAGCAGTGTTTGTTGCACACAACATGAGAACACAGCTACGTGTCATGCGGTTCGAGTGGTAAGCAGAAGACTACCACTCAGAGAAACAATTCAGAGCCGCGTGGCTGATATCCTGCAGGTGCGTGTAATCTGTATGCATACATCCTTACATATCGTAATGCAGATGAGCATATTCTAGACCGACAATTCGCGTTCTAAGGATGTTAAACTACACACAGCTACCTAGAACTGAACGATAAGCTAAAGCTCATGTTGATACTCCTAACGTTAATCATAACAGCAGAGACATTGGTTCATATAGAAGATGTTTGTGAGCATGTACATATATGTTGAAGTTATCCACACTTACATGTGTTATTATGCATTGACGGGCTACAGGTTATTTTAATGAGGTTACTGATAAACAATTGTGACCAAACGTGTGATATACAAGACAAACTGTATACACAATAAAACACCATTTGTCTAATATTTAGTCTAGTGCTATAAAAGTGATATCCAAACGTACGAAGGCATATGTTATCGTGCTTAAAGTAACCGGCTGTCTTGAGAACAGGGTTGTCTTGATATACAAAGCAAAAGGCTATCAGGAAAATGCGTGTCCCGTGAGTCATTCTTTAAAGGGTTTTTTTTTATCTGTAGGAGGTAACTTTCCCGAAAATACCATAGAGGCATAAGCTTCTTCAAAATTAACGAACAGTGGAAAACGATGGCGTAAGAGACTTCGTAACGATGGCGTAGAGATTCCAAGCCTGTATGACTTTCATACAAATAGGTGTCTGTTGGCTTGTAAGATTGTCACTCAACAGCACCTCTGTTTGAAGAGGGGCAAAGTGCATTAGGTTATTAGGATATTGAACCATGCGTTGGTTAAGAATAAACATTCTCTTGACTCAGTCATCTTCCGCAAAACTTCTAAATATAGATGGGGCTAACAACAACAAAGTCCACGCGTTTGCTGACATAATAGCACTCTTTGAAACCTTTCCAGCTATTCACCTGTTGTTGTCAGCATCAAGGGTTGTACCCCACAGTATCGAGTGTTCGGGGCATAGTTCGTTACAGACATCCGTTCCCTCCGACATAGTTTGTGATTAAATTCACAATTATATATCAATCTTGTTCACAGTAGAATCAGTCACTGAATTATGTAAATGAGATTGAGATTTGCAAGGCTGTGTTTAATGTGATAACGTGCAGCAGACTGCAGTTGAATTCTGATTTCTACCAGCAAACCGTGGTCTGTTTGTAGAGACATGGCGGAAGAATGGGAACGCATTATGTTGAAACATCGAGTGTTTTTGACAGAAAAACTTTCTCCTGCGGATATGTGGGATCGTATGATTGAAAAAGGACTCATCACAAAACATCAGAAACAACGAATAACTAAAGAAGTAAGTATACAGTTTGATCATGTCTACTAAAGGTCAAATAATCTTATAATAGGCACTAATAATTATTGCATATAACTGCTACTGAGTGTCCTGCAAGATTAGCATCTGCTTCTCTGGATCAACTCTCTGTGGCTTCATTGTTAACAGAACCACGCAGACAGTGATGAGGTGGGCGCTATATTAGACCACATCTGCAAAAAAGATGAGGCCGCTTTTCGCAGTTTCTGTAGCATCATTCAAGGAATTGGCTGTGGTTTCGTCCTAGATCGTATATTAGTAAGTAGAATAGGTTTTTAAAGTCTGTGGAGTTGTGGTGCTATATTGTGAGAAGCATGAATGTTATATATAAGTCATTATATCCACTTAACACACACCCCATTTTCTCTCTCTCATTTCTTTCCTCACCTCTTACTCCCCCGCCCCCCCCCCCAGTCAGTCTCTCTTCTCCCCTCCTCTCTCCCTCTATCTCATTAACATGCCCACCCTCTCCCACTCCCCGTCTCTTCCATTTCACTATTTCAAAAACACCATAGAGTAAAACCCAACCACATTTCGTCGACTATTCTAAGCATTAAGAAGTCCAATAATCATGGTATGTGTGTTTTTGTGTCGCAGTCAGCACATCCTGAGTATGAGCCAACCAACTAGACACACAATTAAGGTTCCCATGATGTTAAACTGGACGCAATTACATCATGGACCCATTCGACTCCTGTCATATGACTATTGGATTAGCTATTTGCACAAAATATGCACAGTTGTAGAAAAGCCAAAACCTGAAGTGCAAAACCTTTACTGGCAATTTAATGGAGACAAGATACCACTTCATCAACCATTCATTATGAAGTTTCATGAAAAATAAAATCGACACGTTGTATGTAGGCACTTTGATCTTCATGAAGTTGTTCACCTTGCCTTGAAACACTTAGTGTTGGAAGCCAATAGATGGTAACCCGGCCAATGCAATGGGAGAATACCCCGCCAGCCGGGGTACCAGTTAAGGGAGCTCAGTTTGTTTCTATCGGTGCAGATATATGCGAATACACAGCACAAATATTACTATATATGTTTGCAATCTATCACCTAACAATACGGGATCATTTTATAATATACAGGGTTTATTCAATCTATTTTCGACATCTGATTCATAAATAGATATTGTAGCCAATAAGAAAGCGGGTATGCAGAAAAATAAATGGCCATGTTGATTGCCATATATATTCAATTTGCGTCTTTTAATGTCAAAGTGCTATAAGATCAAAGTGCAATTCCAACTTTTTTTAACCGAAATTACCCCACAAGAAGTCGTAATGAATAATCTTTAAACTGTTGTCATGATGTATGATGCAAAATATGTTCAAGAAAATAACCCACAATTGTTATAATTCTGCAATTCTACTGAAGTGGTTACGGAGATTATTAAAATTGTAATATATCGTGATGAAATATGCGAGGCCGCTGTATGGGCAATGTCAAGCCGATGTATGCCTTTAGTCATTATAACAATGGCTTCTCTGATATCTTATGATCGAATCTCTTCCTTAGACGCCGTAAATCCTGCGGGTTTTCAAATGTGATAGTAAGCGTTTTTAAGCGACCCATAAAGGCTGTATGATTTAGGTACAAAGTTGTCAAACGAACTTAGGGGTTATAGTTATCTAATAGCATCACTTTTCGGAGAAGCACATATTGTGTTTCCTGACACATTTATTGGTCAATGAGCAGCCATTAAATGAGCAATATTTGAGTGATATGTGACTCAATACCGATCGGTGATTTCGGTTGGTAACCTTATGGGTGAACAGCAACAAATGTTGTGAAGGAACTTCATCCTAAGGATGGTTAACGATATATGGTGAGTGACAAGCATTATTTAAGAGTGGGATTGGTTATTGGTGCATTGTATTATATTAAGAATCATCTTACCAGATATATGCAGTCATAACTCGTAAAAGCACCACTTGTGTTATTGCTTCCACAAAACTGCTTGATATAGATTCCATTCAGAGGTAGCTTTCGACCTTGATCCCATTGACTTTTATATCTCATTACTCACCTGTCGTGATGTACAAGCTGTGTACAACACCGTCTTATTATTCCCCTGTCGTGATGTACACGCGATGTACAACACCGTATTATTACTTACTACAGTCAGTCGGACATTGGATTCACGAACGAACACATTGGAGACAAACGTGGCTTTGGATTGATTTGACGCTGCTTTGTGTTACCACAATAACAGCTAAAACACGTTGCGACATACATAGTTGAATTTGTGAACTAACGCCGTTATAATGACGTGCTTATTGTGGATATGAACGACAGATTACAGTTGTGATTCAACCCATAAAATCGGGAACCCAGCGAAAGTGAGTTTGACCTGTCATTATGATCAACTATCATCATAATGCTAAATACCTTACGCAGATAACATGTTAACATATCAACGCCTTGACGCGATCTCGCCTAATATGCGAACATTTATATTTTATAATAATGAATTTACTGACACATCACATGCAAAGGATAGGAAATTTATAGACGTACATGGACACTTTCAGCTCACAAATGTCAATTGTTTGACCTAATATAAACATTTTGGTTGTCAGCAAAAATGTAGACGTGTCTGGACGCGATATGACATCATCAATTGTTATTATGTAGAGGTGGGAATGTGACCTTGCATTAATAACGAAGGAGTTATTGCTTCTAATAAGTTTCCGCGTTTCAGTTCGCGTATTGAATGTAGGATTGGTGCTCCTTATGTGAGGTTTGAAGTGAAGCGGGATAACGAAAAGCATTTAAATCCGATGTTTGCAATATTTTTTGACCGCATTGTAAGTGAGGCACCACAATTGAAAGAGACGAGCAAAGTTTTTTTGTCTGGCAATCAGTACTTGGTTAAACATGATTTAGCGGGTCGTCGTTTGATTGGCATTTTAGAAGGCGGAGCGTACACATGGTGGTTAGCTACTCACAGAAGCGAGACAGATAATCTTAACATGATACAATTATTACGACCGGCTGACAGATAATGATATATGTATGATATTTTGATAATAAGAGTAACAGTTAACTATAATGTGTCTAGGACTAGGTTACATATTGCAGGATTAATCAATGTGCGTATTCCTTAACAAACAAGTGTTAAATGACAACTATAAGAAGTATGTACAAAGTTTGTAGGAGGTAAATTAAATCTGGTAGCTGAGGTTTTGTAAAGTCAGAGTGTTTGTTGTGGCATTAGGGTGGACAGCCTCTGTGGGAAGAGCAGTATGAGTGATAGTGAGGAGCTCGGATTTGAGGGATGCAGGTTGGGAGTTTAGCATGTCCTGCAATAGTTTTGGGGTCGTGGCTTAAGTAAGTGACCATACCCAGGAAGGTAAGCAATCCCTTGATGTCGTCCAGCTCATTCATGGTTTGAATAGCTTCTACATTGACTGGATCTGGCTCTACACCGTGTTCGCCAATGAGGTGACCAAAGAATAGAAATTTTTCGCACCTGACCGCCATTTGTTCTTCGTTGAAGCATACACCGCTTTCTCTTGCCGGTTGCAGAGCAACACAAAGGTGGTCATCGTGGTCCTGGCCGTTTCCCTTATGTCCTGTGGTGATGTTATCGTCTTTGAACGTGTTATCGATTTTCCTCTGGAATATGTCTTGGGCACAATTCAGGCCAAACGCCATTCGGTTGAATATGTACCGTCCAAAAGTCGTCAACAATGTGCTTTTGCATACTATTCCAGTATCCACTGCGAGCGGCGTAGAAGCTGTGCAGCGGCGTGGCCTAATTGCTTTGTTTAAGCCTTTGGGGTCAAGGCAAAGACTAATCTTCACATTTGGTTTGGTTACACACACACACACACACACACACACACACACACACACACACACACACACACACACACACACACACACACACACACACACACACACACACACACACACACACAGGTTGACACACTTTGTCGGCTACTCTACCTTGCTGACGTTGACACCTGAAGTGCGCATAGCAGTTCATTGCCTTGGTCCCTTTGTGCGTTTCCAATGATTGGTCTTACAGCATGCCTCATGAGCCAGGCAGGATTGATGCTCGTGGTCGAGTCCACAATAGCCGTAAGAAGTTCTAAGCGGTTGTTGCGGGTGCTCGTGATGATTAAGATGTGGCTACTGGCAAACTTTGCCGAGCATTACTTGGTGCTCATTTTTCGGCAGTACACATGGGCACGTCTGCACGCATTGTCCGGTGTGTCATCCTTTAAATCCATCAGCTGTTACTGTGTGGCTTGTCGAGGGTAAGTGCATGGTCTTCCTGGAGAAGTTTCCTTTGGACTCTTTTCGATGCGGTGCCGAAGAGGAGAGTATCAATGATCTGGTCATTTTATGTATATTATATCGCAGTCGCTGATAAGCAACCGAATTCGATTAATGAAAGGATCCTTAGTCTTACCTTGCTTACAACTTCGCACGCTGAAGCGTGCAATTCGGATATTGCTTCCAGGATGAACGTATTCGGAAAACCTTTTTCAGCATGTCTTCAGTAGATGCTTGTCTTCGTTATACAAGTCCAACGTATAGGCCAGTTCCCGGCCTTCTTCTCCCGCGCATAGGAGAATGTATCTCACCTTTTGCACTTTTCAGTTCGGCTCTCAAGTGGTCCATCTATCATCACTTCACAGGCTTCCTTGAATTATGCAGTTGCACGTGGCGCATCGGATTAAAAGACCAGCATGCTAAAAAATATGGGGTTAGCTTAATACGTCTCAATTGATACCAATTAAATGCAATCAACAAATAGTATAATGCGCTAAGATCCCTATTCAGTCCTCTTTTTTCAGCCATTCGAATCGATGAATTCGTAGGGTTACCCAAATGTCCGGGCATAGAATCGCTTTTGACTACCTCAGTTGAATTCGTTTACAGCTTGAACTAATAAGATTCAAAGTCAGCGAACGTCATACGAAAAGAATATGTCACCTTTTGCGTAAAAAATAACACCATGTCAAACGATTAACGTTTTGCGTGTTACTAAAGATAGGTAAACAACTCCATACCTCGTGAATGATTTATTGGTATGATCACACTAACTTGGCAGTTCAACGCTCCGCTTAGTACCGTCATGATCTCAGAGTCACTTGAGTCACATATGGTGGTGGAATAAAAGGTTGCAGTGGGTGAGATAGGTCGGCTCCAAAAAGTCAAACACAACATCTGTAAGAATATCTCATTCTATTGTTTTTCCGGCGAGCTGACAAAACAACAGGCTTTGTATGAATCGCCTCAAGCATTCGTTGTTTATGCGCTGCACGTGCGCATGCGCATAGTTTTGTTTACCAACCCGCCTGTAAAGTGTCTAGAAGCTGCGCATGCCTAAACGGTACTGGCATAGCAGAAGACACAGGATTGGGACAATACATCAACTCAACTGATAACCGACAGCGAATAGATAATATAAATAATCGTATGTAAGGGTAAGAGACAAGACGAGTACCATAGAGTGATACAAAGCACTTATACGCAAGATAAGTTCGTGTTATCATATGTACACTGTACAATGTCTATCTTTGGCTATTCACACTTACCAATTCATCGCGCATCGTGCTAAGTGGATTTGCCCCTGTACTTGCACCTGTTGGTATTTCCGGTGGCTTACCTGTTTAGTCCGGACATAGCTTGAAGTTGCTATTCTCTTAACCAAGCCACGCAAGTTAAGTAATCTACTATAGTTAATATACAACGAGATTCCTACATCAAAACTATTATGTGATTACCATTGCATAGAAGTCGTGTTAGTGGCTTGGGTCCAGGTAGGAGGTCGATTAAAGCAGTAACCACTGTCACATTACACGCTACCTGCTGTGATTGATTACATAGATTTACTAAGACGACCACCCTAGG
>CM067348.1:10303700-10321200 GCA_034190875.2 Urechis unicinctus | reverse complement strand
TATAAAATATATATATATATATATATATATACGTATATATATATATGCATATATATGTGTGTGTGTATGTATATATATGCATATATATAATTATATATATATATATATCCATATATATGTGTATGTGGGGTATGTATATATATATATGTATATGTATACATATATAGAGATAGAAATAGATTTAAGTATAGGCACATAAATGTGTATAGGTGTATGTTGATATATATATATATATATGTATATAGATAGCGGACACCACCAGTTTATATAAAATAGATATAATATACTTATATATATATATATATATATATGCTGTGTAATGGACACATAATTTACCAGAGATTCTGTACGTCAGGGGGACTGCGCTACCACCGCGTCAAGCATGAATGAATATATATCGATGCCTTTACTACTTCGGTATAATGCTCGTAGATTAGTGCTTAGCGGACACCACCGTTTTGATGCTGTGTAATGGACACATTTTAAAAAGCTCCTTTGACTCTTGATCTGACTCCTGTAGTAAAGGTGTGAAGTAATCGACCAAGTTACTAATAATCACAGGTGTGATGCCCACCTCTACAGCGCTGATTTACCTAGAGATGCCATTGAGGCACCGATCTGCCTTGTAAGAAAGTTTAAAATGTAAAAGTGTCAATCACGAACGGCAATCTCTTGCATCCGGTCCAAGACCACTTTTTCGATGCAGGAACCCTCCATTTACCCCGCCCATCCCGCCGTTTCATGTCCTACTTTTGCAGCTTTTGACTGACCGCACATTGAACACGCGCACGAGCGATAAGAACGTTCGTCTTCCTGAAGCAAGTATAGCAATAGACCAGGTAGACCCACTCCCCGCGTGGCGCTTATGCCAGAGTGCGGGTAGCCGTGCACGACGTCTTATTGGCGTCGTGCGATGGTCGTAACCGAACATACGGTGACCGATACAGGAGTTCCAATATTACATTATTATTACACAAATGTACATATGAAGAATAATTTTTCACATAAATGAATGTTTATGAACCAGTTGAGTTAGTTAACGTGTGCGATTTCGTCAAATGCGATTTAATCCGGCCAGACAAATTTGAAAAGTTCGTGCTTATTTTGAATGACAAGATCTGTTGCTGCGCGCACGCGCAGACAAGGTTCTTCGCAATCGAACTTTTGCTTTCCGAATTTTATTATTTTAGTATATGCGTCATTTTGTCAATGATTACCTTTTGGCAATACCTACCTTAGAGGGGTGATTTGTATTTAACGATATCGCATTGACAATTGAAAAAGATAACACTTATGGATTACTACTGCCTGGAGGGGGCACACAGCCTTGTCCTGAGTAGGGATGTGCCCCGGGACCGTCCTACTAATATGAGGCCCAGCAAAACCCGTCGAGAGGCCAAAAAAACATACCCCGGAACATATATATTACCTCTATATACTTAAGTGCCCCCCCCACCCCCCAAAATAACCGGGGGTTGCCGTGAACGAAAGTTGTGATTCTAAAGGTTCAATTGTGACAATTGCTGAATAGTCACGAGACAGTGTATATCCAAAATAGTTTCGATCAAAGGATATTCATCTCAATTCTTGACTTATATAGATACGAAAGTACACAACATTGATAAGAAGCTATATGCACTCGAAATAAAACGCTCAGCGCACGACCCACATATCTTCCCACACGATGGTAAATATTTATATTACCGTCGTGCGCGGCTAGGGCGCTGGAAACTACGTGACCCCATTTATTCGCCTTATAAGGCAGTTGTACTTGCTCCGATTTTAAAAGAGGCAGCCTCGACCCGACCGTCTCGACTGCGTTTGTCCACGACCACATGCACCTAAGTCAATGTATTCAACGAGCGCGTTCGAATCATGTACATGTCACTGTCACTCGGGGAACGCGCTCGTTGACTGAATTGATTTGGGTGCCTGTGTCTCGAATATGGTTCTATTTCATCACACAATCGCTCTAATCGCCGGAACCAAAGACAAAAATATAATATTGATATGTTCACTGGTTATGTATTCAATACGTGTACGATCTTATATGCAACTTATTTCAATGTATGGTGGAGATTGACTTTCATTTACAGCTCATATTATCGTGGATCACTCCCTCGCAATATATTCCTTGGAATCGATTCAAATTTAAATTTTTGTGTGTGTAGAAAAAGGAAGATAAACCACGCACCTCTTCCCGCCCAAATGTAAGTCTCTGAAACAAGTGTTTACCTAACAAATTAAAGCGGGTTGACTTATAATAAGACGTTCTCGTTCAATCAAGCCGTATGGAGAGCACATATAATTTATAGTCGTGCTACGAGATTGCATTGTTAACTTGGCGAATTCGCATTGCCAAGTTATCTTGATCAGTCCATTTTGTGGTTTTGTCAACTTGGCCAATTCGCATTCGACAAGTTAGCCTGGTCAGTCGCGTTTGTGGCTGTGTATGTGTGTGGGATGTTTTTTTAAAACAAATTGTCTCGCGATACAGGTCGCGATTTGTTTTGAAGTCTTTCTCATATAAGGGTCAAGGTCATGTGGTAAACTTTTCAATCCTTGACATCTTCTAAACGGTCCGAGTTTGAAAAACAAATGATGGTTCCTTGTAGTTTTAATTATACATGTCAACAAAATACATGTATAAGACCCCACCCACTCAACCCGTAGCCCCGACTCGAAATGTTTTGGTGTTGTATTAATCGCTTATAAATTCGACAATATTGGATCGATGGTCATAAAAATTCGATGAAATATAAGGGCCAATATCTACCGCATAGAAAGTTTTCATTGATGTCGACGACGTACCTTCTGGTTACCAGCCAAACAATGTAAATCAGCAGTGCATTCGGATGTTAGCACGTCGTTGCTATCATACTTAAAGCACACAGAAATCTAAAGGAAACATTTCGTCCGCTGCATCTCAGCATGAATCATGCGTATTTTTTCTATAAAACGCAGGTAGTATTTGGGAAACCAGCTAAAATTGGCAAGCAATTTTAATCGCTTTTTAAATTGACGATATGCTTTCAACGGTCATGAAAATGTTATATATATATATATATATATATATATATATATATATATATATATATATATATATATATATATATATAGATATATATATATATATATATATATATATATTACATATATATATATATATATATATATATCTATATATATACATATTTAGACAGATGTATTAATAATTATATATACAATTTTTAGCTCTATATATGTATATTTATACATGTTTGTGCCAGATCAGTCGTTATCAGTTTATCTATAATTTATAACCGACAGTTGTCACCTTCAATCTTTAATGTCGCATAATGTTAATGTAACATATGTGAGCTCATATTTGAATTGCACGTGCTAGAACGATGCAGCTGCCGATATAGAGCAACAAAATGTGAAGCGATCCGACTACGGTGATTCACATATATATATATATATATATATATATATATATATATATATATATATATATATATATATATATATATATATATATATATATATATATATATATATATATATATATATATATATATATATATATATATATATATATATAATATATATAAACATATATATATACATATTAACACGAGTCAGATCAGCCTAGTCGTTACTAGATGATCTTTATGTTATAACCGACAATTATGTCACATACGATCAAAACCCGCCCCACTACTTGTCTCCTTCAATTTGTGTAAACCTCAATGAAGGTTTGTTGACTTTATACTAAGGCAAAAGAGCAACTTAACCTTGTTGTAGACGCTGATTCTATTCGTAATGTGATGATGAAGTCCCTTTTAATATCATCAATTAATACTCATGTTTCAGGACCAGCAAAGTAACCGTCTGATGGGTGAAAAAAACAACCAGGTGAATGTTTCATGCGGGCTCTGCGTAAGTGTGAGGATCAACGGACAGGAGTCCGACTAAGACTCGGCAATCGCATGGCTTATAATGACAATCAAACCACGTGACATTAAAGACCAATATTACACAATAATATTTGAAATACAACATGAGCTTGGTCATCACACCTCCCCTCTAAAAAGTGAGTGGACAATTTCTTCAAATCATTCACACAAAAGTTCAATATTATTTGAGAATAACATGGCAATCAATAACAATCAACTTACAAATATTACAAAGAATAAGTAAGAATCAAGCATTGTCAATTTCATCATAGAAATAGTAAACAATGTGAACTACTCGAATATTTCAAGAGAAGTATCACATCGTAACGTATGAGAAATAAGACCTATTCGCGACAAATGGTTATTAATTAAAAATCACAAAGCATAATTCCTTGAATTCTACTCAGAAAATCCTCACTTACATTTTGTGCACCTTTAATATAACTCAAACGACATCTATATCGCTGTAAAAGCAACGCCCATCTTGTCAGTTTTGCACTTTCGCTTCCATTTTCAAACACATATAAGAGTGGGTTATAATCAGATGTAATGTTTATTTCAGCACAAAAAAAGATGCTATCGAAGCGTTTTAGAGCCCAGACAACAGCATACGCTTCCTTCTCTACAGTGGCCCATTTACATTGACTTTCATTCAGTTTGTGGCTGGCATAAACTACAGGATGTTCTTTACCTAAATCATCAGTCTGACTGATGCAACAACCTACAGCGAATGCAGATGCATCAACGTACATTTTGAAGGTTTTCGTTATATCTGGAATGAACAGGACTGGGGCGGTACACAGTTTCTCTTTTAAATTATTGATAGCCATAATTTGATTCTTATCTGGTTGATTTTTACCAGACCCAACTATATGACCAAGATATTTGACCTCAGGCATAACGAATATGCACTTGTTCATGTTTATTTTCAAGCCAGCAAAAGCAATAGTATTTAACACTTTGCTCAAATGGATCAGATGATCTTCCCAGCTATCTGAGAATACAGCTATATCATCAATATAGTCACAGCTGTAACCTTGGTGGGGTTCTAACAGCATGTTTATGAGTCTCTGAAACGTGGCTCCAGCATTTTTTAACCCAAAGGGCATAACTGTCCACTGATAACAACCCGAATGAGTAACAAAGGCCGTTTTTCTTCACTTTATCTTCAAGAGGTATTTGCCAATACCCTTTTTGTCAAGTCTAAAGTTGTTATAAACCTTGACTTTCCGATCTTGTAAACAAGATCATCAACATTAGGAATAGGGAATGCATCTGACACAGTTCCAGAATTTAAATATTTGAAATCAAAACAAAGTCGGACCCCAGAATCTTTTATCGTGACACACACAACTGGGTTACAAAATGGACTGTTGGAATGCGCTATCATTCCATACTCAAGTAATAGCTGTATTTGATGATCCACCTCTTCGCGTAGAATCAAGCGTATGCGATATGGTGGCAAACGTTTGGGTGTAAAACCATCAACCTGTTTGATAGAATGACTTATCAATTTGCAATGTCGAGGGTTTCTCAGAAAAGACAAATGCGTACTTATCTAAGAGCTGAACTAAGCCTCTTTTTGAGTTGTCTTATAAATTTGTGTGAAAATCAGGCTTCACACTTTTGGAGGTTTCATCATAGTCAAACTCCGCACTTGTGGGGGCATATATGACCTCCCCAAAGTCCTCATCCTCCTCACGGATAACACCCAGCACAGCAACCCATCTAATAAACTTTCGCAGTTTATTTGCATGCAATGGATGTGCTTTCCATTTTCTGTTCCTATTTCATAACTGTGGTTGGAAAGTTTTCTGGTGACAACACAAGGACCAATCCATTTAGCAAAGAGCCTGTTTGTTGATGTAGGTCTGAAAACCAACACTTCCTCGCCAACCTCAAATACCTTGTTTTTACATTTGCAATTCCGATAATGCGCATAAGATAGTTGTTGTTTGTCAGCAAATTCTAATGCTTTGTCTGCAGCTATCTCCAACTTTTGTTTCAAATCAAGCAAATATTCATTTACAGGTTTAGCAATGCCAACTAATAAATCGTCACTCAGCCAAGTTTCACGTAATATCGCCAAGGGGCACCACTAGTTGTTGGACTCGTTCACCGAGAACGTGATCAACGTGGAACAAAGCACCCCTATCAGTGATCATACCGTGTTTGCCCTCGTTTGCTGCTTGCCACATACTGGCTAATGTCTTATCATTCTTCTGCAAATCACTGAAGTTTTCGTTACAACTGTTTGATGTTTGGTTGCTCTCCGGTGGAACCGAATCACATGGACAAATCTTATTTCCTGGATCAACATTTATAGTATCAGGATCAGAAACAGGTAAATCTCCGTCACTGCCAGCAACCACTTTCACGTCAGATTCAACTTCAGAACCATCGCCATGAGAACCCTCTTGCAATTCAAATTCTCGGTTACCACACTCCTTAGGAATAGAACTACATTTTTGTGCAACACTTTTGGCTTTACTGGAAGTCGGACAAATCACATTGTTACTTTCTAGTAATGTGTTGTGTGCAATAGCAGATAAAAGCATATCATGTACCATGCCTAATTTCTCAGTGACTGCACACAGTAAGAGGGTTGGGACTTGAGTTAATGCAAAATCACCATACAACGAAAGAGGTATATTCCCAATTTGTGTACACACATTATGACCAAAGGGAGTTTTTAATGTTAGCTGGAGTTAATCTTGGACAGGGAACCTAGTGACCAAAGTTTTTGCCTTGTCTGTCAGATACGGCCTGATTAAGGTGGACCATAATTTAACTGGCACATCAAGACCTCTACACACCGACTCAAAAGAGTCCAAAAACGTTGGCAACTCAACAGGGTCAGAAGACATGGGATCAATGGCATTTCTCATGACGTTACTATATTTCGTAACCAACTCGCATGGTCCCAACTCACTTTTATGTTTGAGTCTACTTTTTAAAGCAAGCCTTGCTTCCCTATCTTCGTCTAACCGTAACCTCATTAGCTCAAGCTTGTTCATTTCAAGTATTCTAGCTTCTCGCTCAGCATCGAGTTGCATACGTAACATTTCTGATTTAGTCTGGACATCAAGTTCATAACTTTCAGACTTCAAATACTCTGGATTTAAAGCTCCCTCTGATTTTAATTTTGCTGTCATTTGAACCAGACTTTCTCTGTCGAGTTTATCAACCTCGTCAGATGATACACCCGCCTCGACTAACCATTTTCTAAGTATATCACTTCTGGTATACAAAATTTTTGAACCAACATCCATATTTACACAAACGCATATAACAATCAAACATGTAACAGTAAAATGATTTCAAACAAATATGGGCTATTGAGTGAAAATCAAATTGACAAATAACTACTATAGCTATGCTCGTAGTCAACTAAAATACACAGTAAAGTGGCCAACGCTCGTCTGACCACGAGCACAAAAGGAATAGTACTATGACATTAATATCAATTTATCAAAACTTTATGTAAACCTATAATACTCGTTGTGTCTTGTTTTCCCCTCCATCAACGAGTCAGGAAAATCTTCTTAAGGAAAATCTTCTGGTTGTAGCCACTCCACGACTCATGTCGCCCTGTCGGCTGCTATGTGACGATCATTCGACAAGAGTCCAACTAACACTCTCTTTATTTGGCAATCGCATGGCTTATAAGGACAATCAAAGCACGCGACATTAAAGACCAATATTACACAATAATAATTTGAAATACAACATGAGCATGGTCATGACATTAATGATAACATTACTAATGCCAGTTACCCACATATGCTCGAAAATCAGAGAATATCACGATGTAGATGTATGATCAACCTTGTAACATGTGCGAGTGCATATTTGAATTGCGTGCTAGGACCATGCCTGTGACGGTATAACGCTACAAAACCCGACTCAATCCGATACCGGTGTTCCACAGGTGAGTCCTGACTCTGTGGTGCAGTAGAACATAGTCATCATATATATATATATATATATAGATATATATATATATAGATATAGATATATATATAATATATATATATATAGATATATATATATAGATATAGATATATAGATATATATATATATATATATATCTATATATAGATATCTCGATAGATCTCTCTCTCTCTCTCTATATATATATATGTATAGATATAATAGAGATATATCTATCTATATATATATATCTCTCTCTATATATCTATCTCTATCTGTATCTATATATCTGTTAATCTCTCTATCTCTCTCTATATCTCTCTCTATATATATATCTATATGTGTGTGTGTGTGTTCGTGTGTGTGTGTGTGTGTGCGCGCGTGTGTGTGCGCGTGGTTATGCGTGCCAGCGTGTGTGTGTGCATATATACATATATACATATAGATATAGATGATAGAGAGATAGATATAGATACACACATAAATAGAGAGACACAGAGATATAAAGATACATAGATAGACATAGAGATAGAGGGACATATACAGAGAGATATAGGGAGAGATATATATAGATCCATAGATATAGACACATAGAGATACACACATAGAGAGAGAAAGAGAGAGAGAGAGATACAGAGAGAGAGAGAGATAGATAGAGAGAGAGAGAGAGAGAGAGAGACATAGAGAGAGACACAGAAAGAGAGACACATAGATATAATATACATATAGAGACAGATATAGAGAGGACAGAGACACATATACAGAGAGGAGATATATATATCCATATATAGATCCAGAGATATATACACATATAGAGAGATAACACATATATATAGATAGAAAGATATAGAGAGATATATATAGATAGATATATAGAGATATATATAATAGATATATATATATATATATATATATATATATATATATATATATATATATATAGAGATCTATAGATATCTATATATCTATATATATATATATATATATATATATATATATATATATATATATATATATATATCTATATATATCTATATATATATATATATATATATATATATATATCTCTATATATATATATATATATATATATATAGAATGCCACCCCCGCGTAACGGGACACTTTTGCTGGTTCAAAAGGACTTACAAAGTCAAAGTATCGCTTAAGAACGGCCACCTCTCGCATCCGGTCAAGGACCACCTTTTCGATGCAGAAACCCTTTATTTAACCCCTCCCATTCCGCCGCTTCACGTCCCACTTTTGCAGTTTTTGGCTGACAGCCCAATGAACACGCGCCCAAGCGATAAGAATGTGCGTGTTCCTGAAGCATGTGTAGCAATAGACCAGGTAGACTAAAGAGGCTTGCAAGGCAAATCCAACCACTCCCAGTGTGGCGCTTATGCCAGGGTGAGGGGAACTACCTGACCCCATTCATTCGCCATATAAGGCAGTTGTACTTACTCGCTCCGATTTCACAAGAAGCTGCCTCGACCCGACTGTTTCGACCGCGTTTGTCCATATAGTCAATTTATTCAAAGAGCGCGTTCGACTCATGTATATATCACTGTCACTCGGGGGACGCGCACGTTGAATCAATTCAATAGGATGCCTGTGTCTCGAATATAGTTTGCCGTCGTGGACATAACATTCAACAGTTTCGCGTAATTAAATGTGTAGTTGCGCGCAATTTAATCAGCGAATTACAGCACATGAATTAGTTGCGCGCCACTTAATCACCAAATCAGGGCAATGGTTTCACGCAACTTAATCAACCAATCACAGCAAAGGAATTAGTTGCTGCCTCTACCACCACATACCGTCCTATCCCTCAACATTGAAAGTTGGAATCATGAGCTAAGACATGATCCAGACTGCAACTTCCTCCTGGATGGCATCAAACATGGATTTAACATCGCCGATAACACAATCCCCACTGATTCAACTGAAATAAATAACTGCGCTTCCGTTGCAAAACAGATATGACGTTTAATTTATTCACGTCTGCTCAAAACCGGTTGGTAATAGCCTAAATGACCTTTCTCAACTAACGTCATCTATCACATATCAGACATTATGTCACCTCGCTCATTACAACTGGATGTTATCTCTATCTGCATCAACCCGCATCAGTATCAATACACTGGCCTGAAATGGCAATTTAGTGATAATGATCGCCCTACCTATATGTATAACACGCGTTTCCATGTTGGTGCGCGTATATCGGTAGAAGTACTGTTGTTGCGTACCTGGACGATTTCCTGATAATCAGCAACACGCATGAAGAAGCTATCGTCGCCACAGCAACAGCCATCGCCAAACTAAGGAAATTAGGCTTTTCTATCGCTTAACAAAAGAAGAAGGACCGTCACCGGAAATACAAGCCATTATTCAGCAGCGTTAACCTAGCCCGCTCTGCACGCAATGATATCTTCATAACTAATGATAAATCCGACCGGGGCGCCCGCATTATCCTTGACTGGGCCTACATCAAACGGGAAATCGATATACCTCATCATTATAAATCACACATCAATACAAAAGAAACTTTGACTGCCATTATCGCCTTACCCACTGGGCTCCAAGGCGGCAAAACTGCAATGTCATCATAATGACCGACAATACCTGTACCAAATCAATCATTAACAAAAATGTGTGTGTATATGTATATGCATATATATATATATATATATATATATATATATATATATATATATATATATATATATATATATATATATATATATATATATATATATATATATATATATATATATATATATATATATATATATATATATATATATATTTATATATATATATTCCATTTACGTCAGATTATTATTACGCATCATCATTGTTTTATACCCTCTTTACGTCGCGTCGCAATAGTATGATGATTTAAGATGTACTATCGTTGGATAAAGGCACTCTGTTATCCACTACATTTGGAGTTTTACATGAAGGCACGGATATGATATGGATGCCACTAAAGTTTGCCGAAATTCGTATCTATATCCGTGACTAACTGGTTCTTATGATCGTAAAGATGTCTAACCATGTAAGCGCATGCGTAATACCATATGTATATATCTTTAACTTGTGCTTATTATCATGTTTCCTTTTAAATGCAGGACATGAATGATGGTGCAGGTAGTAACCCTACTAATCACAGAAAACAGTATTGCAGAAAACATAAGAATGTCATAATGATTGCCGCTGTTGCTCTTTTGTTCACTGTGGTCGCAGGTAGGCGTTTTGGCGGACAATCATAAAATACTTGTTTATTTGCTTGATAGAACTTATGTTATGTTTGCGATCATTCTGGTGAAATCGAATTTCTATCACATTTACCCAAATAACCAACATTCTTGCAGCCAGACTAATGGCGTCTAATCTGTCTGTATCCATTACCTTGTTGGTGTATGTTTGGTCGTTAAGATAGAGTCGATATGATTTCAGCCATATCTGTGCCCTTAGCTATTATCTCAGATGAGAATACTTTACAAGCACCTGGGAATCCGACAGTATTGCCTTACTCTGTGAAACTCGATATCAATGAAGCCTGTGGTGGCAACAATACTTTATACAGACTTCACGATGCTCAAGGTACAAGTGTATGTTTCTGACAAATCGCTGAACAAACTGACATAATCTTAATAACCTGCGGCTTCATATATCATCCCCTGCGTGGTAACTAGCACCAGTGAAAATAAACGCAAACCATTTTTTTGTAACTGGTGCATCAATTTGTTTACTTAAATAACGAAATCTACTTATTGCTCAGGTGACAGTCGATGTCAGTCCAATTCAGGAAATAGTTTTTTGGAAGACCCTCGTTCCTGCCGCAGATTCGAGTTTTGTTGCCAGCAGGACAGTCAGAGGGGAGATGGTTCCTGCCCAGAACATTACACCTTTCATCCAGAGTCACAAACATGTGAATTCACAAAGAAAACGTTCTATAGAGACCCGTATGATTGTGGCAAATACCATAGATGTTTCCAAGATGGCAAGTCTGCAAAAAGAATAGAGCAAAGATGCAATACGGGGTTACATTTAATAATGGACACTCCTGACCCAACGTGCGCCCACAAGGAAGATGTATTCGACTGCACACAGCCTGAGACAGCGCCTACTAACAGTCAAGGTATAGATTAGGCTTCGTGATTAATATGTGTGTAGATTAAAGCTGCTTCAACGGAAGAACACACATATTGGCTCCATCAGACTAAAAAGGAAGTAACTAAGAAGTTTAGGAATGATTTAAAAAACTCAGGTCATGTTGGTATTTCAGTAATGGATATTGCGTTACTATTTTCTACAATTTTTTATAATTTTATGTTTATTGTATGCAGAAGACCATGCGCAACGATTAAACGTCTAACGTCATCATATTTTATCACATTTATGTAACAAACCAATTATTCTAGCACAATTTAACGTTCGTTTGAGCGTGAATATATGCATGATGAATTGTCTTGAATCTAAGTTTGTCTAGAATTTTTTTTTCAATGAATACTTGCATTAAACCAATCACAGAACGACATATTCCGGCGTTAGTGATACTGAGAATATGGAAGGTGGGTTGCAATATTGATAGTAGCTGAGCATAACAACAATCCTTGTGTAATTGTCTATATATTATATATTTACGTGCAGGTTTGTTATGGTGGGCTTATCAGTGCTATATTACTGAAGTTAGAAGGTGACATCGATTGCGGATGGATACAATGTCTGGATACAATGTATTCTCCCAGTGGGCACAACACGTGGAATCCACATGGAATATACGTGGAAAAACTGTTGAAGTACACGTGGAAACTTGGCGTAAAAGGTAAATCGAAAACACGTGGATATAGACGCGTGGAAAAGACGTGTGCCCTTCCACCTAAATTCAACGATACAAAATTTCTGTATTCAGGTGGTTTTTACCTTCTCTTTAGTCAACTTAATGATGCTACAATACAATCATTTTGTTTTTTAATAGATTCGACAAGATCATTGAACCAAGTACATTTATTTCTCAGAAATATCTAACTATTAGTGCTACATGATCACAAATAACGATATTAAACATTGTTTTTAAACATTACGAGTAAATGTCAACATACAAAGGCAAAGAATTAGTGGACAAAGGCAGGTTTGTTCATAAACACATTAAACAAGTTACTACATGCGTGAGCATCATGAATCTACACAGATATAACCTGATTTACTTTCAACCTAATAAAATGCAAATAATAAAATGTACTTAAAAGGCCACTGAAATGCAAAACCGATTTTTTGTATCTAATTTTGACGATAATTTTTAAGTGACAGAACTCGAAGATTTTTCTGTGTGACGTCACCTAATTGACGCAAAGCAGTCAAATTCATCTAGGTAAATGGCTTTCATCAGTAAACCACTAAACGAAAGTGAGTGAATGAGTTCGAAGACGTCATACAGGAAAGTCTGCGAGTTCGATCGGTAATATATCGGCAACCAGTTATGACATCTCAGTTATATTAGTGTCAAAATGTCACAAAATCATCTTCAAAATTAGATGACAACACAAATTCGAATTTTGCATGTCCGTGGCCCTTTAAGTAAATGATCTAGTCAAATCTATTAAAAATCGAAATGTGTGAGTATATCAACAAAAATTACCAATAGGCAATATTTAAACTTGGGTGCATTCCTTAGTCGGTTGGCTAGTAAGACATTAACAGCAGCCTCGGTGAACCCATGACTCTTCGCTACACTTTCTGCACAGTACAAAGAGGACAATCTAATTTCATACATCGTACAACTGACTTTCTTTATTTATTGTGTATCGTTAAATCCAAATACTATCATGGACTTCCAAGTAATTAGCCAATGGTGAACCTAACAACAATTAGTTTGCAGGATGCCATTTTCTCAAAGCTGGCTTTGTCATCTCTTGACCCTTTCATGTTAAGCTTGCACTGAAGGGAATTTGTGATAAATCTGCAAGCAATATGTCTGAATGGATACAATTGGTGCATGAAAATGGCTTAAACATTGCCAATGCGGACAAAATGCATATGTGAACGTTGTTTGGATCATGGATGTACACATCATATACATCTACAGAGTGAGAGAGAATCTCACCTGCTTGTCAAATTGTTCACCATATCCCGGACACTGCTACCACCAATTTTCATACACTTCTGAAACTGGCACAAAAATGTGACATTTACCCATTGTGTTTGAATTAACTGGCTAATTTAAATTGTTGGTTCAGAATATTCTTTTAAATATATAAATGATTATTTATGTAAAAATAAACAAGTCGTAATAGCAAAGTAAATGACCACAAAATCACAAGGAATAATTCAAAAGCATGTTAGTTGAATTGGGTGTAACAGTCATTCTAGACAATACAGTAAATGATAATATGGAGGCATTTTTGTGGAAAATATTTCATTGCTGCTTATTAGATCTGACGCCCGCTATTCCTTAACAAAACTGCAATTTTACATACCCACAAATTCTTTCTCTGGCTGTCCATCAACTGCTCATTGAAATGTTGATGTTCATCAGTGCTGTTCATCTGCACAGCTTCAGGAAGCTGTTTGCCACTACCGGCCAGCTCTTTCCTCTCCTGCCTGTTCAGAATATCCTTGATTTGAGGAGCGCTTCTGAAAACTTGTGTACACACAAATTATGCAGTGTTCAATAAGTATGCTGCTGACTACAAACTTGTAAATAATACCAAAAAGATACATTTTTCCTTTCTCAATAGCAGCATTAAAATAAAGTAAATATTTGAAGAGTAAAATATTCACAAAAGTGCACTTATGTTAAAGGAAAACCATCATTGCTCAACCGACGACTCCCAGAATGAGTGACAAATGACTGTGGGACTGAGTGACAGATGAGCGATGACGACTGTGTGAAATGAATTGACAGATGACCGATGACTGTGAGATGGATAGATAGATGAACGACGGTGGGTGTATACGATGGTTGTGGTCTATTAAGGAGCAAGCTTCCCAATACGCACGAGGCGTGCCTATAGTCATTCCGCTGCAACGGCTGGCACTTTGCTGAGAGCGATAATAGAGGTTTCAAGCTCCAATGAGCATAAAATTATAAACAATGAACAAATTATATACAGCAAGCAGTTTTTGCACAACCACTTGAGTAAACTTATTTTCATTTAAAGAATAACATTTAAATACGACTCACTTGTAAACTTAGAAACTGTCAAAAATATAGCAAATGAATTCTCAACTTTCCAAAACTGCAGCAAATCGCGCCAATCGAGTGTTACGAACAAAGTTGGAATTAGTTTTGTATTTCCTTTACTACTCTTAATCAGATCTTTGTAGTTCAGTATGACGCATGAAATCTCGTCTTCAATAATAATAATTTATACCGTGTACCGTGTATTTTTCCATATTCATCGTAATTATGCAAAATAAATTGGTACGAAACTGAAGCGAGGAAAGCGGTTTCTCCACCACGGATCAGCAGGTCAGGGGTTCGAGCCTCGCCTATGTCTGGAGAGTATCTCACCTGAATTTCGACTCATTCCAGGAGACCCCGGTCACGACAGTAACCAAGCAGTTGAAAGCCACAAACTATCATCATCTCCAGAGCTCATCGATCGATAGCACCAAAAGTTGTGAAACCCACTATATATTGTCAAATCTAGCAATATTCAATAATTTAGAGCGGTTTATCAGGAATCGGCTTGATGAGGGCGTAATTGTATTGAGGGCGTAATTGTATTGAGGGCGTAATTGTATTGAGTGGTGTGGTGTAGCGTGTCCCTCAATGACTCAGTTTGGTAATTGACTTCTTGTGAAAGGGCGTTGTGTGTAAATATGACTTGACTATCAAGTTACGGCGAGCTGGCAGAGGCGGAAAACGCACTCATTGCTCCAATATTGTATTTGATCTCTTGCAGAAACGTTCCTTTATCTCTTGTTATTCGTCCCTTACTATGGCAATATGATATAGGGTTTGTAAAAGGTCAGGGGTCACTTTGATTCTCTCAAGACACCTCAGCGCAAAGTAAAAAGGAAATATGTTCATGTAAAATGATTCTTAGGGCACTTATGGCATCAGCAGCGCTGGGTGAAGTCAGGATGCCGGATAGGGTGGGGTGGGGGGAGATGGAACTCCGTAGTAACACCCGTACTTCCTGGCAACAGTGGGTGGGGGTTTTTATCTGATAAGTACACGCATTTTAGAGTCATGTCTTATGCAGTCTGATCGTAGAAGTGTAAGCCACCAATACAGGATGCCACAAATCAACCCATTCTCGAGCTTACACTCTCCACCATAGGATAGTGGTCAATGCCCCTTACAATATCATAGTTTTGATAGTATAAGAATCCCACACGAGCGACTGTATATGCGGACGGCGCTGCTCGTCAATAGAATGTTTAATAGCCCGCAGCATAAAAAGAGATGTAATATTTGTTAAAAACTGAAATTTTTTGATAATTTGAAGAAAATAAAACAAATTATGAACAATTTTAGATAAAAATCAAACTTTTCCTCCCATGTCTCCCCATCCCCTGTAAATCTAATCTGTTTGATCGATTGCCTCTCTCGCTCCTCATTCTCGTACAACTGCATACCCTTCCAATGCAAAACCCTTCCCCCACCCCACCCCGTCCTCCTTAAATTCCACCCCATTCGCTTCTTTCAGTGTGACATTTTATTTTCTCAACAACCTATCACCCTCCCGATTCCATGCATTTCCGTTTTGATTAACCTTCTTCCCAACGTTCCTATCCTACTTCATAAGTTACTTGTTTCTAGATTTTCATAGCTCAGTTGCATTTATTATTTGATTGTAAATCAATGTTGCTTAATGGAAAATTTTTTAATTTAATTTTGGTTTTCGGTTAAACTAAAATATTCCAGACACTTTTTCCATCACTGAATCACTCCAAAAGGTATTCATATGAGTGGGTAAAGCCTCAGGGAGTATTTGCAAAGAAGGCAGGCATCAGCAAATGAAAAGAGAATCAAAAAGGGGGCCAATATGCACCACAGCAATGTTTACAGAATCATGAATTTAATCGAAAACAAGGCTAGAGGTTGTTATTCAGTGAACGTGGGGTAGCATCTTACACAAATACACCTTTTTTGATATTCAATTAGGTTCTTATGCACTGATTGGTAAAGAAACTTTGGCTGCCTTTTTTGTGTTTAGATGGCACAGCTGAAGGGGGCTGCGTTTGACTGTCTCTTCCTTGCCAGGCCTACAGGGGCAAGAAAGCGGGTACACGTTACCATGAGGCCTGGCAGTGATGAAGTTGCTGCAGGGCTGGCATCCCACCGAAGTTATATAAAAGATGGCTACAGCAAATTGACCCTGCATGTGATTAGTGACATGGAGCAAAAAAAAAATGATTATCACGCAGTTAGTGCATGCATAAACTTTTTCTAACTCTTGACACAGCTAACATACAATGTATATATTTACATTCACATTGCACTTACAAGACATTATTCAATAACCTGATACCCTATACAGTTGTGATGTCACTCATCTGCCAGGTGGTTATTCGCTCTTGCCGATTGTAAAAAAGGCGCCAACTATATGATAGGTAAAACTAGCATGTATGCTTTGTTTTTATGGGTTTTATTCATTGGCTTTTAGAGAAA
>CM067348.1:10289051-10298600 GCA_034190875.2 Urechis unicinctus | reverse complement strand
AAGTTGACAAAGAAAATACTCGACTTATACTGCTTGACGCGGCCACAGGGGGCGGTGGTGTGAGGCGTACAGGGCGGTTTTCCAAAGGGGCAAATGACGCATGCGCAAGAGAAATTGGTGGTTATTGAGTGGTGAACAACAAAATGGATATCCACTTGGTGTGCCGCCTCGCTCCGTGAATGTATTGCGTTCTCATTACTCTTTAATCCACTGCGATCTGGTTTACCTTGTTCATGTTCGATACATCTGTTACATCACCTCATGTGGTTTTAGTCATTTATATACTTCTACCGAGTGCTGGTGAATCGCTGCTGTCCATTGGTGTGAACTCAATACGTTCCGCGTCGTAGTGTCAAGGGATCTTAGCTGGGTTACACCCCTGACTCCAGGGGCGGTGCTACGCAAATCGCTCAGGATGTACATCTAATGCGTCTGATTATTCATTAGACATTGATAACCGTGTCCAATCAACGCTGAGGTTATGACCTGAACTGACTTCCGTCGCGCGCGGCCTTACATCAGATTTTTAACACAGACTTGTTACATGTGCCCTCATTGTTTTGTGATCATCCATAACATTAAAACGATATAAAATGTTAAGATACTACGAAGATCAGCTAATCGGACTCGTCTGGGACACTACTGTTAAAATTCGGGTCAGCGTTGTTTTTACAATATGTGTCCCTGCCCTAGCGTGAACACTTTCTCCCCCTTCTTCTACCAGTTATTTACTAATTAACTCTCCACAACCCCTTTAGAGACAAGGTAAAAATGTACTTCGTGTTGAGGGCCGCGATGTGAGTAAAGCCCTATTTTAAAATGCTGCAAGTAAAAAAATGCTGCAGTCAATGTTAAAGTAAAATTCCTAAGAGTATTCATTCATTCTGCTTAGGTGTTCGGGATCGGGAGATATGATCAAATTGACCATTTATTCCTTCGAGTGCGTAGACAGCCATATTGTAACATATCAAATTTCTCAATGAGGTGTTTCACAAAGTGTATCACATCTGGTTTTTGATTTATATAGCATTTTGTGATTCATAAATTTCAAATATAAATTGGACAAACATCCGACAGGCCAATTTCCCCCAAAATTATATCTGCAGTTAGTTAAAATGTCAACATATGAAACTTATCAATCATAGAAAGATAATACGAACAGGTCGAATGCAACTAAGAGAATAGAGAAGCGACCAGATCTAATAATCGTTCACAAATTTTCCGCGATTCTGGCGAGTTACCTGGACAAAATCGCCGTTGATCATCTATAAGTCATGAACATCTGATATGTAACATTATCAACGTAATATTCAAATTGTACCCTTTTGATTAAGTAACATACATGCGTGTGAGTTGACTTGCTTTTAGCGAGTTGAAAACATGGAAGAATAACATTGAGCCATTGTCGGCGTCGCTGTTACACAACTTGGTTAAAGTAAAGTCATAGTCATCGTAGGTGACTTGTCAGGAATATCCGTAAATCTGGGTAATGTTTTAAAGCGCAACTTGAAAGAAATGCATGTTGAAATTAATTTCTCTTCTGGTTGTGGTTGTTGCTTTTACAGGAAATAATACTCAGGTGCTTCAGTGTCCAACATAGAGAGTAGTTGTCCAGCCTAACAATTGATTGACATCACCACACCTGAGTTAGCCCAGTGGATAAAGAAAGTCAGACTCCGTGCCCTGGACAAGTTATATCATTAGATCATTGCTATGTGAGTGTAAAGGTAAACACGAATCAAATAGCTGTACTTTTTTCCACGTGGAAGAAGTCTTCATGTAGGGCTAGATTGACTTATTCGACGTGGAAGGAGTCTTCATGTAGGGCTAGGTTGACTTATTCCACGTGGAAGGAGTCTTCATGTAGGGCTAGGTTGACTTATTCCACATGGAAGGAGTCTTCATGTAGGGCTAGGTTGACTTATTCCACGTAGAAGGAGTCTTCATGTGGGGCTAGGTTGACTTATTCATATTGAAGGAGTCTTCAAGAAGGGTTAGATTGACTTATTCCATATGGAAGGAGCCTTCATGTGGACTAGGTTGACGTATATTCCATATGGAAAGAGTCTACATGTTGGGCTAGGTTGACTTATTCCATATGGAAGGAGTCTTCAAGTAGGGTTAGATTGACTTATTCCATATGGAAGGAGTCTTCATGTGGACTAGGTTGACGTATATTCCATATGGAAAGAGTCTACATGTTGGGCTAGGTTGACTTATTCCATATGGAAGGAGTCTTCGTGTGGGGCATGGTTGACTCGTTCCATATTGAAGGTGTCTTCATGTGGGGCTAGGTTGACGTATTCCATATGGAAGGAGTCTTTTATGTAGGGCTAGGTTGTCTTATACCATATGAACGGAGTCTTCATGTGGGTCATGGTTGACTTATTCCATGTGGAAAGAGTCTTCATGTAGGGCTAGGTTGACTTATTCCATATGGAAAGAGTCTTCATGTAGGGCTAGGTTGACTTATTCCACATGGAAAGAGTCTTCATGTAGGGCTAGGTTGACTTATTCTACATGGAAGGAGTCTTCGTGTGGGGCATGATTGACTTGTCCTTATGGAAGGAGTCTTCGTGTGGGGCTAGGCTGACTTATTCAGGGCAAGTATAACAGAGGTTCCACAGACTAAGAAGTTACATATACCAGGAGTGGAAACGAAGCCAAGATCAAAGCGCCGGAAGTGACCGGAAACGCCTCGGTTGGCTAGTTTAAAACGCGTCATTCGAAAGTTGACATCTTACTGGCTAAACAACATTTTGTCATTACATCTTTTCAGACGGACTGCTTGTATAATTATTATCATCTCTGAATAATAAACGCCAAACTTGCAACCGACAGTATCGAATATTTTGGTTATTTATTATTGGCTTGATTTCAATAGTCGGAAACGTTAGGTGGTTTGTGTACGCACTTGAAATTTCAAATTTCTGCTTAACAAATGGTCATTATTCAAAATTTGGCCTCATTTTTCCAGAGTATATCTAAATATAATGCATTGTACGGTTTTCCGTCTGGAAATATATGTCGTTGTAGCTAACTTAGTATCGATAATAGGCTGTTTTGACGAAAATCCCCGGAAAAAGTGTCAATCGGAATATTTCAAATATTATTTGTTAACAAAGATATCTGACTGTTTTCGCGATTGAAAACCTTTGTGCAAGTGCGCAGTCAATAAACAACGCTAATATTCAGGACTAATCGATATAACAAGTGATGGAAACGTGAGTCTCATACAACCTGATACGACTTACACGAAATGTTTATCGTTGAACTCGTAAAACACACACCAGACTGTGTTACACCCACCTGACCAGAACCTCCAGGAGGTAAATCCATCCTGATTCCTGTTCCAAGAGGGGATCCTGTAAAACCTGGATGAAAAATCTAAGGTGTCTAGCCTTGCAGATTTTGTCTAAGATACTTCTGATATCCGAAATCCCCCAATGATGAAATCATATGACCCCGATAATATTACCTGTATGACGTCAGCAAACAACAATCCCAATATTCACAGGTGCATGTTGTTAACAAACAGTGACCCAGTCTGTCTATCAGGCCATGATCGGTGAGTGCTGATTGACGTGGCCAAAGTTATTTAGCACACACTGCGGGGGCGGGGCGAGGGTTGGGTGCCGTGCGCGGCGGTCTTTAAAACGGACAAGTGACGCATGTGCAGGAAAAATCGGTGGTTACTGAGTAGTTAACATAAAAGGGCATTTTAGATCGCACGCAATGCGCAATACAATCACTTTCAGAAGGCATAATAATGTCAGGTTTAATGTAAGATACAATAAATGAAATGTTTGAATAAACAGCGCGCGTCTGCTCTCCAGGAAGAAGAATTGTCACTTCCGCAAATGCACAATCGTGATTTTAAGAGCTCTAGTGGAGCTAATCGACTTTGATTGGATCGCACAAGACTGGACAAGGAACCGCTTTAGCGTGCGTATTCAATCTGCTTTGTGTATTACGGTCAGGCCAAACCAGAACTGAATACGCTCAAAAACATGATTTGCACGCGTGAAACAAACACCCAAACCGATTAGTTACTGGACAGGAGCTAACAGCTCAGGCGTTGTCAATGTAAATTGTCGTCTTCCGTATTGAGAACACATGGCGTGCATCATATCATATTCTTTTTCCCGCCTCTGTGCGTTCAGTACACAAATATCGATCGGGATAACATGCATTCAGTACTCAGCTATGTTTATTGCTATGTCATCGGCTCCCGGGCTGTAAGTTGACATAAACAATTTGCGGCCAATAAAACCTCCCGGACCGACGTGGATCAAGGATAAGAAATGCTTTTACTCCATCATTTTGGCCCAAACTCACCCCAGAATGCACCTCACCTCACTTCATCTTCCTGTCCCTAACTTACTTCACCATGCTGACCCCACCTCACTCCACCTGCTGACCTCACCTCACTTTACCATGGTAGCCCCACCTCACTTCACCATTGTATCCCGTCCTCAGTTCACCATTGTAGCCCCACCTCACTTCACCATTGTATCCCCACCTCAGTTCACCATTGTAGCCCCCACCTCATTGTAGCCGCACCCCACTTCACCATTGTAGCCCCACCTCCTTCACCATGCTATCCCTATCTTACACATTGTAGTAGCCGCACCTCACTTCACCATACTGTAGCACCATGCTGTCCCCTCACTTCACCATGTTGACCTCCCCTCATCTTACCTCACATCACTTCACGATGGTAGCCCAATCTCACTTCACCACTTACTAGCCCCACCTTCACCATTTCACCTCATGATGTGGCCCTATCACTTTACTTGCTGACCTCATCAGCTTACAAGTCAAGGTCCCCCAGCCCTCGGGCGCTGTTTCATGTTACTGATATTCAATAGTCTCGCCTTCAGGTTTCACCATAATGTCTTGACTGGACAGGCATCCCAGATTTGGGATGCTCCAATCACTTCGGTCTCTCTCGACTTTTGGTGGCCTCTCATTGGTCTATTCTTCAGTTCCATGTGACGAGTGATTTTTTTGCCCCACATTCTCACCATGTTTCAAGCCCACCTCACTTCACGATGGAAGCAGACACCCTGGTTCTTTTTAACCTATAACTTCACGTGCAGCTGGTAAAAGGCTGGTTTGTAGTTCCAATTTGAACCAATAGTTCACTTAACCGTGCAGACCACTACAATGTCCATGACGTCACATGGATCAGCTTACTATGCTGGCCTATATCTATTGGTCATAATAATCCCGCCATATTGCCGCAAGCTCTACACATTTCACCGCTTCTGCTGCCTCACTCTCAATGAGCACTAGTTCACCTCTCGTACACTCGTCCGAGGAGTAATTGTCGGAGGGTCTTTAAGTAGACATACGTGTCTGAACCGCCTCTTAAAGGCCTACGTCAGTGCGATTAGCTCTTGTTCCACCACACGTCGCCACGATGAGCCATCTCACATCACCATGCTAGCCACAGCATACATCATCATGCTAGCCCCGCCACACTTCACCTTTCTTTTAAGTAGGTCAACTGAAGTGTATCCCCACTCCCTGAATTGCTTAGCCAGTCAGTAGGCGATGATGAAAGAATTGCATGGAATGAGGTAATTGGCGAAGTTGGAGGTGGTATGCGGGATGATGTGATTGGCGAGGATGAGGGTGGTGTGTGGAATGAGGTGATTGGCGAGGTTGAGGGTGGTTTATAGAATGAGGTGATTTGCGAGGTCAAGGGTGGTGTGTAGAAGGTGATTTGCGAAGTTTACACACACACACACACATATATATATATATATATATATATATATTATCATATATATATATATATATATATATATATATATATATATATATATATAGTCATATATATATATATATATATATATATATATATATATATATATATATATATATATACATATATAAATATATATATATACATATGCCTATATTTACCTACGTACAAATGTATATACATATATATACATGTAGATAAGTATATATATATATATATATATATATATATATATATATATATATATATATATATATATCTATATATATATATATATATATATATATATATATATATATGTATATATATATCTATATATATATATATATATATATCTATATATCTATATCTATATATATATATATATATCTATATATATATATATATATATATATATATATATATATATATATATATATCTATCTATATATATATATATATATATATATATATATATAAATATATATGACGCTCCATGCGCCCAACTATATGTGAAATAGTGACAACAGATGAATCTGCCCATTGAAATGTATAAAGTGCTACTACACAGAAGGACAACTTACCATAGACGTCCAAAGTGTGGTTAACAGGCCACTTGATTGAGTCACAGAACACAGAGAGTATCGCCTTGGCGAGAGTGACAGAACGAGAACATTCTATGCGTTGTGGACGCGTTCTGCCACTTCACCCGATCGCTGAGTTCGTGACGCATGCGCACGAGATCGCCTTGGTTCACAAACTTACAAACCGGACTGACCGACATAACTTGGGGAATGCGAATTCGCCATGTAAACAAACATACATAGCCACAAACGCGACTGACCAAGATAACTTGGCTAACGCATAAGATAAGTTGTAAATGTTATTTTACCTGCACGGCTTTTTGCGACGACTAGGCTGTAGAAGAAATGACCCGCTCGGTGAAGCTGCTTTGGGGACGCGGCCGGGAGCAGCAACAGCAGTTGCGTAATGTGGGGTCACTGTCAATTAACAAAAGAAATTTCGTGCCTAAAGTTAACTAATAAATTTAATCAAGCAATTGACAAATAATCTAATGCTTTATTGCATTTGGGAATCGCGTGCTCAGGACAACAGACATTTTTAGATGATACAGTAACCCCGACATCTGTATGCTACGTCCACAACAGAAACTGGGTTTTTCCCGATTTGCATAAAGAAAACGAAGCCGAAACGTTAAAATACGCAGAAGTGTAAGAACTGTACAAAGTTTAGTTTAGTTAAAAGGGAAACAGTTAGTAAATTTGTGCAGCAGTGACACACAGCTTTTCAGTTTTACCGCTCCTTAACATACTTTTAAACTTGGCGAATTCGCATTAGCCAAGTTACAGCGATCAGTTCGTTCGTTAGTTTGCATGTAGGTTTGTTGGTACGTAAACTTTTTTTTGGCACGCGATACAAGTCGCAATTTTTGAAAATTTTCAGAATTTATTTTTTAACTGGTCGGGAGCAATGATTCGCAGAACACAGATCTTTTGTTTTGACCTTGACCAGATACTAAGGTCAACGTCATCAAAAAATTGTTGTACGGGGCGGCGTCTAACCAATGGTAAGTATTAACGGATGTCGATGACGTCACTTTCTGTTACGAACAAAAAAATGCAATTCTGCATTGCAACCGGAAGTTAAACTCCGTCATTAAAGGTCGTATCGTAAAAATGTTTTCACTCGACGATAGCCAATGCTATTCCGAACATATACCTAAAACATATAATTGTATATTCTCAATAATTTTCTCACAAACTTAGCTTAAAGGGAAATGCTACCGTTCACTGCCGCGCCACCCAGCGGCCGTCGCGTAACTGTGCGTCCTTCGGCGGGAACCACCTTTGACGCGCTGCGCACATTTTCGCGCCCGGTGCGACCGCGTCTGCGCCGCAACGAGTTGGTTTCAAAGAAATTTGTGCGCACATAGCGGCGAATTATTTCCTTTAAGTTTAGTTCAAAGTCACACCTCATGTACGACACAATCCAAGTCCTGAGTCAACAACGTTAGTGTGTGTTTCTAGCTATGATTCATTGAATGTTAATGGTATGTCTTTTGGAAATTATACTGTTCGAAAATTGATAGTGCCGTTCTAAGTTACTAGACGTTATGTTGTTGACTATATATATGACGATGATATGCTGTTTTGTACGTCAATTTTGAAGTAAAGGGTTATACAAATAAACATATATATTTTGTAATAATCAATAGCAGTCATTTTATGTCATTTTAAAAATGTAATACACCGCACTCAGGGAATACAACCGAAAACCCATTGTGGCTTCCCACAGACTACGTGGACCTATTATCTTTTTAATTTCTGCTCATAGTACATATACCACTGCACAATATTACCAAGTTTAGTTCAAATGTCACTGGTCATTTTTTTTTTATGGAGGTTCGAATATTGTAATACACCGCACTCAGGGAATACAACCGAAAACCCATTGTGGCTTTCCATAGATTACGTGGACCTATTATTTTTTTAACTTCTGCTCATAGTACATATACCACTGCACAATATTACCAAGTTTAGTTCAAATGTCACTGGTCAATTTTTTTTATGGAGGTTCGAATATTGTAATACACCGCACTCAGGGAATACAACCGAAAACCCATTGTGGCTTCCCATAGACTACGTGAACCTATTATTTTTTTAATTTCTGCTCATAGTACATATACCACTGCAAAATATTACCAAGTTTAGTTAAAATGTCACTAGTCAAATTTTTTTTATGGAGGTTCGAATATTGTAATACACCGCACTCAGGGAATACAACCGAAAACCCATTGTGGCTTTCCATAAACTACGTGAACCTATTATTTTTTTAATTTCTGCTAATAGTATATACAACTGCACAATATTACCAAGTTTAGTTCAAATGTCACTGGTCAAATTTTTTTTATGGAGGATGTACACCATTCTAGAGAAAAAATAACAATAAATTCATAAACAGCTAGCCGTAGGGTGCGGCGAGAAATCATTTTTTTCTTGATTTTTTGTAAAGCAGATATTGTGCTGTCTGTATGTTAAATATAATGCAATTCGATGTATGAACTTTTCTTTAGAACCAAAATATTATCAAATTATCATAATTCCCATTGGCTTAACATGTGTATCTTAAATTCGCCATACTCAGAAATTTACACCAGTGACCTATACTTTTTATTTTACATTTCGTTAGCTTTATATATGAGCTTACTCTCTGCAAAAAAGTCCAAAAACGCCCCTAAAATGCATTTACACCCCGATATGTTTACTGATACTGGGTCAATTTTGATATTTTTCCATGAAATTGTAGGTAGCACTTCAAGTAAAATTTCGTTTGCCGCATGTCAGCACAAATTATGCGTACTTTTCTCACGAATCGCAGGTTAAAGTTCGAAAAACAGCTTAAAATTAGGAAGAAATTTTTGATCTCTTATAAAATCGACAATAATCGTTGGATTGTCATTAAAGAAGGGTCAAATGATATCATGGACATCGCCAACTGAATTATTATGTTTTAGGGGATGTCGCTGACGTCATTTTCGGTTACAAACGAATCAAAGTTAAAACGGACCTGAATGGTCGTTTCGTGAATTGGTTAACTCTCGAAGGAAGCCCACTCAATTCCTAACATATGACTATATATTGTCGGTTGTAAATAACCGACAGATTTCTCGCAAAGTCAGCTTGAAGTACAGCGGGTGTCACTTCTGCTGGCTCTTCACTGGTTTGTTTACAGCAGCTGACTTATATTATTATAATTATTATTATTATTATCGCGCT
>CM067348.1:10009051-10286551 GCA_034190875.2 Urechis unicinctus | reverse complement strand
CTCTCATGGAAGGCTCCCTGGCGGGGAATCCCGGTTCATCAGAAGTACAACCTTGTGGATAGGCCTCTCATAGATAGAGTTACGCGACAGCAGCTTGACATTCCTAACCAGACCAGTTATGAGGTAAGTTTTCATCTATCATGAGCACAATATTATACATATTTGAGCTCTCTATCAGGAACTGGCTAGCTTTCACAGACATCACAGCAGCTGCCAGCTCGAGTTGGGGAACAGTTTCTGGTTTTGAGGGGGCCACTCTAGATTTACCAATTACTAGAGATGTGCAGATAGATCCATTCTTGTCAATTAATCTCAGGTAGCTACACTGGTCTAATCCTGTGAGGCTGGCATCCGAGAAATGGTGTAGTTCTACCTTGTGAACTTGGAAAGCTGGAGGCTTGTAGCACCTGGGGATGTCAAGGTCGGCCAGTTTGACGATATCCTCACGCCATTTCCTCCATCTGTTTCTCATTTCGTCACCCTCTAGATCATCCCATCCGGATCCATCTCCGCACAATTCCTGTAGAATCCGCTTACTAATCAGTACATATGGTGATAAGAGGCCTAGGGGATCAAATATGCTACTGACTGTAGACAGGATACCACGCCTAGTGAAGGGGGTATCTTTCAACTTTATCCTGAACTGGAGACTGTCAGACTGTACACACCACTGTATTCCAAGTGTACGCTCCATTGGTAAGTCACTAGCACCTAAATCAATAGCCTGGATGTCTTTAGCAAGCTTGTGCACTGGTATGGTCTTGAGCACATCTTTATCATTGCAGATATACTTGTGTAGATTGAATCCCCCCTTGCAACATAATTTCCAACTGGATTCAATTAACTGGGATGCTTCTTGAGATGTACCCACTGATTTGAGTCCATCATCCACATAGAAGTCCTCACGCACAAACTCTGCTGTGTCATGACCATATTTGTGCTCATACAGGTTGGCTGTGTGCTTCAGAGTGAAGTTGGCAATTGCTGGAGATGAAGTTGTACCAAATGAGTGAACAGTCATTCTATAATCGTTTGGCACATGATCAAACTGGTTGAGGTCCCACCATAGAAATCTCATAAAGTTCTTGTGTTGTGGCTGAACTGACACTTGGTGAAACATGCCTTCAATATCGCATGAGAAGGCTACAGGCTCCTTCCTGAATCTGCAGAGTATTCCAGTCAGGTTGTTGATGAAGTCTGGGCCCTGGAGTAGATGCTGATTCAGGGATTCTTTACAGTAGGTTGCGCTTCCATCAAACACAATTCTAAGCTTGTCTATTTTCTTCGGATGATAGACGCCATGATGAGGAATGTACCACACTGAACCTGGATCCGGATCATCATCTGGGGGAACCTTTTCCGCATACCCCTTGTCTAAGTGATCGTCCATAAATGCTGTGTAGTGATTTCGATACCTTCTGTCGCTTTCGAGCCTGCGTTTCAGACAATAAATCATCTTCAATGCCATAGGTCTGTTGTTGGGTAGCTGTAAATCATTCTTGAAGGGGAGCGGGAGTTTGAAGTGATCATCTTCTTTATGCGAGATACCTGTTTGCACGATGTTCATGAATTGGCGATCGTTCACAGACATTATTTCACTGGACTCCACCTTATTGAACTCACCATCAAACATGTTACTGATCTGAGCTGGGCTGATTTCCTTAGCTAGTGTTCTGAACGCAAAGTGACTGGACTTGTTGTATATCATGTCAGGACTACACCCCAGCCGAGAGCCGTCCTGATGGCGTAGGGCTCATCTTCATTGCCTGGTATCACCTGTCTTGGCTTGATAGCACGTACACAGTTAATTCCAATAAGTAGGCCTTCGGGAATCTCTTCATCGAATGGCATGAGATTCTGTGCAACCATCTTAAGGTGCGGCCACTATTCCACTAATTCGGGTCTCAATGCTCTCATTCACATCCTTGATGACAAGATCCGACACTTTCCTACTTGTCACTAGCTCCTCACCCAGTACAGTTGACAGTTTGAGTTCAATGAGTGATGAAGCTGCACCAAGTTGATCGAGCACCGGATCAGTCACGAAACATGCGTCAGATTGCTCGTCCAGCGGTGCATATACGATAACAGAGGTTCCACCCCATGATAGTTTGACAGGGAGGATCATTGAATGATAGTTCTCATTCTCTTTGTCCACCTTTGAAACATGACAACTTACAGTTTCAGCTTTGGTTGTACAAGTACTAGTAGACTGGGTACTGAGTTTGGGCACTTTCTGTTCCTTTGAAGGTACAGATTGTTCGCTGCCAGTCACTGACATATTTTGGAGTGTAGATTTGAGTTTATGAGAGTCGTACTTATCATCGTGAAGCACTGTCATGTGGACTCGCTGACACAGGTCACATTTAACATATGTACGGCAGTCATTGCGGATGTGACCCCATTTCAAGCACTTGAGGCACAAACCTTTGGCTCGGGCCGTCTCGTACCGCTCCTGTAGGCTCAGCTTGAGAAAATCAGTACATTTACTGATCACGAGAGTTCCTTTGCACAAGCTGCACTTAGCTTGGAATATATATGGCATGATGGTTGACTTGGCTGGCTTGTCGGTAGAGCTAGGGGTTGGCGCAGCTGCCTGTGTTGCGAAGCTTCTCACCACATGCCTACGACTGGACTGTCTTGTATCCCTGTGAGTGGTGTCCAGACTAGCCTTCATGGGGTTGCAGGCTATTCTTGCTTCACGTTTGAGGAACTCGCAGAAAGTCTTGAACGGTGGGTATCCTGGCTCGCTATGCTCTCCATATAGCCAAGAATCTACTGTGCGGCTCCAACGATCAGCAATATACCAAGGGAGTTTCGATACCATCCTCTGGTTTTCCTCAACGTCATTCAATATAGTGAGATAATCCACAAAGCCCATGGCAGAGAGACAGTTATTGAGAAAGTCAGCATATCTCCTCAGCTCTACACCATCATGTGGCTTAATTTCTGGCCAGCTTTTTATTTTGTCCTTATATGATTGGTAGACCAGATATTTATTGCCATATCTTTCCTCTAGGACTGCTCTCGCCTGTCTGTATACAGAGTTCATGTCAGAGTCCTTCAGTAGGAATAATCCCTTAATAGACTCCTTTGCAGCTCCTGAAGTGTACATTCCGAGATAGTGTAACCTCTGCACACCTGACTTTATTTTGGCTTCAATAAGAGTCTCAAATGAGATCACCCACTCAGGGTATTTGAGGGGGTCAGCGCCATCGAATGTGTCTGGCTGCATTGGCGGAAGGTGGTTCTGGCTCTCTAGTATAATATCTGCCAGCCTGGATAGATCACTATCACGGATTGTGTCAGGTTCGTAATTCAACAAATTTGTGTGCTCTGGGTGGCATGATGCACTAACCTGAGGGGGCATATCCCTGTACGAATATAGAGGCACATGCTGTGCCACTGGCAATGACCTGTGATGAGTAGAAGACACCTGATTAGCCTGGAACACCTGGTGAGCAGGCGGCATCTGATGAGCGTGTGACGCCAGGTGAGCAGGTGACAGCTGATGAGCGTGTGATGCCTGATGAGCAGACGGCATCTGATGAGCGTGTGACGCCTGGTGAGCAGGTGACAGCTGGTGAGCGTGTGATGCCTGATGAGCAGGCGGCATCTGATGAGCGTGTGACGCCTGGTGAGCAGGTGACAGCAGGTGAGCGTGTGATGCCTGGTGAGCAGGTGGCATCTGATGAGCGTGTGACGCCTGGTGAGCAAAGGACACCTGGTGAACGTGGGATGCATGATGAGCAGGCGGCACATATGTGAGGGCGTCAGCGTTCATTGGTGTGGGCGTGTACACTGGCCTGTCACCTAGAGCTGAGGTTTGTGTGCAATAGTCACTTACTGTCACAGAGTCATGAGTGACAGAAACAGGGCTGTATCTACGAGAACTGGCTGTCAGGACCTTTTGCAGCTCAGTCTGTGTCTGGTGCAAGTCTTCTTCGACATGAGATATTTCATCCTCAATATGCCGGATTGTATCGCCACAGTTTCCGTGTAAATGTGAGGGGTAACCATGGCGGTGGCACCAATTCCGGAATCGCGGTTAGCTGATTCATGTTTAAGGCCTTTGCCTTTGTCCTGGTACCTGATAGGGGGGTTGACAGTGCGCCCGCTAGCAGTTTTAAATGGATTGCGCAGCATGGTGACTTCTAACGAACATTTGGCAGATCCTCAAGAGTTTTACTGTAGCGACACTCATTAAATTATGTAGAGACGAAGACACGTTGACTTTAAATGGATTCTTTATTCTCCGACTCCACACTTGTAGCCACTAATTACAACAATGACTTAGCATATAAATTTAGCCATGGGCGATAATACAGTTGACATACTACTGGTTAGAAACCCGACAGAAATTAAGTCTTACACAAAAGAATAACATTTGACATGTAAGTATTTCGGGTCTTAACACATTGAAGATGCTAAATAAATACCTCTTTGGCGGGGATACTCCTTTAAAAGGCATAAGAAGTCCAAACTTATGTAAAGTGTACGAAACAACACCCTTCGGTTTTCACCGCAGGCGCGAACTGTGAAGCCTACCGGTTAGCTATAAGTTTACGTTATGATTATATCGAGGCAGGACATTGAGAAGTAACTGATTACATGATGACACAAGTAGTATAAAGATAAATGAATTATTACTGGGCAAAGCACAGTAACAATATATATATATATATATATATATATATATATATATATATATATATATATATATATATATATATATATATATATATATATATATATATATATATATATCTATATATATATATATATATATATATATATATATATATATATATATATATATATATATATATATATATATATATATATATATATATATATATATGCTGCTGCTTTCAGTTTCCTGGAGACCGGCAGTTTTTTTGCTTGGGGGAGCAATTGTATATTTTTATTTATTAACCTTCTTAGAATTTGTTTCATATTTCACGTCTGATTCTCTAGCAAGATATATTATGTTAGAAGATAAAGATATGGGATAAGCAAAAATGTCTGTCTTCCTGAAAATACATTAACCAGCAATAGGGAGACTAATAATAATAGCATTTATTTCGCACTCGTGGTACAGATATTTTATGACGATCAAGTTCAGGTGCAATCATTTAACAAAGCGTGGGGTGCCATCATAATGTGCAAATAAAATTAAGTAGAACATTGATATCGTCTTGAGAAAAACCGGGAATATATTCACATTCACGGGCCCTACAAAGTTCTTGTATTGAGTTAACAAAGTTCAATCTTTCTTGATCAATGTTCGGTAGAAAAATCTTGCTTGAAATATCATTAAAAGTAATGGTCTGGTCATAAATCGTAGCAGTATTTAGATTAACGATACTCATAATATATCTTATATTATTTGCAACATTCGAATTACTAAAGGCACATAATCGGCTAACCGCCGATACAAGATGATTCGTGCTATTAAGACTATTTAAGAAAAATTTCATACATCGCAACATTAATTGTTCTCTTAGAGGTAATCTACCAGCTAAAAAAGGAATATACATTGATCTTGTTCTAGGGTGTAATTTCCATATATGGCGGATGCATTTGCGCCAAGTGACACCTAAGCTTTTAAATGAATTACTCGAGAGCGTCCATAATGGGGATCCATAAAAACTTGTGCAATATTTGTCAAAGAGTGTATTACGAACATTTACTGTGCAGTGACCGAATCTTGACATCAGCATATTAGTTTTCGACACAACATCACCACATGCAGCATGAATATTCAATTGTTCGGAATTTCTTCCTATATAGGATCCAAGATGGACAGCATGTTCACTTACATTAAATCTAACACTGTTCAGTTGTAGATTCACATCGCGCTTTTGACAATTAAAAAGCAACAAATTGCTTTTTGATGTGTTAAATATAACATTATATTCCTTGGCAAACTCTTCGCAAGTTTTAAGCATAGATTTAGCCGCATTTAAAGAAGGAGCAATGAGAGCGACGTCGTCAGCATAACTCAGTGCGCCTGCATAACGGTGACCAACATGGCACCCGATCCCCCTGTTTGAGAGTCGTGACAATAATTCATCGATATACACGCCAAGGTAAAGTGATAGGGATATTTGGGACCGCCGATATATACTTTTTTAAGCGACTCATAGAGACCTTATATATCATAAGTAACATTTTCTTATACTTATATATTAATTCCCATTAAGCAATTGATTTGCTTGATTGCTTGCGCTCACTTAATTGCTAGCGCCCACTTTTTTGTTAGCGCCCATTGCACAGATCGTGCTGCGAAACCTACGCCGTTTGGATGCAGGTCCAGTATGTTTAGATTAAATCAACGTTTCGGGTACATCCCCTTTCGGTGATGGGACCGCCATTTAACGTGATCATCCGAGTAACAAGGAGCCAGCCAGGTAATCACACTTTAGTATCGAACCCACAACGTATTGGTCGAAAGGCGGCGGAGTTTACCACTACGCCACGGGAATCGGCTAAAAAACCCGGTGGGCGCGGAGCTGAACCAGTCGACCATAACACCCACACCCACACCCCACAACGCTTAACCTCGCCGCGTGGCAGAAAGCGATGATGGGGGACCCTGACAAACATAATGGCTTTAACATTTCAACACAATTCATACAAACTATCAAAACTTGGTATACATCAGCAACGTTTAACTGGCAACATAAGGAAAGACCAAATAAATATAGAGATGACTTAGCTTGGACAAGCCCCTTCACTGTGTAATGTGGGTTATTTATACCATGGCCTTTTTTCACGCTACTCAGGATATCGAATTTGGTACCGCCGTATACAGATTGATTCGACCCAATGAAACAACCCTGTCGCGGTGATGTTTTTGGGGGGTTTTGCCTTATGGCTTAACGCATCAAATTCAATTAAATTCCACGGGCATCTCACAACCATAACTACCGTATCTTCATATGGGGAGGAGCTACATGGGTTCTGCGCGCTCCGCTCTTTGCTGGGTATACCCAAGCATAGAGAGTGCCGCCCCCGGGTTTCTTAGTGTAATGCTCAGTCGCGCATCACCAACGCACTCAAGACCTACCACACCTTGTGTCATGGTGGCCCCGTTTATACTCAACATGTATAGTAAAAGACGAGTTGGGTGCGTGCACCTCTCGTCGCGCAGTAGCAGCGCCCCGGGCCTTTGCCTAAGCACCCGGTGCTTATAAATAGTACAATACGGTAATTGTCCCCCCCCCGGTTATCAAGGTACATTATGATTGCGGTTGTCAACATTGCAGAAACATGGTAACACATAAAATCCCAACTTTTCTAATTTATATAAGATATAAAAAAAAATGCATTTTAAAAACCTCAACAAAAGGCAGTTGTCAAATACACAATATCAGACCTAAACAAGAGACAACTTGATAAAGTCAATTGAACTTTGCTGCACTGTGAAATGCGATAAATTGATGAACAAATGTATGCAAACATAAAGTTCTAGAGCAGGTGCTGCGTCTGAAAATTAAGCGACGGTCAATGTGTTTAACAATGTGTGACCTTGATCAGCTCTAGTTTAATAAAAGTTTAATTAAAACTATGCTCATTCGCACTATATCAGTCATATATAGCAATAACTGCACAATTCTATTCCAAAATTCAATTAAAAAGGCTGCTCAGCCCCACATCGGGCACTAAGGGATCATTTTGTTAATACATTACTACGTTTAACGCAGACATAAATAATGCCATATTTTAATTTGCTCCACAAAGTTTACCTGATCGAAAATCATGCTGATTCATTTTCAACATTATTATTTGACAGGAAATATTCGTGATGTATTGTGGAAATCTGATTTCCTTAGTTGTGTCGATCCATCGATAACGGTGCATCCCTAAAACCATGAACCACAGGAATGTTAGCTGTAAATCATTAGGCGCTCAATAACTACCTCGTTATCGATATGGATACTTCCGCTTTGGTCACAAAATACCGATTTCATAAAATCTTCACTCATCAAAGTTGTGGGCATCATTGCGCAAAAATTTGACCGACAAGCAGGAAAAGTAATTTCCGACAACATAAATGGCGACAGCCGAAGTAAGGATCTATTTTCTAAGACCAAAGTCTGAAAACTTCAAACTTTTGGTTTCAAATGTGCGGTTGCCAAGCAGCTTACTAGGCAACTTCGTTGTAATAATGGGGCTGAACAGTCTCTTTAACTTTTTGAGCAGGTCCTACTTCTAAACACTTAGTCAGACAATGTAATAAACAATAATGTAGCTCAACCAGCAAACCGTACCATAGTTATACATAGACCCCAAATTTTCAAATTAATTAATTATTTTAAAAGTTATTTGCCAAGGTCAATAAAGGCTGTGCTCAACAGCACTATACATCAGACATAAATCAAACACAAACTACAACATTCCATCATAAACTTTAACCAGCTTTTTTGAGCAGTCAATGAACATAACAATAATACACACATTAAAGGCCATTCTCATCAATATAATCAGACTAGATTACGAAGCAATTGCACACTCACCCATCCCGTCACTCGCTTATGGCGCATCCTAACTCACCCACACGCTCACTTACTCATAGCATTTAATGGCTCGCTTACTCACAGCATTTATTTCCTCACCCATTCGCTCCCAGAATCACCTATCGCACTCACTTACTCACCAAACAAACCTTACTTGTACACCTATTCAATGGCACACTTTCTTTTTCAGACTCGCAGTCTCACATGTACTTGCATTTAATAAGCATATTCACTTGTCCATGGCTGATCATATACTTGTGCAATGCCCTATAACCCATCAAATCATTCACGAACATACTTAAATCTCTCATGAAAAAAATAATAAATAAATATTGCAGCACTCTGCAAAATGTATTCATAAGATTGAATGCCCGAGCTATTATCTAATAAGGCAATGGTACAAGCAATGCCAGATCTATTTAATGGTATGGGCAATTGGTTATCAAAAAGCTGTATTCAACCTTGTAGTTTGGTCAGTTTTCTTGTAACCATTTCTCTCATCATTTTGCGTTCATTGAACAGCTTCGAACAAGTTTTCCGGTAGGCAACTTGTAAATCAAGATAGACAAGGCAAGTAGGGCAATTTCACTGAAGAATGTTCAGATTATCCGTTTTTCCTGATGAATAACACAAAACCAATAATGAGGACTATACGAAATAGCGAAATAATCTGTATAAATAATCTTCCGAATTTTGTAACTTGAAATGTCCGTTGGTCAATTGGTTCAGGACGATTTGATACAACAATCATTTAGTCAAATATACACATGTACACACATATACACACATATATACACATGTATACACACATATACACATATATTAGCACACATACACAAATATCCACATATAAACGCATATATACACATGTATACACATTTAATGACATATATACGCCTATATATACATCTATCCAAATATATACACATACGTACACATATATACAAATATGTGTCTATATATACACTTATATACCCATATATACCCATTTATGCACATACAAACACTACTACACGCACACATATACACACATACACGTGCATGCACACAAAAACACAAACATACACACACTTTCACGTACATATATAGACGCATACATACACACACATACATACATACATACATACATACATACATACATACATACATACATACATACATACATACATACATACATACATACATACATACATACATACATACATACATACATACATGCACATACATACATACATACATACATACATACATACATACATACATACATACATACATACATACATACATACATACATACATACATACATACATACATACATACATACATACATACATACATACATACATACATACATACATACATACATACATACATACATACATACATACATACATACATACATACATACATACATACATACATACATACATACATACATACATACATACATACATACATACATACACACATAAAAACATTCATAATTCATTCATGCATAGACACATTCATTAATTTATATACACAGCCCACACACCCATACACACTCAGTGCCAACGCGCGTTCGGTTAAAGCATCCTGAATTGTGGTGAGAGGAACAAATTCATAATTCAGTTTCTCATTCTTCTTTCATGCCTGCAACGAGGATTATGCGTGAAGGTATATATGAGCATAGATCATATCTTTGTTACCCCACCAGCTAAACCTGAATACAATAGGGCGCTGACACTTGATTGAGATGGGGACAAAGCACTTTATATTAAAGCAACGTCCTTGAAAATGAGGTTCGTGTCATTATCGCCCATTTCTGTGCATCAGCCATACTAGCTTCGCTGATCCCCCCACCTCACCACTTGGTATTAGCAGCAGTTATGCCTCATACAAGCGGTCAAAGTCACTAGACGTTAACTTGTTCAAATTTCAAGGACAGTTGGAAATGTAGAGAGGTAAGGTTGGATAGTTAGGCAGGTAGGGTAGTTGAGCAGGCTTTGTAGTTTTGTAGGTAAGGTAGTTTGGTAGGTGGAGTATCATGAGAAGAGTACTTAGTGGGTAGAACTCTGTGCATTTCTTCAAACATCTAGAACGTGGAGTACCACCCTCAGCAGCAGTCATCCAATACCAATATGGCCACTGCACCAATACTGAATATACCACCAAAATATCGCAAATCGTAAAATATTCCCGAAATCAAACTGCTTTCATCCCAACTCGCGCAACATGTCACTTGATCCAGCTTCCCTCATATAATGTAATTAGAAGGCGAAGTAAAATTGCTTCTGGGCAGGAGAGGTAAGCAGTTAAGGTTGCAGAATAATTGGATAGGTACATTGGTTAGTAAGGATAGCTAGAAAAGTTTTAGTGCTAGCGGGCTAGTTGGGTAGTTAGTCAGAAAGGATAGCAAGGAAGGGAGGTTTAGTTTGGCAGGTAGGTAATGTAATTAGTTTTATGGATATGTAGCAATGGGTTGTATAGTTAAGTAGGCTGCAAGGGTAGCTAGTCATTAGGATTGCTAGGAATGAAGATATAGTTAGGTAGGCGGTAATGGTAGTTAGTCATGTGGATTGCTAGAAAGGGAGGTATAGTCAGGTAGGCTGCAAGGGAAGTTAGTCAGTAGGATAGCTAGGATGGGATGTATAGTTAAGTGATGATATAGATAACCTCTGCTAAAGCGCAAAGAAAGATGTTATCATTGGTCAGCTTCCTAACACATATACAATGATTGTCATGTTTTACAAAATTAGCTGCTCGACCGGTGGTCATAAATAGGGGAGAAGTTCACTAATGCCATTAGTAAGAATACCCACTGCATCAGCATGTTTAATTTTGGAAGTGCAATGGTTGTCAAACAGTTCAGCAGGCTGGGAAGTAACTCTGCAAAGGACATAAGAAACTTGGTGGGTCCACAGCGTTTCAGCATTCCTACGCTTTTATGTATACCCTATCTACATTGATAATTGTACAAGCGCTCGGTTCCCGATGACAAGCTCCTGAGTCGCCTGATCAATATGCACTTCTTATAAACTTTGCTTTCTGCTTTCAGTTTCGATGACAATACAAGCAATTGAGGGTGACCAGAAGCCCGACAAACATTCAATATTTATACGTAATTATATGATCCCTCTCAACAGATCTACACACCAGCGTCTTTCCATACATACCATCAGACTGCGAACCAGAATTATGTCAATAATGTTTTGTCTGGTGAATATTTGGGCGACAAGGGTGCATGGTGTGGCATTTTTGTAGGCCTCTTGTACACAACCATCATGAAAGGGGTAAATTAAGAGTGCAGTTAATACAGATTGTTAGGACATTAGTCTCGGACTGGTCTATGCACAACATAAGACTGCTTATTTGAATGCTTATTGTTTTCTGCTCTCTGCTCTCAAGCTACAACAGAAGTGCCCTGATGACCTGAGTGTAGCCATTAGTGTAAGGTGCGTTACTTGTAAGATGATCTAATCACATTGCACATGGAGGCTTTGCACCAGGAACCGAGCGCCCGTCGAATTGCTTAGCAATTGGCAGGGCTTCAAAACTCATACCACGGCGGACGAGACGGGCCACTTTTCATGACCACGCCCTGACATAAATTGCTGAGCCACGCATTTTACAACATGCACCACCGATTCACTGGCCTCCCTGGTTCTGGAACAGATCAGGCAGGTGGTTCTGGTGGTGGAGTTAATGGCCGTTAAGGTTGTTATTGAGGTTCTGTATAATGACACCGTGTTGGCTGCTCTGGCCATCTACTCGAAATCATGTGGGAGGAACATCGCTGAAATGGTCAAGTAATAAAATATTAAATTGGAAAGTAGAATGAATGAATGTAAATAATGCAGCAACAGAAAATCGATCCGAATAAAAGACCACAGAAAACATATTTTTTCCAATAAAGACTGAATGTTGATGACACTAACGATATTTAGAGAGAAAACAAGCCTGGAGTTGCCAATCTTTGAATACATTGCGAGTTATCAAAGATCCTTGGAGCAAAAGTAAGTTACCAACGAGCCGACCTCCTGTTTCTTCATGTATGTCCTCACAGAGCCAATGATTTCAAAAGAGGCTAAAGAGTTTGCAGATGTACTTGAAAGGATATACAAATGAGGACCACTGCATTGGCTCAGTGACCTAGCTACTGGCGGAGCATGGGGTCTCCTTCAGACATGGTCGTGTGGATGTTCATCTAGACCAGGCCATTGTGGAACGCTTTAACTGGACTCTTACGGAGTGGCTTTTTGGACACCAGTATGCCATGGAGGTCAAACTTCCACCTGGGGAACGATCACCTGAAGGAGCTTCTCGACTACAAGCTTCTATCTTTGCAATAAACAATGAGGTGACCCACCTAACTAGTAAAAGGTGAGGGCCCAGTCCTGCTCGGCAAAGTGCTTGCAAAACCAGGCCGGGATGAAAGGGTGTGTGCCCGCCCTGAACTCCCACTCGTTGACTTCGACACATCCGGTGCTGATGTTTGAGACAGTGGGGTAGGGTGGCCGAACCGCTCAAAGTAGCGTACTGCCTCGCTGTGGCCTTACATGCTGGCATGGAAGTGGGCCTTCATGTCGAGGCTGACGACGTCTTTGGTGTCGCAGTCTATGAAGTTCCACAGCATGCCATGCCGTGTTCGAATCAGACCTTGTTAATGTCATTATAGAGCCAGCTTCTAGTCCGTCGAAGCTAATGTCGAACGCTTTTTAGACACCAGTATGCCAATGAGAACTTCTATCTGGGGAACGATCAACTGAAGAACTTGAGGTGACCGGCTTGACCCAAAGATGCTATAAAGGCCAATGCAGTTGCACAAAAGTCCTCTTCAGAGGTCCTAGGATGCTTGGTTGAGCTCAAAGAGTGAAAGATTCCCTCCGGTGTTGACGTCGCTACTTCTAACAGCCTGGTGAACTGGAGCTGGGCGGCCGTCGTGCCACTTACCCTATGTGGTCACTCAAGGAATGTGCTTGGACGCTCTGTCACTAAACCTGTTGGACGGACAACTCCGTGGCTTTGTCAGGGAAGAGCTGTTTGTGGTGCCACCCGACACCAGCAGCCGCCCGATGGTGTTCTCACTCATTGAAGTATATCATTGTTACCATAGGTTAGAGCGTTTACCCTATTTGTATCTATCCATCTCTTTGAATTAAACGAAGACAAATATACTTTGTTTATCCTCAGGACATATAAAGGATGCCCCTCACTTCGTAACATATTCATCTCACGCCTAACTAGCTTTTAATTAAACAGAGTCTCCATGAATTACTTTGGTCTGAGATGCTTTCAACCACCGTCCTTTTCAAGGCCTTTGCCATTTACTTTGAGTGTCTAGACATACTTACGCGAAAATTGGCAGACTGGCACTATAGGCCTTCACGCCAGCACTCTAGGCCTTTACGCCAGCACTCTCCTTCTTGACTCTCCAATCGAGGTCGACTGGAGTGAATAGGAATCGTGCTGCCCTGGTGACTCACGTTCCATCCTGCTACAAAAATCATTGATTGCAGACATTTTTGAGAGCGTCCATAACTAGTGTGTGTTATTCAAATGTTTTCCTTTATATATTATGACAAGCTTGGACCTTTGTTGTGTTTGTGTTACAGCAGCAATCTAACTTAACGTTCGATCCACAAACTTCTCATTTATATCGCTACAGGAATTAAAACAGATGGTATTATATATTTACAAGCTGTAAAGCATCTATGGAATCCGGGTCTAAGTCCAGGTGTATTTATTATATTTCCAAAATCCAAGCCATGACACTAACATGTTTTCTGATATAGTAATGCTGATTTCAATCCAGGGTTCAATTAATCATACCATACCTGAGAAGGGAGATTGCTGGGTTTGTTGTACATGTACCCTCACAACACAATCTCATAAATCGCAGTGAAAACAACTGTACGTGCGTTATGTAGCTCATGTTCAGTAGTGATTTGTTTAAGCTCAACAGAACCTAGCTGTATTCATTTCTTGGTTTAATTCAGTAGACTGCATTTTCATAATCCAAGAATTACTTTTAATCGCTTTTTCCCAAACAATGTTACATGCTTAGATTATGCCCACTACAATATTTTTGGAAGACAAATATGAAATATGGAAGTAATCCCGAAATATTTCAAAATGGCTCGCACACATTGGCCGACGTTGGCCGACATTGCTTTCAAATACAAATGCCATATTTTTGTGGCAACTAATGACTATATTGTCCCGTGCCAATCCTACTGTCTGCGTCTAGTCCTTACTGTATGGGTCTAGAAGTCTGCGCCAGCCCTACTGTCTAGGTCTGGAAGTCTGTGCCAGCCATACTGTCTGGGTCTAGAAGTCCTTGACGCCCCTACTGTCTTGCCTAATAGTCCGTTCCAGGCCTACTATCTGGGTCTTGAAAGTCCAGTGCCAGTCCTGCTGTCTGGATAGAGAAGTCCGTGCCAACCCTGCCGTCTTGGTCTTGCCGACGCCCTTAGTTGCGGAATTTGATGGGGACAAGAGACCCTGACTAGTAAACTGTCCAATTCCAAGTGCCTAGTTAAAATATAATCATATTGAGTCTCTCTATATGAGTCATGTACGGGTACATAAAACATGTTGCAAATTGTTGAAGCTCTGATTTGATGCTAACCTCAACGCAAATTCGAGAAGCATGTTTTGTATGGTACAAACGTGATCGAGGTGGAGATTCGTGTATTATGGTGTGAGGGTGCGGAGCCGATGGCCTGTGCAATTCCCATAAGTAACCCATTGACCACCCAAGCCATCATTACCATCAGGATCCAACATATTCAACACTCCAACACGCGCCTAAACAATCGAGACCATGAGGGTAATGTACCTATTTGCAGCTTTACAACTATAATGTTACCTCAGCCTGTATCCTACTGTAGTGGGTGGTCACAACTCTAAAGACCTTTAGTTAACATTATTATTCCTTTCCTTTGTGATCTATCATCGCATGAAAAGCTCCTCTGTTTCAAGTTTCACATTCGCTCCTGTTTGCTGGTGGAAAAAATTGTCAGATCTAGTAGGCTTTTTGATATTTCGTCATGGTCAAGCTTGAAGTTTTGCGGAATAAAATGGAACCAGTGTTCGTGGGTTTCTAGCGAAGAAGGATGTCATACGTTAGTTTGTGATAGTGAAACGAGGAAAAGACTTCAGTGAAGAGTCAACCACTAGACTACACAACCATGATATGTGTATGTAGGGCACATTTCTCTAAAGAATCGTTCACAAATGTCATCATTAGGGAGACCACGACCAGGGTGAGATGTCTATAAGAGCGAATGACTGGCTTACAGCTGGCATGTGTTTGTGGCAGTTCTGACAGCATGTTTTTTACCCCCCCCCCCCCCCCCCCCCCCCCCCCCCCCCCCCCCCCCCCCCCCCCCCCCCCCCCCCCCCCAATTCTGCACCCTTCCAGCATTTCATCTTTGATAGCCGTTTGGTCCACCAGCCTATATGGATAAATATTTCAAAGGAACATAGCTGCCTCGTTTGCTTTGGGTATCTATAGTAAGTCTGTTTTTTTTTTTGCTGTAGCTGTTGTATACCAGAACCGCCCCTTAACATCTGTCATCTAGCAATATCCAGTCAGCTGTTTGAACTTTATCAAGCTATGACCAATTCCTTCATTAATCTATTCTACCTTAAAATGATGTCATGGCTTTCAATTTTTCCCTGCAGGTTTGTTTTATTGCAGAAGCACATTCAATACCTGATGGAACTTAATCCATTCACATTATTGGACTCCCCTACCAACTTATTGATGATCAGCTGTTGACCGTCTTTCAGAAAGCTGTTAACAACTAATCTGACATGTTCTAAAGAATACCCCCAATGAAGTTTTTGCAGATATTGAATAGACATTTAAAAGTTCATTTTTGTATGCTCACATCTATCATAAGTTACGGAATAATCAACCGGTCGTTTTTTTATACAGCGTGTTAATTGGATAGGGGTAGGTATGTCTTGATAGGTACTATAAGTTTCTGCTGGCTGTCTTTAGTGTTGCTTTGGTGTTCAGTTTTGTTTTTCGTCTTCAGCATTGCGCAATGTGCGTGCAAAATCCTCTCTTCTTTTATCCTCGGGAGCTCTGCCTGGTATAACAATAAGCGCGCCTTGTTTTTTTTTTCATGAATATTGGTCATACACACATATATGTATATATATATATATATATATATATATATATATATATATATATATATATATATATATATATAGATATCTAGAGAGAGAGAGATATATATATATATCTATATAGATATATATATATATATATATATTTTATATATATATATTATATATATAGATATATCTATCTATATATATATATATATATATATATATATATATATATATATATATATATATATATATATATATATATATATATATTTATACTATCGACCACTGGCGCCTCTGACCATAGGTCATAATCATTGTGGCCTATATTCAGTCAAGTATCGGTTCATGTGTAAGGGCCCTTATCCTTTCCGGCTAACCTTTGTTCTATTATAAATAACACAGTGACATGTCTCTTCTCTGCTTGTGTTTGTATCGATATTCCGTTTATAGCGACAAGTTAAGGCTAACCAGACATATGGCTGCACAGAGTTGTGCTTTATTATTCGAGTCCTGTCCATGCAAAGTGCAATTTAAAGTAGACACAATGATATTTTGTCGCTACTCTTTTTTGGTGGTTCTATTTCTGGATCAGAATAAAATTTGAAGTTAAGCAGAAAAAAATATTACTGCGGATCTGATAAGTCGCATAAATGATATCTCGTATCAAATCGAATAAAGGTTGAAAAAGCTGAATGCAACGTCCAACGTGGTGCGCTGGTGCAGGTTATTGTTTGGAGACATAATAATCATATATGTCATCAAACTAAGAGGATGCGAAAATTACCTCGACTTTGCAGCGTTGGCATAGTAACACTGGTGAAAAGTCCGGCTTCAGGGGTGTTTGGGGCAACATAAATTGGCGAATCTTTGAATTTAACCTTAAATTCGCTTGATTGTGCCAGGTTCAACTATTTAGCATGGCAATTGCAATTCAATGCATTAGTCATCGCCACCGTTGGCTGGGCTGGTAAGTGACAGACGTTAGGCAGCTTGTTACAGGTGCTGTCATAAGTGTCTAGCATATTGGATTTCACTTATATCAACTTAAGATTTTCCCGAACCATGTATATGTCGGGAAATATAGTAAATTTGCAAGCAATTTCTCTAAACTTGTAAATCCAATGAGTTAGTGGCGACGGATGAAGGTCCATCCTGAATAACTGACATCCAATAGGATAATTCCGTGACTGACTACCATAATTAGCTCAGGTTTAATATGTGACAATGGAGTTTGACCAAGTTTGGTGATGAAATATGGTCAGTGAAATCAGTAGCAGTGATTTCATTGTAGCTTACGTCTATTTCGCGGAAGCCATTGCCTACATACAACAGCCACGATACTTCTTCGAATTCATTTATCTCTAATCGAGACTCTGCAGGCTGCCACCAGGCCATTGTACATCCGGGAAGTTTGAGATAATCAAGTGATATCAGGCTTGTCATTTCATAACTTGCTGTCAGTAAATGAGGTAAACCAGAAAGCAAGTTGTAGTTTAACTTGAGTATTTGTAGATTTGTGGCAAAAGATGTCAGCGTATTAGCGACATAACAAAGTTGAGCTCCGAATGTGTGACCTGGAAAGTGGAAGTGATTGAGTTGTTTCCGATCAATCTGTAGATCAGAGAGAGATGACCCAATGTTGTACAGTGCAGGTGCCACTGTAAATATATTGAAACTTAAACGTAGGATATTTAGACTTCCATTGAGGCGTGTCTCACCAGGAAGTTCTGCATGCATGTTATATTTGAGACTTGCGAGTGGGTTATGAAGATCGAGGTTGACCAGCTATCGTATTGTGCGCCAACGGTAGATGCACGAGGGATCCTGCTGCACATGTCGAGTCAGGAAATGCAGATAGCCCGCTGTAATCCAAATGAAGTGTACAAAGTTGAGTCAGTGAAGTTAGTTGGAATGCAGCGGCATCTGTTATTTACTCTATGGGAGAAACATGATCTTCCCTTAATGCAAGAAATCTACCCGAGCATACAACTTCAATTAACCGATTTTTCATGAGGTATAATTCCTAGAGTGACAGGCCGATATTGCATAGTGTCGGTGATAATGTGAATGCGTTGTAGCTCAAATCCAGAATACTTAGACTTCTGAACGTGCGGGAAGTTTGACCAAGTTCGTCAGTGCATCAAGTAGAACATGATCTTGTTTTGAGCCAACCAAAGCCCCGGAGGAGTACCGCCACGATTGTGACATTCGGAAATGTGAAAAGCAAATTAAATTCTAAGTTAAGTTCTTTTATCTGCGTTAAATAGGGGAAATTGTTAACAACTGTGATTGAGTTTCTTTGTATGTCTACTCTCCATTCGTCAGTGGGGATGTCATCAGGGATCTCCGTAAAAACCTCCCTTTGTGTTTGTGGAACCCATGATTGGTTGTACACAAACTGCGAGCAGAATGATCGTACATTGCCACGAGTAAACAGACTTCATGGTGGTTGTTTGCCAATGTCCTTGGTAGGGAACGGCTTTCTCCTCAAATGTTCGCTTGCTCTAAGACTGATGTACGTTTGAGTATTCCTCTGTGGCTGTAGCAGTCTTTAGCGGTAGACAATTAGCAACAATCTGTGTCTTTATATCTATTGCCTGACTCCGCCGTCCAGATCGAGCGTCCCTGGGAAGCCATAAGATGATACAGGGTGCTGTGGGGGTCGGCAGGTTCTTTAGTACTAACAGAATGCTACGGCTGTTTATCAATATAGTCACGTCCTGTCCTTTATTCCCGATGTAAATATGCTTAAATTCTTTTCGAATCCGGACGAAACTAGTTGACTGAACGAAAAAAATATAGATAATGAATAGGTTGCGCGTTTTGTATAGTTCCAAACGATGTCATGAATGGTGTCGATCTTCTGTTGAGTGGCTGTCAATTACTGGCTTTACACTGCGCATGATATTCACGCGCTTTCGACTTCCACATCTGATCTTAACAATTGACAAAGTCCACCTTCATCGAGACGACAACACCAAATAGATTGTTTGAAAGCTTTTGGCTATGTATGTTGATAGGGTAAAAAAAATATCTCTTTTTTTTGTTTGTTTTTTTACATACAAATAAGCATACCCTTAGTCCCAAATTTAAGCCAATAAAATTACCCCCTAAGCTGGGCAAATTTGAAGCAAATTGCAATAGCATTTGTTACTTCGCGATTCATTTTGATAATGTTTCTAGTTTAATATAGGACAAGTGTACCACAATCAAATGATGGGAAAAATGGCATAATTACATTTGGAATATTCATTGGTGTAATTCGCATGCATATTCAATTAAAAGCTGTACATATGTATGAAATCCATAGCAAAGAATGTCGGGGCGGTCCTGACAAACCCCTTGCCTTCTTAGACAGGCTCACCGCCTTCCCGATCATGAGGCTCTGATGATGCAGTTCACGAGGTCATGTGAGGTCATTGCGTAATCCTAAGTTGCTTTGGATGAATGTCCCCAGTGCCCGACAAACAAACTAGATTGGATCATTGAAGAACTTTGCAGTCTACACCAAACTGCAAAACTCTTAAAGACGTTAGCCATGTTATGTTATGTCCAAATAACTATATTGAGAAACACACACACGAGGACGACACCATGTAGACCGGAACAGAACTGTCTTTATTCTTAACCACCATCCAACACATGAAGTGCACGTTATGATTTTTAGTGAGGGCTTCATAATGCAACATCCCCCTTCTTTTAAGAAATCATCAATGACAGACATTATGTTAGTTGCTTGTCTGCAGTCACAAACAAAAAGGTAGCAGTCTGCCTGTTACAATAAAATGACATACAATTTAAGTCTAGTCCCAAGTTGACATTCATACAAAACAATACTATCTGGGTCTGCTACAATATGAATATGTAGTTAGATTAAATATCTTCTATGAGACGACGTGGAGGCATGACATTTCGCTTGGGACGTGGTGTAGGTATTGTAGTATTTCCACTTTTCTGTATCGCAGGTGAGGAGACTGTTGCGTTGTGATTCACTTTACTAGTAGGTGTGGAGATGGGATCAGGTACGGGGCTATCCTGTGTTGGCTGTAGAGTAGGTGGGGCAACTATGGGTGCAGCTGGTGGTGACGGAGTTGGGCTTGTGTAAGTGTCAGTGGCTATGGGTCGAGGTCGTAGCAATATTCTGTTGCGTTTTAGAGGGCGACCTGTCGTGCGGCATAGCACTGTGTAGGAACGTGGTTCGGGGCCAATTCCAATAACCTTACCGGGGAGCCAGTTTTTACGTGCCACATCCTGGTAGTAAACGGGCTGGTTGATGTCAAGCTCATCAAGGGTTTTGCTCTGGCTGTTGTAACGCATTTCAGATTTCTGATGGGCTAGCTGTCTAGCTGCAGTTATGTCATGGGCGTTGCCTTGATGGTAGACTGGTAGGTTGAAGTTAATTTTCCTTTGGAAAATGAGTTCAGCTGGTGAGGGGATTTTAGGGCCTAAAGGGGTTGTTCGATACACAAGAATAGCTTTGTCGGTTTCCTCAGGTGACTTCTTAATGAGGGCTTTCATGCTCCGGACCATGCGTTCAATAAAACCGTGTGAACGAGGATGGTGAGGGGAGCTGGTGACATGAGCTATTCCATAGTTGTTTGTCATTGCCTGGTAAGCACTGCCAATAAACTGTGGACCGTTGTCCGAGATGATGGTGTCTGGACAACCAAACATTGAAAATACATGACTGGTAATAGCAGCTACGTGACGGCTGGAAGTGTCACGTCCAAGGCATTCAACAATCGGGTATTTCGAGTGGTAGTCTGCTATGATGAGATAGTTCTCATCATTCAGTGTGAAGAGATCTGAGCCAATTGTATGCCAGGGATATGGTGGAACGGTTGTCATAACGGGTTCCATTGGTTCTTTACTCTGCGATGCCTGGTGCTTTTGACAAATGGCGCATTGTGATATTATGCCCTCGATGTCAGAGTTGATCCCGGGCCAGTACACGCTACCTCTAGCGCGCATCTGACAGCGGATAATCCCTTGGTGACCAGTGTGGATGTCAGTTAGATATTGGTCATGGAGGATCGCTGGGATCAGTAGTTGACTTCCCTTCAGAATGAGACCATTTTCAATGCTTAGTTCGTCTCGGAAAGGCCAATAAGGATGAATGCTGTGGTGGACGTCTCTTTGGCGTCCGGGAAATCCTTGGATAATGTATTTTGACAGGCGATTGAGTGTCTCGTCATTTGTTATTGCTTCACGAAGCTCATCGAGTCGTCTGTTGCTGAATTGAACGAAGCATACCTTAATATTCAGTTCAATGTGCTCATCAGCACTAGACTTTAGGAGTCGAGAAAGGCTGTCCGCTAGAATCATCTCTTTGCCAGGTCTGTATTTTATCTCGTAGTCATAGCGTTGCAACCTCAACAGCATACGCTGCAGACGGGCTGGGGCAGATGTGAGTGCTTTGGCTGAGATCATCTCCAGTGGACGGTGATCTGACTCGATGGTAAATGGTTTGCCGTACAAATATGTGTGAAAGCGTTCTGCTCCAAATACACATGCAAGTAGCTCTCTTTCTATGTTTGCGTACCGCTTTTCGGTGTCAGACAAACTTTTTGAGGCAAACGAGATTGGGTGACCATCTTGAATGAGTGCGGCGCCGAGGGCTTCTTGACTCGCATCAACTTGCAATACAGCTGGCTTGGTTGGATCAAAGTATGAGAGCGATCCAGCTCTACTAATGAGCTGTTTGAGTTGGCTGAAAACTGCTTGATGCTCTGGATGCCACTGGAATTCAGAGTCCTTCTGTAGTAGCTGTCTCATTGGTCCTGTAACGTTACTCAGCTTAGGGATATACGGAGCAAGGTATGTGACCATTCCAAGGAATGACTGGAGTTCTGAGACGTTTGCTGGGGGCTTCAGGTCGATGATAGCCTGCACTTTGCTTGGATCAGGCTTGACCCCTGACTCCCCGTAGATGTTGCCGAAGAAGCATACTTCGTCTTGGTTGATTTTACATTTCTCTGCATTGAAGACAAGACCACATTTGCGAGCACGTTCCATCAACTGATGGAGATTGCGGTTGTGATCAGCTTGGTCAACACCGAACACAGTGATGTCATCTGCAATGGACATGACGCCAGGCAGTCCATCGAGTATCTGATCCATTGCCTTTTGGAAAACGTCTTGGCTAGTTTTCAAGCCAAATGGGAGCCTTTGGAAACAGAACCTTCCAAATGGACTGTTGAACGTAGTGAGGTGTTGACTGGCATCATCTAACTGCACGCTCCAATAGCCGGACTTGGCATCCAGTTTGCTAAACACTTTGGCGCCCTTGAGTCTGTGTGTGACCTCTTCAAGTGTGGGGGTGCGGTGCTGACCCCTCTTTAGCGCCTTATTGATGTCTTTCGGATCCAAACAAATGCGGAGAGACCCGTTTGGTTTTTGAATATATGTTATGCTCGAGACCCAGTCTGTAGGTTCACTCACTGGGCGGATGACATCTAGGTCCAGCATTCTGTCAAGCTCAGAGCGGATTTGAGATTGGAGCTGGATTGGAGCTCTTCTTGGCGCATGGATTACAGGACAAGCATCCTCCTTGAGGATTAGTGAATGCTCTCCTTTGAATTTACCCAAGCCTGTGAATCGGTCAGGGTACATGGACTTGACGTCACTCAGCTTTCCAAGGTTTGCAGTGTCAGTCTGGAGAGATATGGTACAGTTCATGGTCACCAGACTGAGAGCTTCGCAAGTTTCCAATCCAAAAATTACAGGACCTGGTGTGTCAGTTACATAAAATTTTGTTGCTTGCCACTGGCTGTCCGCGTAACGACACGGGATGGTAAGTGTACCGTACTGACGAATCGGAGTGCCATTGTATGCAGTGAGTTTGGCGTCACTTTTAACTAAGGTTGTTGGCAGTCCGTCTTCATTTACATGCGATGGGTATATATTGCGGAACGTTCGCAGAGGCAGGATATTCCCTTGAGCACCTGTATCCACTTTACCTCGTAGATTTGTCTTCTTGTTGGGGTATGCCTCAATGCACAAGATTGCAAATGCTTTGTCCCGGCTTACTGTTGAAATGGAGAGAGTGTCGAATGTGCACTGTTCAAACTGTGGGTCATCCTTATTCTCAACACAAACAGAGTGTACATCAGGCTTCTGCTTCTGTTTGTTATACTTTGAAGTACTGTACTTTATTGAGCCACTGCGATGTCCTTGCGTAGAACTGTGTGCAGCAGTACTGCGACAAACTTTTCCCCAATGACCAACTTTTAAGCATTTATTGCATTTCTGGTCGCGAGCGGGACATTCCTCCCGACGGTGTCTAGTCCCACCACAAAAGTGGCATGTTTTCCTTGAGGTCGATTCAGCATGTGGAATCGGTCCTTTCCTTTGGTTGTTTCGCTTTTGATGGATGCTATCCACCTTCGTAGCCTGCCCAAACTGATTGAGTTGTTGTTGTGTGGCCTCGTATGTTCGAGCACAGTCAAGAACTTTGTCAAGTGTCAACTTCTCTGGATCGTGGTCTAGTAGCTTTTTACGAACGGGGTTGTGCACAGTGCCAATAATGATTTGGTCGATCAGCATGTCCTCGAGAGCAGCCTCGAATTTACACTTCCGTGCTTGCACCTTAAGACGAGTTGTAAAGGTGTCAATGGGCTCAGCTGACTGTTGACGAATGTCGCGAAATTGAAAACGGGCAAGTCTATAGTTAGCCTTGGGCTCAAAATAGTCTTGGAATGCCTGCCACACTGACTCTGGCGTTTTCTTCTGCTCTACTGTCAGATGAGACCAGTTGTCGTAGACTTCTAAAGCATTGGGTCCCAACCAAAGTAGGATGTAGTTAACAATTTCGTGACCTGTTTTGTTACTGTACGTAGGAGTCGACAACAACAGTTCACAATAACGCTTGAATGAGCGAAACTGATGAGGCAAATCGTCACTGTCCCAGTTGAATGAGGGCAACTTGATACCGGCTAGATCGTTTGAGTGCACGTACTGCACGCTTGCTGCTGGGTTTGATTCCGACATGATTTGGCGGGCGATAAACTGCACACTGTCACTGACGCGATGCAATTATTTACCACAACGTCCAACACGATCACTAGACCTGATATTGTCACATGTAGAAGCTTACTTGCGATTTGCACTTTGCGCTCGTTTTGTTGCTCGACATTCCAACACCACAGTCACACAATCCGTCGCCGACCATGTGCGTTTGAGCGGGGTCGTTGAGGAGGTGAATTTCTCGGTTCACTGAAATCCGGTGTCACTGACCTCAAGACGACAGTCGTTTCCACTGCTGACTAGCGGAAGATAAAAACACTGTTTTTAATCACTATGGGTCGTTTTAGATCTCACTTGCTGCCACCATGTTATGTTATGTCCAAATAACTATATTGAGAAACACACACACGAGGACGACACCATGTAGACCGGAACAGAACTGTCTTTATTCTTAACCACCATCCAACACATGAAGTGCACGTTATGATTTTTAGTGAGGGCTTCATAATGCAACAAGCCAGGCCATACAAGAGTAAGCTACCATTGTTGGCAATAAATGACCCAGAGAATTGTAAATGCCATCAGATTACCACAAATATCCAGAGGAGATGCTCTTAAAACAGTGGGGAAATATCTACTGTATAGAAGCCTTGACTGCATGTTCCAGGTAAAACCATTGCTAAAATGATCTTGTACCCAAGTCTAAAATGGCAGCGCAATGGTCTTCCGTTGCTGCTGAAATGCCAGTGGGTTTTAACGAGATAAAGAGTTGCCATAAATGTCCACAGCGTTCTCTTTGCAATTAGCCGTTTGGGTTTCTATCTTATTTGGCTAATCCATTTCTTATCACCGTATTCGTCCTGTGTTTATCAATTCCATGTACGTATGTGCACCTATTTCGGTATCAACCAAGTTGGAAAGGGGCTAGAAGCTGTACTTGGAAAAACAAACCATATTTATGATCGGCTTGCCTATTTATATGTCGATATGTTGATAACCAACATAATTCTACTTACCTACCTACCTACCTACCTACCTACCTACCTACCTACCTACCTACCTACCTACCTACCTACCTACCTACCTACCTACCTACCTACCTACCTACCTACCTACCTACCTACCTACCTACCTACCTACCTACCTACCTACCTACCTACCTACCTACCTACCTACCTAGCTATCTATCTATCTATCTATCTATCTATCTATCTATCTATCTATCTATCTATCTATCTATCTATCTATCTATCTATCTATCTATCTATCTATCTATCTATCTATCTATCTATCTATCTATCTATCTATCTATCTATCTAGCGATCTCTCTATCTCTCTCTCGCTCCTCTCTCTCTCTCGCGCTCTCTATCTATCGCTCTATCTATCTATCTATCTATCGATCTATCTATCTATCTATCTATCTCGCTCTATCTATCTATCTATCTATCTATCTATCTATCTATCTATCTATCTATCTATCTATCTATCTATCTATCTATCTATCTATCTATCTATCTATCTATCTATCTATCTATCTATCTATCTATCTATCTATCTATCTATCTATCTATCTATCTATCTATCTATCTATCTATCTATCTATCTATCTATCTATCTATCTATCTATCTATCTATCTATCTATCTATCTATCTATCTATCTATCTATCTATCTATCTATCTATCTATCTATCTATCTATCTATCTATCTATCTATCTATCTATCTATCTATCTATCTATCTATCTATCTATCTATCTATCTATCTATCTATCTATCTATCTATCTAAATATCATCTATCTATCTACCCACCTACCTACCTACCTACCCTCCTACCTACCTCTTCTACTTTTGATCATTCGTGAGACACAGGATCGATAAATAATTCACATTTTCGGATGTAGCATCTCGCTTAGCGTGAAATGTTAGATGGCTTCCACTTAGTATTAATACATTGACGGTAATTTTATGCAAGTTGTGAGGACAGTAATCATTCTTGTCATCTAACCGGAGGACGGGCGCTTTAAATATGCATTTTAAGATAGAGAAGGTGGATTTGAAAATATACAACATTGCATGCATTTTGTGTATTGCATGGAAGATCATATCTAATAACTCAAGCCAAAGCAATTATTGTTACATATGCGGTTGCTTGAAGTACGAGCTATGCAAACACTTTGTTCTCCTAACCATTATAAGTTCCTGCAATTAAACAATCCCGGCCACATTTCATTTGTACCCTGTTCTTTCCCAAACCTCACTCCCCCCTCCGACATAACCCCTGCTTTAGCCCCTGTTCTATATGCCTGGCTATTACGAACCTATAAGCCTTAGCTGGACCGTCAATGATAGTTTTGGTCTAAGCAAAGAGTTTATAGCGACGCTAAGAGGGCTCACTTCGAGTGGCTCTGCTGTGATCGCTTCCCTGTTTATAATACATTGCAATCGTAAGGTGGCGCTACCGTAACACAAACAAAAGCGCATGGAAATACTGGGCTGACGTCACTGCGATTGATGAGAGCGGGAAAAATGTCGTTTCGCTGAGTCTTGCCGCTGCCAAAACACGTTGCACAATAGGCTTATGAATAGCGTAAATAGCAGGTACACTATTTAGTAAATGTCAACTTGATAAATTACCCGGTCTCAGTTACCTATCGAAAACAGTTCGCCTCTAACAGCGTCCGCGCAGTTTACAATCCTCGATCTTTCATGTCCGCACTGTGGATGGTAGTTTTAGATTGTCAATAACTGTCTGAAGCGAGGGAACTGGCCTGGGGTCGACATTAACATTTGTGCGATGTCAGGGAAATGTGAAGGTCTCGAGCGAGGAGTTTATGGCTACGCAAAGCTGCGTGACGGTTATGAAATTACACGGAAGACACCCCCGACATCAGGCGACGATACCATGAAATCAACAAAAGCACATGGGACTGTTAATCCAACGTCTCGGGGCTCGGCGGTTAAAGATATGGAGTTCTCTGATTGGTCGAGGCAACTACAGCTCCATATTGAACACGTGGTTTTAAGAGACGCTATGACAAGACGCTATGACAATAACGGCTAACAGGTGGCGTCTTCAGATATTACCTCGGGTGGAAGACTCGAGGGGGTGCTCTTACCGAAGCTATAAACTATTTGGTCTTAGTTCAAATACATTAGTTTATGTTGAAATTACAATGTTAGCGTATCTTTTACATTACTATTGATAGATGTGTAATGTTTCGTAATAGTTTGTTTACATGCATGCATTGACACGTAGGTATTTGTACAGCAATTATTGTTCAACGCAAAACATTTGATAATAATAGCTTTATAATAAAATTGTTATTTATGTTATCGACCCGGTTGTAAGTACAAAATGTAGCTGCACATCGTATGTCATAATGTATATAGTATTTATCATTAGTATATTTAAATTATACATAGCAAACATAACATATATGAATGTTGTCACAATCCATGATTCCTTTTACTGGAGACGTGGACTGGTATATATCACCACCTCAGTTTAATGTCGCCAACATAATTTTATAGTAGTTTATTATACAGGGTATCTGGGTACCGAGTAGACAAAACACGCTCAGGATGCAGATCACACAAATGAAATCAAATACATCTTTCACATTTGGCAAATGAACACCCTATTGATGAAGTTATAGTATATTAAATCAAATATACATATCTGTATTGTTCCAATTTTGCCCCTCAGCCCGAATTCGTACGTTATATCTATGCTTTGAGTCCTTACTCTCCATAATCCTATCATAAATGTACCATGTTAATGTAGATTTGATACTGGCAGGCCACTTTACTCATCCACGAGCACACCAGTTTCATGCCACGCTGATAAAAACACCCCATTCTCGACAAGGCGGGACAAGAATAATGTACACTTTTCAAACATACAGGTATGATCATCCTCATTGCGACTAACAACCTAATTTGTAAGACACGTCCTAATCCGATCTATTGCGTTCGGCAACAGAAAGCCCTTTTTTATGCATCCCCACTAAACGATAAATTCAGCAGAATTCCAACCTGTCCAGATCTGTTGCAACTGCTTTAAACCAATCAAATAGCCAACCAATAGCATGCAACCATCCCCCTGTAAATACACCTGGGAGAGACCAGAAACACACTTGACTTGAGAAACTTACAAGAGAGTAAGCAACGTTCAAGAAAAGTACAGACCCATCAGTCACTACAACTCTCGAGCGTACAAGGATGGAAGCAGAGGGAACGACCTTATCATTAACCAAATTCTTATTTCACTCCGACTCCTACCGGCTACTTCAGCAAATACCCGTCAGTGACTAGTACAAATCCCAGCCTCAACGCACAAACCTCAGTCACAATGCAAGGAATACCCGATATCTATCGATTTTTGTCTGTAACATGTGATTGCTGTTGCGTGATTTTGCTATTTTGTAACGCCACAGAAAATAAGTAAAATCATTCATTTCGCAGACGACGCATTGCTCTGCTAATTAATAAACCAATAATTTGTCATAAATTATTTAACCATATCTATTGGTGATTTTCAGTGAACATGATGTAACGTGTTATTGAAAATGGCTTGATTGTTAGTGAGTTGAGAGCAATTACTTTGTAATTGAAAACATTATCTGCACATTGTGCACAATGTAGAGCTAGAACAAGCTTTGGGGGTCATAACAGAGGTCTTACATTGAGGGTATCTAAGCCTGGAAACATACCTACAATTGCAAATGTCTTTATCATATACTGAAGTCAAGCTTTTCCAGTGACTCCCTCTCTTGACAAATATCTGACAATGCTCATCAGGATTACCCATGAGTTATCACTGGACTGCACATTCTCATACTCAATGTTCTTCGATGCTTACAGCTGCTTCAACACCATGATGCAGCTTATGGTGTACCTTCACTCTGCACAAAGCTGTACAGTGAGGACGAGTCGTAGCTGTATCCAGGACTTGCTCTGCCTTGCGCTTAGTACAGTGTCCTTCCTGAAAAGCAACTAATCACCTGATGCACTCTGAAACTATGAGATCAGTAGACAGATCATCTTTCACTTTCTGGTGTATGCTATCCAGGTGATTTGTTGTCAATATTCTAAAGTGGAGTAGTTTAGACACTTTGTACCAGCTCACATTTCGGTGCTGTTTCCCCAGTTTTTGCCAAAATATTGTAGAAATGAACTGGATCCTGAAGCACAAAAAGTTCCATTTTCCATTATGAAGTTATCACAAGATTTACTGAAAGTTTATATTAACCAATGATATAATAGGATTGCATAGTTAAAATAAATTTCATTTGCACAGTGCGCTCTGGGTCAGATTGCTCCACGTAAATCTGGATTTATAATCAAATATTAAAGTTGATCATTATGGTTATAATAATGTGTATGACCACATGGCATCAATGCTTTCTTGTCTTGTACTCGTGTGTCAACCAAATAACATCATTTCACCCAACAAGGACACTTTGTTTAACATCATTCAATATATCCAGAAAAAAGGTCAACATCCATAAGATCAAAATGCCATACTACATTAGTTCCTGATATGTCTATTACTTCTGCAAATCACTGTACAGGTTCCAGTACTCATGCTTCTTGCTCATATAGATCATTGCTTTAAGCGTTTTGGAGACGTCCTTTTCAGATCCTGCATTGCACATAACATAGAATTGTTCTATTGGGATGTGTTCAAATGTGTTTGCACATGACACAATTATATACAATGCAACATAATTATGTAGGCAAGGCACACCATTCACCTTCAAAGCAACAACTTCGGTGCTAAATATCTTCATCGCATGACAGCGGCACAGACAAATGTTGTCATTTCCAAAGACTTCCTTCACTCAGTTTATTTCACCAAAGCTCAGTAAAATAGTTAATCATATCATCATTGTATACCACAGCCATAAAAAAACAAATGTAAACCTTGACTGACAGAATATGCAGTTTATTGAAAATAAGCATGCACGATGGAGTCTTCTGGTGGATTTTTCTCCTGCAACGAATTCTTCCCAATAAGTGAAAAGCTTGGACTGTAGGTTCTTGAACACTTTCGTTGGTGTTGACTGAGGGTTTTTTTTTTCTGATATGAGCTTGTCTTGGATGTTGACCAACCGCGCCTCATCATGGAGAAATTAAATGAGTAGGTAGAATGGTCGTTTTGTTCTCTTTGCCTTTAGATTGAGTCAATGATACTAGACTTCTAGATCATTGTTTGTCTGCACTAATTGTAAACACACTGACCAGCTGCTCGGTGGCCAAATAGTAGAATTGGTCCACGTGGTGCGGATATATATTAGGAGGCAATTTGTTAATAACGAGCTCAAACACCACTCACATCAGGATCTTATTATGCTTAACGGATAAAAGGCTGTCTCTCTAAGGATATCTTGCGTTGTATATTTGCTCAGACATTACCTTGATAGAAGAAAGGTCCATCTGAGCACATGTTATAAGAATGAATTAATACTGATATGCTGAGGACTTATGAAAACTTATGTTTCCCGCTTCATGCGATATATTGCAGTTAATTTAGATAAAGTGTATCTGTAAGATGTTATCAGTAAGCCTCTCTCAAATGAGGTGTAACGCTTATGTAGTCGATTCCAACGAATACATATCTTAATTGTATCAATGCAGTCGGAGAGGCGTTGTTTAATTAAACGTAGTTATAATGAGAACGCACCAGCTGTGGGTAATAACACAGTGCATGCACAGGTGCAGAGAGGGCGTGGGTGTAAGAGGAGGAGTAGAGGCAGGTGCAGGAGCAGAGTGGGTGTGGGTGTAAGAGGAGGAGTAGAGTCAGGTGCAGGAGCAGAGTGGGTGCGGGTGTAAGAGGAGGAGAAGAGGCAGGTGCAGAAGCAGAGTGGGTGCGGGTGTAAGAGGAGGAGAAGAGGCAGGTGCAGAAGCAGAGTGGGTGCGGGTGTAAGAGGAGGAGAAGAGGCAGGTGCAGAAGCAGAGTGGGTGCGGGTGTACGAGGAGGAGAAGAGGCAGGTGCAGAAGCAGAAGAGTAAGAGGAGGAGAAGAGGCAGGTGCAGAAGCAGAGTGGGTGCGGGTGTAAGAGGAGGAGAAGAGGCAGGTGCAGAAGCAGAGTGGGTGCGGGTGTAAGAGGAAGAGCGGCTGTGAGTGTATGGGTGGCACCGCACCACAATCTTTCTGGTTCGGTGTACAGGTGTAAAACAATCGCACAGATTCCAGCCAAAGATATAGGACACAGGAAAGTTATGCTATTATGCAGAGAGTACTTATGTTAAAAAGTAAAAAGGCGCTGCCATCTGTTACATTCTTCAGGTCATCTACCGTGTGTTTAGTGTGGGTACATGTAGAGTGTTTTTAGCATGATCACATGGGGGCCGGCCATCGACCGTGTGTTTAGTGTGGTTACATCTTGAGTGTTTTTGGTATGGTCTCATGAGGGCCAGTCATCTGCCGTTTATGTAGTATAATCACATTAGGGCGGAAATCTACTGCGTGTTTAGCATGGTCACATAGGGCAGGCTGTTTGCCATGTGTTTTGCATGTTAACATGGGGGCTGGCCATCTACCATGTGTTTAACCTGATCGCTTAGGATTGGTCATCTGCCGGTGTACTCGAGTAGGAGTTTGCATAGGTAAGCCTCTAAAAAAATTGGCTGGACTGTTATATTCTGAACCGCGTTATTTGTGAAAATGCATTGCCATAAAACAGCAGTGTTATGGTAAGTTCGATTCTAAAATTGCTGGAATGATCTTATGACAAGAAATATGATATGTAAAATGGCACATTTTTGGGTTAGTGACCCCTCCGGTTATTAATTGATATTCTGTGCAGTTGCCCCTCCGTAGGCTATTTAGTAGGAAGCGGAAGTGGGAAGCCCGCGAAAAGACAGACAGAAAAGTTCCAAACCAAAAGAGTAAACAAGGACATTTTTTTTTTTTTGATATGTGACATGGATATTTACCAATATGGAGTCGTGTGCATACAATTGTAAGTTTTGATGTTTTGATTTGTAATCAGTAAGTAAGTTTCGATGGCATAAATGTCTTCGATGTAAATTCTAGGTTTGAATTTGTAAGCGCACTCATTGTATAATTTTTGGTTGTATTTATTCACGGTGCTCAGATGCTACGATTTATCATGCATAGATGTCGGATGTGAGAGAATGGAAATAAAAGCATCAGTGGAATAATAAAGACTTCTAATTTCAATCACATGGTTATACTCGGACGCACATGACCATAAGACAACTTTACATGATATACAGGGGTCTGATGTTGGGGAATCCGATTTTCTAGGTTTCTGAGCTGCAGGAATTTAATGCTCTTGAATTTTGTATTAAGAGATCCAATGTGTATGCAATTTATCCAGCAGAATCACTGTTGTGTTCAAGGTGATATCTGCGACATAAAACCTCAGGTTAAAGCAGGACTTTGAATGGCTAATTTATTCATTGAACCATTGCCAATAACACTAGCTGTAATTCGGCAAATCAGAAAATAGAGCTCTTGAACAAAGTGAACCTTCAGATGATTTGTATGGAAAATCACAATAAATATTTCTAGGATAATGACAAAGTTGTAAATAAAGTACATGAACAATGAGTCTCATTGAATACAAGCTTTATGATTATTCACAACATCATCATCTACTGCGTTAAATCTGCAAATATATAGCGAACATCGTATGTCTAACCACATCAAACGATGTTGAATAAGCAGTAAACAATGCGTTGCACTTGTAATCTGTATAAATAATTCCATCCCTCAACGTTCCTGTGGCTTTGTGACGAGATCGTGTATGACGCTCATTGAAGCAGTTCCGGCTGCAGTCGACATCGTCGGGTGGCTGTAGTGATCTTGGAGTTCAACACGTCAGTTACCTGAGATGACGTCACCGTCAGCACGTCGATGACATACGCTGAAATCAAAGAACAACCCACAAGCTCATAAGTATCATTTATAGCAAACATGGCTAAGACCAATATCACATACAGCGCAGCGAGACAGGTCCAGAAGATGACATCCCATATTCATCAACAGAAACTCACAGCAAAGCGCTTTTCTAAGATCAGTGCTGTACAAATCCGAACTGGCTTTCTTCTCATAGAGTTCCTTGGGTTCATACAGACCGTCGACCATCTTTGTGAGCTGGTATGACGGAGACCTGGTCATGCATACTTTGCGGAAGTCTTCCATCCAATCAGAAGGTACAACAACATTGTGCGCACTCGCCTTCTGCCAGCTGTTCATGTCCTTGGGGTGCATGCTATCCCACCGGAAGAATTTTCGGAAATTCATAGACGAGTTGAGAGGTCACCGCATGAACGAGGGAACTAATACTGCGGAGTTCCTGCCAAATGTACCGATCCATATAGTACGATAAGCTACATGAGGCTGCTTACATAGAGACATTGTGGGATGCGTTGTCTGTGTGTCGGCTGGTAATTATCCGGGTTGCGTGGTCTCTCATACAGCAGTGGAACCACCGAGGCTTCTAAGATCACATACAACACACCTGACATGGATGATGACAATCCACACCTGATATATATGATGACAATCAACACACCTGACATGAATGATGACATTCAACACACCAGGCGTGTATGATCAAAGCAAATATCAAAAAGGGTTCGGAATAACATGAAGCTCACCTGGTGGAGGTTTGAACTGACTACTTTCTTTCAGTAGGCGTATGTGTTCTTTCAATCGTTCATTCTCCTCGGCAAGTTTTACATTGTAAGATGGCTAATCGATTACATCTGGCGGTGGTCCTCTGGCAGGCTGGAGGCTTTGGTTTGTATCAGGAGGCTGTCCTACCACGGGCTGACATTGATTGCTTGGGGGTTTTGTGGCTGCCGTCAGACTGATAATCCTCGTCCTGTAATCGTCTTATTTCTGCTGCCTGATGCCTGCATTGTGCTTGCAGCTGAGTCAGTTCCATCGAGAGTTGACTACTGTCCATGTTGGCTGATTTACCTTGGGCATGAATGACGTTCATGTCACAAGCTGACTGTGGATGTAGTCTGTAAGGAATTGATGAACTCGCAGTATGTGATTTGGTATGAGGCCCACGTCATCAATATAAGTACTCTGTTCTTGTGTTGGTGGCTCCTGCTGAAGATCTCTATTGTCCATATTTCCATTGGGCTGTCCCGATACATTCGGACGCTCAAATGGGTACCAACCATTGTTATTGTCGTCATCCTGCAGGTGTATGGATGAAGTAACGTGGCCTTTCTCAGGTGTCCCTTGAGAGTGATCTTGGTTGTCCCAAAAGAATGCGCCGTTGACCCAGGGTAGGACGAGTCAACAGTGTCCTCAAGTTTCCCTATTGATGATGGTTTGATGACATCATTGGTGACATTTGAAGTGTTGCCAGGCATACTCTGACAACTATAGGCGGATGTTTATGGTGTATGTGGCTGGTGTGCTGCTTCAGCTTGGTCGTAAGAAGTCGTCCTAATATTTTCGTCACATACGACCGATGGTCCTTGTTCCTCTATCACAAACAGTGACAAATTTCATTTTATTAAATAAGTTTTATTTGACCGATAAATTGTTTACAATTTCTTTATATTGTATAATCAGAATCATTAGAGCAAAAATATGATCACACGACGTATTGTTCAAAAACGGCATCCACGGCAGTGATGGTGACGTCACTGATGGCGTGTTCATGTCAACAGAAGTAATACTGACGACAGAGTGTCTGCTGATGTAGGAATTGGAGAGGTCTGTTGAAGTCTGGGCTGCTTCTGTGTCATTTTCTGGTGATGTGTATCTCCAAATCCATTACCAATCATATCATATTCATACCAAATAGTAATGCAGTTCATATGATTCAAACATTGGTCATATTGCATGGTGCAATCTAGATGTGCGTGCGTATGTGTGGCTATGACTAAATATTTGTGTTTATGCTAGTATGTTCGATCGATCTAGAGAGAGAGAGAGAGAGAGAGAGAGAGAGAGAGAGAGAGAGAGAGAGAGAGAGAGAGAGAGAGAGAGAGAGAGAGAGAGAGAGAGAGAGAGAGAGAGAGAGAGAGAGAGAGAGAGAGAGAGAGAGAGAGAGGAGAGAGAGAGAGAGAGAGAGGAGAGAGAGGGGAGAGAGAGAGAGATAGCAAGAGAAGGAGGTAGAGAGAGAGAGAAGGAGAGATAGAGAGACAGAGTGAAATAGAAAAAGAGGGACATTCATACAGTCAGAGAGAAGAGAGATTGAGGTCAAGTTTAAGGGTATCAGTGTGGCGGCGAGAAAGTGAAAGGAACGTCACTGGAATCTGAGGGAGAAGGAGAGGAATGGTCCGAAGAGAAAAGTTACCTGCTACATATATCATTTGTATGCATGATATATGGTCTTATATACATAGTAGATTACAAAGAAAATTGCCTGATAATAGAAATGCACGAGTTGTTGAACTAGAACTGTTACAAGGCCTTTGATCATGGAAAAGTAATGAATTACAGTCTCCAACTCTTGGATTGAATACGTCTCCCTCAACTGTTCCTGTCTGGATATGAAGCAGTTGTTTCCACCACAAAGTTTTGTCTCTATAAACCATCTACGATCAGAACGCGTCCATCAGACTGTTAAAGCTGCGTAAGCGAGACAACCAGCAGGAGTTATTTGCGGGATGTCGGTCAAACAAAATAATTGACCTCGTATTATTTGGATTACCTGAACATAAAATTAAATAACAGCTATATTCAAGCTTCGTACGACTGAATTGAAAGGAGATAGATTGCATGCCTGTAAGTCTGTTTATCCACTTATTCACGTTCAACTTCTTATAATGAAAGTGCCCCCCCAGAAAAATAATAGTGAATCAAAAACGGCATAGATTTTTTATTCGATAAACGTTCCTATTGAAGCGTTGAAGAAGGGCCATGATGATGTGAAGTCACCCAGCTCCATGAGTAGTATAGGGAGTAGCGGTACTGGCGCACCAGTCTCACATGATTAAGACACCTATCTCATATGGTGCAACACACACACGCACAGGCTGACTCACATGTGCGAGAGGTACTTGCACACCAGTCTCATATGATTATGACACACCTATCTCATATGGGTTCTGTCACACCTATCTTATAGAAGCGCTCTTTTACTCCAGAGCAACCCGACTTTCGGCTACCTTTATGTCGCGGTTCAGGCACACCTACCTCCTTTATTACTACTGACCCTTGGACGGCTTATACAAGATATTTGCTCACCCTAGGGCCCCTCGGACCAGACCCCCAAACGGGGCCGAGGGGCTAGTTTGTTGGTAAACTAGTATGTCGTTCACAACCTGCAAACAAGGTCCTCTAGGTGTTCCATTCGCTCCATAAGATCATTGTTCTTAACCTCTCACCATGTCCTGCAGTTTCACAAGGTCATCATACTTAGTCTCCATATCACTCAGATGCAAACTATTTTTTCATCTTTCATATACTCTGTATGTAATATCAACTCCTTTACACGACCCTCAAGTTCAGTAATACTGGCACACCAGTCTCATATGATTATGACACACCTATCTCATATGGTGCAACCCAGAAAACACACAGGGTGACTCACATGAGCCAGCGAACCGCTCCCCCCACACCATATGAGCCCAGCCCTTCCAGCCCCTATGGTATAGGCCCACAAAAGAGGGCGACAGCAATGTCAACCATCTACAACAGGACTCTTAGGAATAAGCTCTTCTAAACGACTCACGCGCTCCAAAAGGTCCTCATACTTCGATTCCAATTCCCTCACCTTCTCCTCTACACCAGGACCCTGAGGAATAAGCTCTTCTAAACGACTCACGCGCTCCAAAAGGTCCTCATACTTTGATTCCAAATCCCTCACATCATTCTCAAGGTCCACCTTCTCCTCCCATATATGTTCCACATCTGCTTGCAGCTCGGCCACCCCAATATGTTCATCGGTGCTCATTCTATACCTCAGCTATCATATGTTCAACATATCGACACGTGCCCATAGGCCAGAGTGTCTACACCACCTGGAGCTATCCACCGCTTTGAGTCAAAGGGGGAGAGAGACACCTTGTTAACGTGGAGCCCATATATTGTATGGCAGTCACTCCTGAGCATGTTCATTCCGTGGCGAAACTGCTTCTGGTCGAACAGTGACTCCACGTACTGAGCGTGTCGTAGATGCTTCTTCACCACCACCTTCTTCACACCCTTAGCTCTTTTTATCTCGCCCTCATCAGACATCAGGATAGAGTACATCTTAGGGCGCAAACCAACGTACTCCTTGATGGGCACGCCAGCGCACTCATCCTACATCTTACCAAGAACCATTTTGTTTTTGTCACTGTGTAGGGCATGAGAAGGGTCAAAGTTACTAGTGTCAAAGAGATGCCCATCCTCCCTCATATCAGCATAGACGTCAGTGGTACGGATCTCAAGCAGCAGCGAGTCTGTATCTGTGTAAAGCAGGTTAATATTACTGTCATATCTAGCCTTCATGGTATTGTAGTAAAAGTCATACATCAAGTGCTTGGAGAGGTCCAGAATGCACATGCCAATGTAGACCGGGCGGTTCAGCACTAAGCGAGTCTTGTGCATATGCAGGGCAGCTAGATCATCGTCAAACACTTTTTGTCGAGCATAGGCGGGGCTGGCAACAAGCCCACATATTTTTTCTTTTTCCGATGAGCGCACAATCTTAACGTCGACTCGCCTCCGGAGATTCTCCATCGTTTTACCAAAGACGAAGTTATTCATAAGTTTATAGAGATCCTTCTCAAAGTCGCTGTTGGCGGCCTTGCGCAGATCTGTATTCATCCTTATGTAAGGCTCCATCCATGGACTCTGGTCAAAGACAAGCGCACGATGAATCTTGGTGAGTCTCAACCCCAAAGACAGATATAGCATGAGGTTCCTGTAGTGTACCACATACTTCTCCTTGTTCCGCAGGTTGGGCACCAGCTTTTCAACTCCATTTCCAGTGCTCCCCAATGCACCTAGGAGATCTTTCTGGTAGTCTGACAACCACTCATTTTGCACAAGAAGCCGCTCCGGCGCTAGGGGGTTATCGTTGTGTTTGTCATGAAGCGCAGCAGGATACTCCAAGTCAACCTCAAGTATATACCCCGTTTCAGCATCATCGGGATGGTCCTGGATCTCTAGGTTCTCAGGCCGTTCCACCCACTCAATACCCAAAGTAGGTAGGGCTTGGCTCATCACCCACCCATACAGGTTGTTGGCATCGAGGTACTGGATATAGCTCGCTGGCTTATCCTGCTCAAAGCCCTCCACGTATGGGTTGTTCGCTTTAGCGTGGCGATGTGATACCATGCTTATCCCACCGCGCAGCCCCTTCTCAATAAACAGGTGCTTGTCATAATCGGTGAGAAGCTCGAGTTTCACCCCTGTGCTCTTAAGAAGCGCATCCCACGACAAACCGGGGCTGGTATAGTAGTGGGCCGGATCCAACCCGTATTGCTTAAGACAGGTTTTGCGGAATGTTTCAAACACATCGGCCAGGAGTAGTACATCCGTGCGTAAGTAAAGGTCATGGTAGTCCCCCATGTTTTTACAACCGAACGCGTTCCAGACTTTCTGGGCGTGTTCATAGTCTGCAGCAGATATACCCTGTTCAGAGAGCTTGCTGTAGAAATCATGGATCGGCGGCAGTGGAGCATCAAACTTATCCCAGCCATCCATGAACTCATAGGGATACACTCCCTTACGCAGCAGCAAGCGCCGCTTCATCTGGTCTGGCTCGTATTCCTCCGTCACAGCAAAGGCATCTGGGTTGTTAGCAGACACAAGCTTGTCGAGCAAGGCCAGGAGGAACTGTGCACTGTCAATGAAGCGCAACTGTCCGACCGACAGGGAGATATACTTCTCCATGTTATTTGGGATGCAGTTGATATTGCCCTCCACTTTGCTTATACCCTGCATCAAGAGATGGGAGTCGTAGCCCCGCAGGTTATGGAACACCACAGGGATGGGTGTTGTCTTGAGACTCAGCCGAAGTTTCAGGTTACACACGTTATGGGCTGGCCCTCTGTACAAGCCTGTTATATGTCAGTGATCGCGAACAGAGTCACAGCCCAGTTTTTTCTTGCACACATGACAGTGAGTTGCAGCCTTATGTGCCCTTCTATCCTCCCGAGTCATCCGCATAGGGACAGGCTTGGACAGAACTGCTTTGATCTTTTGCTCCTCCTGCTGCAGAGCCTGTAAGAACTTCTCCACACCATCGCTTCCTCTATAAACCACAGGGGGTTCTGTCTGCCCATCACATCGGACAAGCACATAGCCGTAACCACATGGCTCATGCTCCTGTGTTCTCTGCGTGTTGCTCTTACCAGGATTAGGCGCATGTCCCGGAAGCTTCACTGTGAGCACCTCAAAGTCGGCATAGATAAGATAGGGGACAGCAAGCTGTTTCTGCCAGTTCTGGAAGGATAATATGTTCTTCCCTTCCTCAGGCATGTCAACTCGCACAGCAGTCTGCCCGATACCCATGCACTCAGGTTTGTGCGCCAGGAGCAGTTTCTCAGTGGTGTATCCATGCAAGCATCGCTCGCAGAAGAACTTGCGGTGCTCGTACTTACTCTGGTCATACAGCAGGCGGTCCAGGTCTTCGATCTGCGTGTAATGAAACCTACCGTCCTCCTCAATCAGCATGAGGTTTATACATGGACCAGGCTGTCTGCTGATACGGTGAACGATGGTGGCCTTTCCATCCCAGCCAAAGACATTCAAGCCGCCTACTTTAGCATGTTTTTCTATCTTCTCAATCTGCGAGATAGGTGTTGGATAGTCCACGCCTTTTCCTTCTAAGAGTCTTAAGAGCGGCTTAATGTTATATTTCGATGGTCGCTGCGGGTCCTTGGCAACCGGGTGCAGAGCCGCTTTAATGGAATATAGCACGCAGTGTGGGTCATTTATGTTTTTTACGTTTCTAATTGCCTTCTTTACCGCCAGCTTTCTCGGCAGTTTCAGGTAGGAGCCACCTTTCAATGGCTGGTAGTTGGCAATATCAATCCACAGAGTTGTGACCGCCTGAAACTCCCAGCCAGAACCTTGGTTGGTCCACTTCTCCAACCGCTCTTGGATATTAGCATTGCACTGGTCCAGCTCATCGTTAATATCTTCTGAGGAGAGAACCACCTGCTGCTTATTACGCAATAAAGGTTCAAAATACTCAGTACTGTCATCATCTGAGTGCTTGGAGAGTCTTACCTTAAGGGCAAACTGACACTTGATTCCACCTAGCTCTTCCAGCTCACCAGTCAAAACTTTATACATCTTCCGACGCATGCCCTTAAAGAACATCATAAGGTCCGAGCTAAGGGGGTGAGACTCAGGAATGTTCATCACCCATCCACGCAAATAGTTTTTAACAGCCCACTTAGTCTTCTTGAAGGCAAGACGCGCTGTGGGGACTGGGGACTGGGTTGTGGGGATGCGTGGGGCAGGGACAGGTCTGCATGGGGCAGGGACTGGTCTGCGTGGGGCAGCAGTGGGGACAGGGGTGCGTGCCACCCCAGCCTTTAATCTAGCAAACATCTCCTTGTATGTACGGTCATATTCATTACGCACTTGGAGTGCTTTGAGTGCAACCTTAGAGTGTGGATAAGGAGGCTTAAAACCGTGAATTGAAACATAATCATTTTGGGCTTCACGTGCTCGCTGATTATGAGTCATGTTTACTATACAGCTCCATTAGTCTAAAAGGAATTCGTTGATACATAAAAGGCAACAACAATACAGCGAGCGGACTTTGACCTATGCAGTAAACACCCGTCTCTGACAAGGTGCCAAGCTTCGTCGCACATAGCTGTCAAACCATGTTGTTGACAGCGCCACAAGATTTCTATTTTTATACAGTGGGGAATCCCCGTTAAGTGGCGCTGACTGGCGTGTCCCCAGCTATAGGCCGTTGTGAAACAATCTTTTGGGCAAGACGAAGACGACTGTGGTTGACTTTATCGAAGCCACAATCCATGCACAATCCTACCTTATTACTTTTTATAGCCTTCTGACAACCCGAACAAAGACGATTAATGACACCATGTTTTATCTTATATCTGTGTAAGTTACAAAACTCTTGCTCTTGCGTACAGGGCCTGTTACAGGGGACTTTCTTTCCGAGCAATATCCATGGGCACTTATTGTCAAATACTACCATTGTTATATATATAGATATCTATTAGTCTAATTGATAATACCGTCTGGCGGTTACTGGGTATCGGGCGGCACCACAAGCAACTCCTCCTTTACAAAGCCACGGAGAGGTCCATCCAGCAAATAGTATAGTACAGGCTCACCAGATTTAGTGACAGAGCTTCCAATCCGGTAAACATTGAGCGACCACACAGGGTCAGTGGCCCGCCGACGGTGGTCTTGCTCTGCCTCACCAGGCTGGTAGAGGTAGCGAACGCCAACATCAGAGGGAAGCTTTTGCTCTTTGACCCCCAGAGGACGCCCTGGTACGACTGCCGAGGGCTTTTGTGCAACTCGTTTTGCCTTTATAGCATCTTTAGGTTTTTTCCCAGTCAAGCGGGTCACCTCATTATTTATCGCAGAGACTACAGCCTGCAGTCGAGAAACCCACTCAGTCGATCGTTTTCCAGTATCCCTTAACTCTACGGCATACTGGTGACCAAAGAGTCGTTCAGCAAGGGTTCGGTTAAAGCGTTCCACTATACCCAGGTCTCGATGGATATTCACATGGCCACGCCTGACTGATACTCCATGTTTTACTAACAGCTGATTCGCTGCACCCATAAACTCCCGTCCGGGGTCCACCTGAAGTAGTTTAGGCCAATGCAGCGGTCCTCTCAAGTGCACCTGCGACCTCCTTAGCCTCTTTTGTAGTCAATGGCTCAGCCGCTTTGTAGCGCGAGGCCACATCAACCAATGTTAGGGCATACTTGTAAGTCCGGCGCTTCACAACGTCATGAGGAAGAAATAAGAGATCGGCTTGGTGAACCTCATTGGGGACAGGGACATCAAACTTTGGCCTGGGAATGTGTTTTGGCACTGGCAGGTAGATTTGCCATATAGCTTGCTTTGTTAGCCACCCCCTGGCAACTTCCTCAGAAACCCTCGCTTCTGTCGCAAGCTTCTTGATAGCAGTAATGCCTTTCCAGTACCCCTTAGGACTATAGTATGCATGTGACGATCCATATACAGTAAACGTTCGAGTCTCCAAATGACCTACTTAGCAAGCCTGTATGCAACCAGCCCAGTCGCAGCCATACCCAGTATAATGAACGCCACCTCACGCCCCCTCTGTTCATCTGAGGGCTTGTAGAAGTCTGAAAGCTGCGGCTCAGATCCCAGCGGGTCGACGGTTTTATTCGTAATTAAGGCGTACTCACGCATAGCCTCGTCCGCATCCTTAAAAGTATGCTCGGCGTGGCCCTGGCGGCGCAGCTGCTCATTGATGAAGTCTAAGCGCTCAGTTCTCTTCTTGGCCCATGCTGCCTGAGAAGATTGAAGCTGCTTGATTGCCATATCATGGCGTTTACGTTCCGCGTCCACTTGGCTGCCTCGTAATTTAGAGAATAAAAAGTTGCTCCCAGAGAATGCAAGGGCGTTAACAAGAGCACCCCCAACAAGTAGCGCGAGTGTGGCCATTACTTCAGTATATCAACTGGTAAGATTCCTTGTTTAATTAGCATATCCTTTGTGGCCATAGCTAGTGATACATCGGCAACAGCCATAGCCAGGTCCCGTGGGTTGAAATCAAGACGTGGCACTCCACCACCCAGAGCCATCTTAGCAAGCTTGACATAACCTATTGAAATACCGGAAACAACTACACCGTGGTACAGAGCGTTGACGAGCATTTTTCCATCAGTAATTGGTGTTGTCATCTTATTCCATATAAAACGGATCCTTTAAATGAGCGTCTGGAGGCTTTTGTACCACAACCTGTTTAGGGTGTGAGGCTACCATCTGGTGCCTGTAGCAATACAATGCCAACACGCCAACACCGCCGACAACCAAAGGCACAGCCCATGTTGACCACGTCCACCTTTCCATAGGTTTGCTCGCTGATATTGGTTCCACAGCTTCATCTCTACCATCTGTAAGCGCTGCCTTAGCCTCTCGGAGCTCTCTCAGAAGCTTATTTTGATTGGCTTTTCGAGCTGCAGCACCCTTTCGTCCTGCCGCAACCCTTTTAGCGTTTTTTGTCACTGACGTTATCTCCACCGGTGTTGTCTCCCCTTGTTTCGTGTTCGTTTCTTCCATGTTTACTTACTAAATTTATTTGTCCAATTGACAACTCTTAGTAAGCACCTGTTATAGCGGAGTTAAGCACATGCTATAGCGGAGTTAAACACATACTATAGCGCCGAAGTGGTGTCCTCCTCTCCACCGGCCCCTGTTGTTTCGGTGCTTGTTTTTCCAAATTGACAGTGCTTAACTGTTGTTAAAGCCGCAGTTAAGGGAGCTAAAAACATACCATAGCGATGATATAGCTCACAAGTGGCAGTGCTTAGCGCGTGTCCAACAAACGGGTCCGTCTCGAGGTCTGTAATTAGCCTTGGCTGGTGTTCTGGTGGGATTGGTAGAAACATACAAGCAATACCTGAGTACAGCTGTAGCAGTGTCTGACCTAGAGTACGTGTCATGCTGGCACCTAGCCGAGCCTCGTATTTCACATACAGCTTTATGATCTCTTCATCAGACATTGATTCAACCTGGTCAATTGTAAGGCCCTTCAAACCAAGGTACTGACGGCCCTGACCTCCGGCTATGACGGCAGCAAGCCTATCTCTCTTAGAAGACATATCTACACTAGGGGTACAACTAGGTTCCGCTCCCCCTGACTTTGTCTCTGCTAAGCCAGTCGAGTCCTGTTCAAGGAGTTTATCAATAATGGTATCAGGATCCATGAATATACGTATACGCCTTCGAGCTTCAAAATACTGCACCGCTACCCAGATAAAGAAACCTAAATTGATTACTGAGGCAGCGGCTGCTATCAAGGCCAATATCACTTCAATCGACGGCATATGCAGTAGGCTGATCAGTCTTCAGCAGCAGTTTTGCGTGCTTGGTCTTTGCTAGTAGTTGGCGTACTGTGGCACGTTCCTCCTTTGTTGGAATTACATCATTTTCACGTAAGGCGTCTTCAAACGAGTCACGGTCCTTGGTGTGAAAGAGCACCATCCAGCGAGTCTGCTCACGTAAGTCCGTCAACACAGAGTTGTACTTTTGGGTGAGGACCCAGACACTTTGCTGCGCATGGCGGCCGCTAAAGGCCAGTTCGGATAACATGTCTTTCTTCTTGGTGAGGGCCTTTGTTGCCGAACAGTCATCAATAATGTACAGGGTTGGCTCGCCCTTAAAACAATGGTAGAAAGCCCTCAGGTGGTCATGGAGCCGCTCCCCTGGATCAACCACGTACACCTCTGAATCATCCCACACCCATGACCGCGTCCGATAGGCCTCGTTGAAACGTATGGTAGGGCAGAGGATTACAATATGCTCGAAGGCACCAAAGAAGGGCCCTTCAAGTAGGTCGAGGATGAATGCTGTTTTCCCACATCCTGTCTGCCCACAAACAATTGCCGAACAGGGACCATCTGGAAATGTAAACTTAGTAGACTGCGCTGACGAACCTGCCATCTTTAATGTTAAGCTGTGCATCCATTACAATATACATATAAACGTTCAATGCACCGGCCGCCTCTGCCTTTTTCGTGATCTGTATGGTGATGCCCTCAGACGCATTCTCCACAGCCCTGCCACAACCGTGCAGCTGGTCGTCATCACTCGTCCTTAAGTCGAGCCACAGAGCATACTTGGTGGTTAGGTACTCTCCTAGGGATACGTCTGACAATGCCAAGTCTTTTGCAGCTATTGCTACACTGGGGTCTCGTTTACACATTGCTGCACAGGCCTTCTTCACCTCGTCCCACTGCTGGTAGCCACGCATGCCCTGGGCATAGAGCTGATTGGGGATGCCCTCAATGGTCACCTCGACCTTCGTTATCTTTGGGTTGTAGAACGACTCTGTTTTCCTGGCGTATGAAACATTGGTCGGGTCTTCAAAGAGCAGTAGGATGCCCTTCATGCTGCGAGCCGGCACGTTCAGGTTGATGTTCCACAGTGTATCTCTTTTATTGTATACAAGTTTCCTGTGACAAAGCACACGGTCATACAGAATCGAGAGTCGACCTGTGTACTGGGTGCGTATCATGCGGGCTAACTCTGTTTGGGTAACCATGTCATACTCCAGCGAGATGCCATCAATTTTGTAGCTTGCAGCGGTGTCGCCTGTTGCGTGAATCACGCGGTTGTAGTCGTTGAACGTGAGCTCGTATTCCAGTCTGTCATTAAGCGCGCTCTGGTAGAATGGCATGTGGCTCTCGAGGAGTTCAAAATCAAGCGGAACGTAAAACCTGTTACCATACACATCGGCTACGGCCTTGTCCTCTTCCTCGGTATCAACCTTGTCTCCTGCCCCCAGTCGTATCTTAGTTGCGTTTCTATTATCTGATGTGTCAATGCCCTGGTACTGAAGGCCCTGTCTCTCCTGTGCTGTCCGCCAAAAGTCGTGGTAACAGTGGTACATATCGCTGTTATCAATAGACATGACCTCATTGCCAGAAATCTTGATTGTCATTTTCTTAACCACGGCGCGACCCAAGTTTTGCACAATGCTGCGGTTAATATCAGTCGAGGTCAGCGTGATTGTAAAGGCCAGCCGTGCTGTCCCTGGAACAATGACGTCTTCTGCACCTAGATTGGGGAAGCGAACCAGCAGTTGTTGGTTCTGATCAATAGTGCTTGGATTGTTTGTAATGACTACAGATTGTCGCACGCCCTTTACCCCAAGGGGTTCGCGTATCCGGCGGTGTGGGTTTAGTTTGCGTCCGTAAGTACTCGTCATGTTGAATGTTTAATTACACTTATATCTTTAACACACAGACATGGAGTTTGATAACCCAGCATTTGACGACCCAGAGGAGGAAGGGGCTATGGGAGGGGATAGGAATGAGACTAGCTTTGATGATGAGGAGACTAACATGATTGACGAAACTTTAGATACGTCGTACTCGACTATGCCACCATGGGCTATTATTGAAATACCTGCTGGGTTAACAGAAGATCAGGTGGCTTCCAAAGAAGAAACTGAAGTCTTAGTTAAGAGGTGGGAGAAGGCAGTGTCTAAGCATGGGCTGCGGGCCACTCTGGAGTTTAGATCGTCTCAACAAGGTGACCTTTGGGTTAAGTGGGACCGAGAATGGAAACTTCTGACATGGAAGAATAATCCAAACAAATTCCTCTCTCCTAGGAGTATCCTAGATTACGGTGGTACACCGCTTGCTCGGGCTCTTGGAGTGACCCCTGAACTATCCACAATGGCAGTAAAAGCCCTACAAGGCGTTGACGAAGCTGCTGCTAAAGCAGAAGCTGCACTTCCAGATATGTTAGAAATGAGCAGCCTTGAAGCTGTGACAGAGCAAGGTGGTGTGGAAGAAACAGGATTCATAGAGGACGTTCATAACACCATCCACGACCTAGGCACACAAACAGACAACGAACTACCACTCAGAGAGCTTATGGGGCTTGATAAGGCTATGCAGACTCAGAGGGGTGAGCTGGTCAATAACCTAGCTAAGATAACTGAGATAGAAAGGAATATAAAACAGCGGGAAGCTAAAATGGCAAGCCTGGCGGAGGAAGAGAGGGGTGATAGTCGAGCATAGAAATTCCAAGCAAATGAGCTTGCAGAGCTGCAGGACCTGCGGAGTGCCCGTATTGAGGCTGCCTCTGAAAACCGTAACCGTCTAAGGACCCAAATTAACCGCATCAGGGAAACGATCAACAGACTTCTTAACGAGGACACAACACTAGCTGAGCGTGTACGCGACCTGTTCCGGGAGCAGGGTATAACAATCGCCTCCATACTCACTGCAATTGGATTGGCAATCTCGACCCTTGTAGTTGCTTTGACGGGTGGAGGGAGCACTAGTCCAACCCCGGCACCAACGCCGACACCAGGTGATAAGCCTGGTTTAAAGGAATGGATTAAAAAACAGCTGAACTCCTTGGCAAACGTCCTGAAGGGCCTAGCCGGTAAGGCAGCAGCTGCCCTTCCAGGAATCATTGGATCCATCGTATCATGGCTGCTTACGTCAGCTGCAAAGGTGGCTGGTTGGATGGCAGAACATGTATGGGCCGCAGTTGTGGCGGTGGGGGGAGTTATCCTCCTGATACTCCGTGACTTACTACGTAGCAAACCAAAGCACAGCTAAGCCTATAGCGATTCCGCCTACAATAAGAGCGGTTTTCTCATCCTCGTGCGCCCCACGCAGACCGGTCTCGGCCATAGGGGCGGGCCCTGGAGAGGAGAGTTCTGTATCTGTATCTGGCGGAGGGTCAAAGCTTCCTCTATCTGGAACCACCTGAACCGAGTTGACATCAGCATTGCTGCCGATCTGCTGCTCCTCAGTTGCAATGGTAATCAGATTGTTGTACCCAGCAACGTGTCCAATGGCGAGGCTCATATCAGACGGAGCCATGTACAGGCCCGTTCCAAACACATAATCAACCTTTGAGGAGGCATTCTGGAGGACGTTCTGATACCGTCGGATAGATGACGGAATATCCACTGGGGAGTTGATGGCATCCTCAACGTTAGCCTGAAATTGTTTTTGGGCATCAAAGGACGTTCCAACACCCAGTATCTCTGAGCGGGTCTGCGCCTGAGCACTAAGAATGGCCCAGACATAGGTCCGAATGCTGTCGTTAATTCGCTCAACGCCAGTCTGTGTAAAGCCCTCAGACGTGTCCAGTATGAAGGTACTCCAGGCCTCATCTGCTTCAGGTCCCTGTGCTAGATGTAAGACAGCACCCATTCTCTCCTGAAAGGATTGTAGGTTTTTCGCGTGAGCAAAACCTGGCTTTGTATCCTTTTCCGCCTCAAAGGCCATCCGTGTAGGGTCATAACGAACGTTTCGACCAGCAACCTTGACGACACTCCCGTAACCATAAGCATCATGTGCATATAAGATACCAAGACCACTATTAGCTACGGTTGCCTTCTGACGCCAGTCTGTGTTTGGTTGAACACCAAAGTTAGTGCAGAGTCTCTCATATGCCCTCTTGTCATATGTATTGTTATAGGGGTCATAGGCATGATCCTGAGGTAGAGGCGCTTGCAGTTCTGCTAATAGGCGACGCACTGTGTAATAAAGGTGAAAGGTGTAGAGAGCTTTCACGGGTAGAATCCCAGCCTCGAGGTGGTCCTGGGAGGACACGCCGCAGCCGGCTGATGCACACCACACTGCAAAGTTTAACTGATTCTGCCAAAACTGCATTGGATTTGTCAACCAGTCTTTTACTACTTTGTCTGCTGTTACCGGCGGCACCTTATAGTTACTGAATAGATCAGGAAACTTTGCTGTGAATGTACCACCATTGTGAACAACTTGAATTGTTTGTCGGGTTAGTTTATCTCCCACACCATATGTGGCTGGATACACCCCGCCCGCACCATATGGGGTAGCTTTTCTATTGAAACTAAAGGCTTGTTTATTCATAGTGCTATGTATCACACTCTGTCAAATGTTCAAAGCGGCGGCGCTGTGTCCCTGCAAAAACCTATTGACAACACTGAGGGTGATCTATGTGTTGGCCTAAGGTCAATCACGTATACTGTGGGCTGGTACAATCTCGAATCAAACGAGACCATTCAATGGCGGTCAAGGAATTCAGAAGAGAGAGGAAAAATTGTCTCATTAAAACCGGGCCTCTGGAGTTTCAGCCTTCTTCGGGAGCAGATTACACCATTAGGTATCGGTTTGGAAGTTGATGCTGCAAATGGGTTTATTACCCTAACAGTTCCAGACAATGGGGCTGTGAATATATCAGACGAAGTGTTAAAAATGTTGGGTCTTGATGACGGCCTCGGGTGGATACCTTCAGGTACTTACACCGCCTACCGGCCCATCAACTTTAGCATGTTCTACACATTATATATTCACCTCGATCAAGTCAGCACCACACACAACATGCTAGATGGTGCACCCACTACGCTTCTTGAAGTTGTTGGCTTAGAGGGTGGCTCTTTCGGTGATATTATAACCACGAACATCACTAATCCTGTATGTAAGCGTGTCACTAGTGGAACAGTGCATGAGTTAAAGGTTCAGTTACGCGATAATAAAGAAAGGCTATTGGATAACCACGACTTACCTGTTAGTGTTGTTCTTGAATTTACAAGATGTCAATAAAAACGAGTATTTATGGACCTAAGCAAAAACCGACAGACACTGTTCAGGGCGCCGACCTCTCGGAATATGCTACAAAGACCTATGTATCTATTGGCGACTCACAAAAAATGGATAAAAGTGGCGGTACTATGACTGGAGACCTTGAAATGGGAGATAATAAAATCATTCAGTTGGGAGACCCAATATCGCCAACGGATGTGGTGGTAAGATCATTCGTATGGGGTTGTGTTCTGGTGTTGGTGCTGATACTGCTGCTATAACAGTCGTTCCTGTTATTAATGGAACGAATCAAGTGGTAGGAATAAGTAAGCCTGCTGACCAACGGGCTGTTGTAGTATATTTAGAACCGCCTTTACAGCTGGAAGAAGGCAACGTTATTAACTTTTATACAACCGCACAAAACAGAGGGGCAACTTGGTCTGTAGCTTCATTCCTAATTGAACTTGATATATAGACTTATGTATACAAAGACAGTATGAAACAACAACCAACGACTGCACCGTTAAATCCGGAGCCTCCTCCATGTGATCTGGGGCACTCCTATCGGCTGAATGATATCAGTCTTAAGAAGCAATACCTTGAGAAAGAAATTGAAGATTATGGTGCTATGTACAAAAAATATAGGTGTGCAGTAAACTCAGTGGACGGTGTAGACACTGCTTTAGTTGCTGTGGGTATGTGTCTTGGCGCAAGTGGTGTAGGTGTAATGTCTACAATAGTTGCCATTCCTATTGCCACAGTGTTGGGTGCTACAGGAGCCGCTTGTGGGCTACTTGTAATTGCTGGAAAATTCATCAGTAGGCGGCTGACCATTAAGTTAAAAAGGCATGACAAGATCCGCATTGTCGCTCAGAGCAAATTGAATACCATTGCTGACATTGTATCGGCGGCGCTTGAAGATGGGTATATCTCAAATGATGAGTTTAAGCTCGTTTCGGTCGAGATCATGAAATATAGTCAAATGAAAAGTGACATTAAAGCAAAATGTTTGAAAGCGGCAGAATCGCCCCCTAGACCTGCTAAGGTATGACCTGGACAGTCCATTTGAAGTGTGTGGTTTGCTAGATATAATGGAGGCGGCGATAAAATCTTTCTGCAACGATCATACTGGAGTCAAACAAAATACGGACCAGTGGGAGACCATGAGGAAGGGCTGCGTTGGAGGAAGTGACTACTCCTCTATCATAGGGCAAAACTACTTCAGCAGCTATAGCAAGAAGCTGACAGAAAAAACTAGCAACGGGGGTGTTCGCTTTAGCGCACCCTGCCTCTGGGGTACGACTTTTGAGGAGGTTGCAATTGCGGTATTGGAGAAGGTGTACGACACCAAGGTCTACGGAAATAATATCTATATTGATGGCGGCGCGACGGCCTGCTCTCTGGATGGCTTTGTGTGCTCCCAATCCGGCAGGCTGGAGTGGATGCTGTCTGTCTGGGGCATCCTGAGGAGGTTGTACTGCTCGAGATAAAGTGCCCCTACACTCGGAGTCCTGGGAGGGTGATTCCGAATATGTATAAGCCTCAGGTTCTGTTGGGGTTGCACCACAGTCCGGTGGCGACCATCGGGGTGTTTGTCGACTGCGTCTTTAGGTTGTGCTCCTTTGAGGACCTGGGAAGGGCTGAGACGTATAACCAGGTGTATCACAAGGATCGGAAGAAGTATAAGGAGACGGTGGCTTGGGGGTGGGCGGGGGTGGTGGGGCTTGAAGACGGCGACTATAGTGCAAACGGGAGGTTTTAATAGTTGCCTGGGCTTGGAACAGGAGCATAACGGTCCTTGGTTGGGAAGACCGAGTGTGCATCTGAGTGATATGGAGACTAAGTATGATGACCTTGTGAAACTGCAGGACATGGTGAGAGGTTAAGAACAATGATCTTATGGAGCGAATGGAACACCTAGAGGACCTTGTTTGCAGGTTGTGAACGACATACTAGTTTACCAACAAACTAGCCCCTCGGCCCCGTTTGGGGGTCTGGTCCGAGGGGCCCTAGGGTGAGCAAATATCTTGTATAAGCCGTCCAAGGGTCAGTAGTATATATAAAGGAGGTAGGTGTGCCTGAACCGCGACATAAAGGTAGCCAAAAGTCGGGTTGCTCTGGAGTAAAAGAGCGCTTCTATAAGATAGGTGTGACAGAACCCATATGAGATAGGTGTGTCATAATCATATGAGACTGGTGTGCAAGTACCTCTCGCACATGTGAGTCAGCCTGTGCGTGTGTGTGTTGCACCATATGAGATAGGTGTCTTAATCATGTGAGACTGGTGCGCCAGTACCGCTACTCCCTATACTACTCCATGCCAATTCCAGCAACAAAAATTGTCAAGGCTAGGAAAAAAAATATTTGCGGGTTTTATTCATCCGAGGTTTTTAGCTTACTAGCTTACAGTTCACTCGTGTATTATCATAGGATGTGCAATATCTGTATCGACGGCGATTATGTGGGTGAATCTTACATGAAAGTGTCAATGGTTCGACCCAATCATGACTTGTGGATATCATTAACCTCGCCATCACACAGTTGGGAATCCTGTGGAATACGCGCTTTTGAACACCAAGATGAATGGGTGAGTATATATTGTAGTCTAATGCGATGTATGATTGAACGAAGGTGAGAAATGGATTCCTCCACAGCAAAGGTTAGGCTTTTGATACACGTAAGTAAAAGCAAGTCTAATACCCTTTTCACACTCAATACTGAATCTGCGTCCATATTAGTTAATACGGTTGTTGTAAATACACACTCTCGTTTAATTCGCGATTCGCTGCGCGCTCGATACCAGGTTTTCGTTCACATAGGAAATTATTGAATGCGCATTATATTAGGAGACTGGTAAGCTTTGTCACAGATCGCTTTACCACGTGGGGTTCCATTAGGAGAGGTCACGTAACATCCGGGTATTTTCAGTCTATTCAACATGGATACCAATGACAAAATAATTTCACTACCGTATTAAGGGTCAGTGTGAATATGGTGTAAGTTATAAACTATATCCGCTTTCGCACCGACTTTTAATACCGCTGCGCAGTGAAACTAGTTTCGCTTCGCTTTTGCTTTCTCACTAAGAAGTTATACACATTCGTTACCCTAATAGTGCGCATTTAGTAATCTACCTTCAGCAGGTGGTTTCGAATCCAAAGTAATTTAATTAGAATGTCCTATCAGAGATCGCGATTTGTTTTCCCAGGACGACGGGCAGACTATAAATGAACTTCCGGGTACAGTAAATCGCCTAAACGGTTAAAATGGCGTTTGAACTAGAAAAAATTAGATGCGCGCTAACTAATACCGATTCGACAACCGTATACACACATGCGGCTGTCGTTTCGGTATTGAGTGTGAAAACGGTATATAGGTCACTGATAAACTCCGCTACTTCGCTCAATTCTGACAAAAGGGGGAACACTTATACGTCAAGATTATATTTCTCTCCAAGAAACCAAATGTAATGGAATTTTATCAAAATGTGAGCAAACAGATAGTGTATTATCAGAGTCATTGAGCTAGCCGATTATTGTAGGTAGAACAATGCTTTTAAAATATGACCGGAAACTTGTGTTGTGACAACAAAAATATAGATTCGTTATCAATACGGATCAATATCATTATGCCTAATTAGACAATATTACCTGGTTGAGAGAATGTCAATAGTATTTGACCACGTACCAATTCAAACGTTTGATAGAGATTCATATCTTATGATCAATGGATGGAAAACGGCCCTTGTTCCACCTTAAACGCTGTATTCAGCTCTCCAACTGCACCACCTGGGTTTGATAGCGCCATTACCAACGCAAATTGTTGATAATTCACCATGCTAACCTGTCTCACTCCACCAAGTTAGACCCAACTCGCATCACAATTCAGACCAGACCTCACTCCACCATGCTGACACACTTCGCCGCATAAAGCTACTTTACCATATGCTGTCCAAATCTCACTTCTCCATATTAGCCCAAAAATCACTCTACCGTGCTTGCCCTACCTAACTTCACAATGCTGGCCCCGCCTCACTTCACAATGCTGGCCCAACCTAACTTCACAATGCTGGCCCCGCCTCACTTCACCATGCTGGCCCCGCCTTACTTCACAATGCTGGGCCCGCCTCACTTCACAGTGTTTGCCCCGCCTCAATTTACCACGCGGACACAGCTCCAGGTCACCATGCTTGCAAAATCTCACCTCACCCTGCAGGCCCCTCCTCATTTCAACATACTGATACACACCACTTCGCCATGCTGACACCACCTCACGTATCCATGCTGTCCACACCTCACTTTCCCTAGCTTGCTCCACTTCAAATCACCATGTTAGCCCCAAATCACTTCACCACGCTGGCCGTACCTCAGTTCTCGATTCTGACCCCACCTTACAGCACCATCCTGACCCACCTCACTTCAACATGCTGATTTCACATCGCCATGATGACCCCATTTACATTTTACACCCTCACTGGTCAATAAAACCTCCCATATTGGAAATGCTATTCACTTCATCATTCTTGCTCTAGATCACCTCACAATTCTTGGCCCACATAGCTTCAAGATGCTGCCCCCCACTTCACTTCAGCCTGCTAGATCTACCTCACTTCACCAAGCTGGCCCAACCTCACTTTGCCATACTGGCCCCGCCTCACTTCACCATGCTGACCCCACCTCTCCTCAGCATGCTGGCTTCACCCCTCCTAACTTCACCATGCTGACCTCCCATACCCTTACTATACAGACCACCCCTTAAGGTCATAATAATTCCGCCATATTTTTCAAACTTACCGCTTTAGCCCTCATCAACAAATCAATCGATAAGCCCCGTAAAACCTTTTAAATATCCTCTCATGATTTTCTCTTACATGTATTGTGTCATATATTCGCTGTCTCACCGAGTGAGTCGGGTAAAGCCAATACATCCCATGATATACAGTCATGAGGCATTCCACCACGGATCAATGCCCCATCCCAATCCTCCCACAATCTGACGTCTGATGGTCTTGGTTAATTAACCACAGGGATCCGTCGTGTACCTGGCGGGGAGAGAGGTGCGATTCTTAGCGCTAGATTATGTGTGAGATGAGGTAATTGGCGAGGTTGAAGGGTTGTGTGTGGGATGAGGGGATAGGCGAGGTTGAAGGTGGTGTGTGGGATGAGGTGATAGGCGAGGTGGAAGGTTGTGTGTGGGATGGGGTGATTGGCGAGATTAAAGGTGGTGTATTGTATGAGGTGACTGGCGAGGTTGAAGGTTAAGGGTGTGCGTGGGATGAGGTGATTGGCACGGTTAAGGGTGTGTGTAGGATGATGTGCTTAGCGAGGTTGAAGGTGGTGTGTGGGATAAAGAGCTTGGCGTGGTAGGAGATGGGGAGATTGGTGAGGTGTGGGATGAGGTGATTGGCGAGGTTGGAGACATTGTATACTGTGAAGTGCCCAGTCAGTAGGAATAGAGGTGTTTGGCGAGGTAGGAGATGATTTGTGGGATAAGGTGATTAGCAAGGTGGGCGGTGGCTTGTTGGATGAGGTGCTTGGCAAAATGCTGAATGTCGAAAGAACAGATTTTGCATTGTCAGAGTGGATGTCTTTCGCTTTACAAGACCGTACAATATCGTTTTTAGAGTTTCTGCATAGACATGATGCAGTATATAACTCACCACGTGTGTTAAGTAATCCGTTACCAAGCAGAGGGTAATATACAGGATTCGTTTGACTATTCCTGTTTTAAATGAGTGTACTGTGACTGAGAAAGTAACTTCCTGTTATCAAAATCACTAGAATCGATCATCACATATCTTTTCTTTGCTAATGATACACAAAATAATAAAGTGTATGGCGATATACTTTATTTTAGCAACCACTGTAGAACAAACTGAGATAGTAATGGGAAGACTTAAATACATAAGCACATAAATATAATTGACCTTAACCATATTACATCGCATGACAGTTCATACAGATCTAGGTAATCACGATCTTATTAGAATGGCGATTTTCCCTTGACTAGGCATACTTCTCCTTGGATGTCAAGGGTCAGGTTTTGGGGAAAATGTGGCCATGTGGTGCTGTATTGCTGTTCCAGTGTCTTCGTCCACTCCAAAGAATGAACCGAATTCCCATCGGTGATCTTCAAATGGTAAGCTGGCTCACTGAGTGGAAGGTCAATAAGTGCTGAAGAGTACTAACTTCTGCAATCTTGTAAGAGCCACCAATCCTGCTCATGTCCCCTCTTGGTAAGCATAAGTAAACGGGTGTAATGGTATTTTCCTCTAAGTCGTCTTGTAATATGGGGTCATCGAACTTCAACCGCTCTCCATTACCGCTTGAGATTGCATCAAGCTCTTTTTTGGACACAACGCACATATGCCCTATGATTGCTGTTGATGTGATGTAACATAGCACGTAACGATCTTCATACAATTGAGGAATATCTTTATTTTGGCTCCCCTCAAACAAAATGAAGAAGTGCTCTTTGACAAAGTCTTCGTTAACTTCTCTGTTGATGGCCGGATCGAAGCTGTAGAAATAGAATGGTACTTCTGGCCATGTTAGATCGTATCATTTACACATAGTATGTATGAAACAGGGTGGAGGAGGAGGCAAAGCTTCCAAAATCAAAGGATCAAAAGGATAGGCCGAAAACCAGTTGCTTATCTAAGCTCATGAGCTGGCAGTCCAGCGATAGATTTTGGCGAACTCTTTAAAAACTCCTTGAAATATCTTCGTCCTGTTATGGAAAGCCAATATAAATATAAGCCGTAGCACAATTGTTTAGACTATATAAAAATTGCATTAAAATATATCAAACTCTGAGCTTCACTGAGCTGTCCAGTACCAAAGTGCGTTTGATTGATATATTTTGCGAACTCTTTGCATTAAAATTGCGTAGTACACGTGAGTTGCAGAGTGTGACGAATCAATGATGGTCTGAAAATTTAACGAAAAGCGGAAATCAAATGTCTAATACATAATGCTCATGGTTAGCAATCTAGCATTTAGGATGACACATCACTCACTCGTTGACACACTCACTCGCATAACTTAATTATTCTTGCTCTTTGTTGCCAATAAAACCTGTAATTTTATTCCTCAAATATGACATAATGTTGAACCAAGGCCACCGGCTACCAACAACTACCAGGATATATCATTAACTGCTTCTCGCATGGAAATTAATGAAACTTCACTGTTTTGCCTGTTGCCTTTTTTCACAAGTACGGATATCAGTTGATGTTTTTGGTCCTTGATTGCCACAATATATAGTTATCTCTAAATCATACAAGGTGGGATCCTCGCGTTACGAAAACATTTATATCATGCGTTCAATATGTGTGATTTACACACATATCAATGTGAGGTTTTCGCATGTAAGTTAACGTTTTATGTTAGAATTAATTTGCGTGTCATATATGCTTGAGCTGTAATGGAGAGCTAGTACAAATATTAGACATTGTACCATTGTATTACGACCATTATCAAATTCTAAAACTTAATAATCTTGCCGAACCTTTATATACATATGTCTGATGTTAGGTTATATTGGTCTTTATCTCCATTCATCTTTGTCAGTTAGGCGGAATACTACTTATGCTAAAAACTCAGGGGGGCTTGATACCAATCTAGCACGAATTTAGGATGCAACATACATCCACTCACTCGAAACTTGACATATTTTGACTCCTACCTAGTTTTCTCCAAATCAAGGCTAGTTTCTTCGGCTGTTTTTCTTTGTCTTTCGACGTCGCAAAAACAAAAAAACAGGACTACAGCAATAACCGATTTATGTAAGAGATGGTTCGTATCCCAAATATCTAACAAATATTAGCTGCGAAAACCAAACGGATGTTCAACTTATTCTAGTCGTCTGAATCAGCCTCTGAACAACTTATACTAGATGCATGTGGTGTCAAATGTGTAGTGCACACATGTTTAAGAACAAGAAGTACCCATGTTGGTTAAAAATTCATACAGGGACAATATTAAAATTTTACACTTTCATAATGTAAGAAAATCTGTTAATTCATGAAACCATTTAATTACTGGTGAACATGGAGATTAACAATTAAACATTTGAGATCAGCATATTCTTTCAAATGTTCTTAAACTGTATATCTATCATGGAGAATATGCTGACATATTACAAATCATTCCCCCCCCACACAGACACATTTTATATAGTTTCTGGTTCCTCGCATTCGTGCACACTTAACATACTTAAACGTTCTATCCATCCTTAAATATGAAAGTTGCTTTTATCATCAGACGCAAAGAAGAGTGTTATATAGAACTGGATACAGAACTGGCGCTGTTCGCTAAACGTGCTTACATTTCTAACATCTGAGTTCTGAGACGGCTGGCTCAACCGCACAACGAAATATAAGCCTCGGTTCACTTTCTTTATCTGTATTGCACCTGTCATGCTGCACTGAGCGTAGATACTAAGCGGTTATCATTTTCCAGATCTTTAATAATCTGTAAGTATTTAGCTCCCTCTCTCTCTGTTGTGAGACTAAACATAGACTCGAGAACTCTGGCAGAATCTTTCTTCATTCATACGACCACTAGGTACCAACAATCACCAGAATATTGCTAGCAACCACCGTTATTTTCTTTTTGTATGGATTATTTTGTGTTTGACTTACCCTCATTTTCTGTAGCTGATTTTCCGTATACAGCGTTCGAATATATGACTGCATGTCTTCCTTTGTTGCCAACTGTAAACATAAAGCTGCACGTCTTCAGCAATTAACCCTCAATATTAGAGGTTTTGGAAACCCCAATTTATTAATAATAGCAGGTAATATCAGACATCAAATATTCAGCTCATCTGGCTGTAGTGTCAATTTTGCAGGCTACACACATTTTAAAGCAAGTTGTATCTATGTAAGAATGCGTGTTCAAATACCGTAAATGTTTGTCAATGGGAATAATCAATTTCAATACAATGGTGAAAAGAAGTTATCAATCCTCATATTATTTTGGACGGCGTCTTGCACCATATTTCTATAGGAAATTATATCAGTAGGAAACAAGACACCAAATCACTATCTTTTGTATTCCACTAACTAATGGAAGGGTATTTATATTCATTACCTGCTCTAGAATGATCCCAATCGCATGTTGGGTTTCCTGTAAAATATGACAATGGTGCTATACTTAAGTAAGAACATGGCACGGAATATTTTTTACGTTCAGCCGACAACTAAGAACCATCAATGTACATCCATGAGTAGAATCTTCACAAGCCTGCCCATTATAATTAAACAGCTGCATACAGGCTTCTGAGTTCAATCACCATTTTCCAAATGCATATTATTTCAAATACACGGCAGTAACCTGTTATGCCCCTATATAAGTCAATCCAAAGGCTGGTTAGCTAAATGACTGAGGTATATAACGGTAATTGTAATACTTATGGACAACCACCTAGTGTCTTTGCTAGAATAACACACTACATACTCTGATCCCGCCGCTTCTATGTTGAGTTACTACAATGCTTGGCAGCTATATACTAAAGCAATTCAGCGCAATTGAGCGGTCTAACTTACATTCTCGTCTTCTTCATCTTCATTCGAAAATTGCATCGGACCTGGAAAACATGCATTTGATGACGGCCTGTTGAATCATCCAGAGAAAATTCAAAAGTAACTTACAATTTTATGGTTATTTCAATCATAGAAAAACCAAACCAACTGTGCGGTTTGTCTGACACACCACTGCGGGTCCCCGGGTCAGGCTCCTACAACAAATAGCGACAAATCATATGATCTATGGTTATCTAGGTTGTGCAGCTAACAAACTGTGTTATGTAAGCAAGAATATTAAAGCGTTTGAGTTTGGGTATTATCACTTATCAAAGACGCACCACACACACACACACACACACACACACACACACACACACACACACACACACACACACACACACACACACACACACACACACACACACACACACACACACACACACACACACACACACACACACACACACACACACACACACAAACACACACACACACACACACACACAAACACTCACACGCACACACAAACGCACACACACACACACACACACACACACACACACACACACGCACACACACACACGCACACACACACACACACAAACACACACAAACACACACACAAGCACACACACAAACACACACATGCAAACACACACATACAAACACACACAGGCACACACACAGGCACACACACATACACACACACACACACACACACACACACACACACACACACACACACACACACACACACACACACACACACACACATTCGGTAAATAAGAATGAATTACTTGCATCCTTGCTTGTGATTGTGTATCAATGTAACAATATACATGATATATTTCTAACACACCTACTAATTTTTATATGACAAAGATATATCAAAGATTCACCTGTGAATTTTTCTGCGCCATATCAACCGCCTGAAACAAACGTATGCAAATTATCCAGTGACTACGGTATGGTGATAACATTCGACGATGTGCCCATACAGCATGACAACAGAATGCGATGTGTCATTATAGCATGACAACGGAATATGATGTGTCATTATAGCAGGACAACGGAATATGATGTCAATATAGCATGACAAGGGAATATAATGTGTCATTATAGCATGTTAACGGAATATGATGGTGTTTCAATATCGACATATCTACTGCAGTTAATCTGCCAATCATGGCCACTGTCAGTATATGATGCATCAAGCCTGTCTGCTGCATATAAACAGTTAATGTCGCTATCTACATTAAATGTTGAGTTACAACTGGCATATCTACAGTAAATGATGAGTCGATATTGGCATATCTACATCAAATGGCATCAGTAAAGGCATATCTACGGGCAATTAAATGTCCATCCTGGCATGCAGGCAATACTAGCGTGTCTATTGAACACAACACATGTCGACAGTGGCATGCCTTATATTAGGACATCAAATCAAGCTCAAGACTTTAAATCAACAATATTGTCATTTTTTTTACATCAAATCAATTTCAGGATCGTAACTCAACAATACCGTACGTATATGACACAAAATCAAGTTCAGGGCCGTAACTCAACAATAACGTCCCGTATATGACATCTAATCAATATCAGGATCGTAACTCAGCAATATCGTCACATATATGACAACAAATCAAGTTCAGGACCATAATTCAGCAATATCGTCATGTATATGACACCAAATAAGTTCAGAATCGTAACTCATCAATATCGTCACGTATATGACACCAAATCAAGTTCAGGACCGTAATTCAACAATAACGTCACGTTTATGACATCAAATCAAGTTTAGGATCGCTCTTCGTGAGTAGTAGGAAGACGTACCCGAAGTCACATCGTTTTTGATCCTTTATGATTTGGGTGATGTGAAAAACCATTGCGCAATATAGTTTTCGCTGACGATAGTTTCCGGATTCGTGGTGGGGTATTTCGTCCTTTTGGTGACCTTAGAATTGCTGAGCTTTGCGAGTTGATGTGATGAGTGTGCGGTATGGCGGTGAGTTCATTTTTGACAGTTTTATTGAGAAGGAGTTTGTAAATGGCTATTAAAAGTCAATAAGGGGTAATGGTGTTGAAAGATTGGGTCAGGTGAAAGTGCCATAACGCTACTTTGTGCAGTATGTCATTAAATTGGGGTTTTCACGTGAATGAATCTTACTAGCATATGAGTATTCAATTACATATGAGGGAAAATGACAGGAGACTAATTTGAAGTGTGTTCTAACTCTCATTGAGAATATAACGACAGGTGGTTAAAACTTGACCATTGGATATTTATCAAAATGGGGGCGGAGTTATGGGTTACAAATAACGGATGGTAACTTTACTTCAAAATAGTTTTTGAAATTATTTTGGCACCATGGAGCACATTTATAACAATTATTTTATTTCTACTGATCCTACCAAATCGAAGTTTAATGATTATACTTATTACGAATTAGTGGAAGAAACATTGACAAACCCTGATTTGGAGGAGCGATTTTGAATTCATAAAAAAGTATATTACAAGCATTTCGACTATACAGTTGGAGTTACTGGGCAGTTCCCGGGATATGTTTCAGCCCCAACCAAGTGGGTGAAAGTCATCATGAAGGGAGGGAGCCTCGTAACGGCTTACCGTATACTGTGAGTATTCACTTAAAACACGCTATATCGTAGTATAGATTCGTTGACTTTTGTTTCTGTTGTAAGTCTATATTTCGTTGTATGCAGGGAGTACCAAAAAAAAAAGCTTTAAGATTCTCTTGAATTTCGTTTTTGTTTATTCTTAGAGATTAAAAAAAAATTGTTTTGTTTGTAGGATGAAGATTGAAGAAATTAGAAATAAACATATTTATATAAATTTTATACTGGTGTTAGTGTTATTAATTGCACTTGACGAATCTGCGGTATAATTACACAAGTTGGTAATGTGATTTACTGATAGTTGAATTCATGACGCGCTTCTATGGTCATTAGGTAACGACTCGTGTCAAACCAATCGAGTCATTGTGAGCTGCGTGGTGAAAGTGCTAAAAATTACTCAAGCGTTTATCATTGTCTACTCTGGGTGTCGGTCGATTTCCCATTCACCTCAGATATTTTTGTGTCATCATTCTATTTTGGGAACGTGATTTCACAATCCCTCAGATATTTCATCATCGTCCTCGAGATCTTTGCGACCTTGGCAATACATTGAGCTGTGCGCTATTTTGATGACATCATTCTATTTTGGGAATGTGATTTCACAATCTCCGCGGATATGTTGTCATAGTTTGCTGAGCTAAGCATCCTCATGTCATGGGGAGTATACAAAACTCGAGAGTGTCTCAGTTCTGCATTCACCATGGCTGAGAAAAGACAGCTCGGTGCTTTCAATGATGTGAACAAACGCAGTAGACAGATGAGCGATGCCGACTTGTTAAAAGCAGTAGAACAAGTCGAGATGGAAAGCAGTGAGTATGATTTTATTTTCTATACCTGAATTATAGAATTAACGGATATACGTCATACATAACTGATAGTGTTTTTTTTTTTATCTATTTATTTTTGTTTTTGTTACGCGTGTGTGTTTCAGCGTTGACGGGAGACGAAGGTATTATACATACAGCCATGGACGTTTATGAAATCGAACAGGCCAATGCAGCACTGGATTCGTTAAACCAAGTTCAAAACACCCACCGCCCCCAACACAAACAGCAGACGGGGCTGCAGTCGACAATGCCAAGGGTAGGTCTTTTATAGGGTGGGTCTATTACGGGGTAGAATTGAGGAATTACGGAAATTTTTATGACATTGGTTGATATTTATATTGACAGATTATCGATGATTATGTCGACAGAAGCTGTGTTAGCTGCAAATGAAAGAGCTAAACGGACTCATACGCGATTTGGAAGGCTACAAACGGTTTACAATTACAGTTTATCTGAAGATGTGCCCAACCTCAATCAGTATATATTTGAGGAATGCGATTCAGCCTTTAAAATCAACGGGAGTTATGGATTCTTATTACGTCACAAAGAAACAGATGAATTGAGGTACTTTCACTCGTCAGTTAACAATAATCGAATGCTACCAACCCCTCTAGTTGTGCGGAACGACCGGATTCGAAATGGCGTGTAGAGGAAGTGACTAATTTGACCATCTTTGTGAACCCAATCGATGATCACGTGATCGGCTACCAACCGCCTGTTATTCTGGAATACCTGAAAAGAAATAGTGCCATCAACTTGTTAGACTGAAAGTGTTTTTTCAGGGCCCTTGCCTTGCACAGAGGAGCGAAGATCATGGGTTTAGAGAACGCAGCAAAAACATTGTTAAAGACTGCTTACCCCAAACAAAAGAAAAAAACATTCGCGGGTGTACCTCTTGATGATGTCGAAAGACTAGCAAAACAATTCGAAGTGAATATCACGTGTACAGGCTAGACGAGAATCAAGTAAGTGTGTCTTTAAGTGATTAAATAGAAGTAATACAAGAAACGATGTAATCATTTGATATCAATGTGGAAATATGAGAAACGGGATGTGATCATTTTGTTATATGTGTTTCAGGTAGCTACTTTGATCAAGCGAACGCATACAAAATTCACCTCGACCTCGAAATTGAACCTGCACGAAAATCATTTTAGTTACATAAAAAACTTTGACCTTTATAGCAAATCATATATTTGTGGTACCTGTCAGAAGCTGTGGAAAAGTGAGAAAAAACTACATCGCCACGAAAACAAATGAACTGTGGAAACGAAATACAAGTACCCAGGTGGTGTTTTTCATCTACCACCCATTATCGTTGAAGCGTTACGGGACGAAGGAATCAAAATAGAAGACGGTATTTACCCTTACAGAGCCATATATGATTTTAAAAGTTATTTTGGAGAAGACAACCTACCTGTCGATTCACCCAAAGTCACCTGGGACCAAAAACATGTGCCGTTATCAGTGAGTGTATGCAGCAATGTACCAGATTATACAGAACCAAAATGTTTTGTAACGAAAGGAAACGCACAAACATTGATTGACAGGATGATGATGTACATAGAGGAGATATCAAACGCCGCCTATCTACTGATGCTTGCTCAATACGAAGCTACCGTAACCCAGTTACAAGAGAAAATCGATGAAACCCATCAACGGGATCCAATCGCCAAGGGAGAACACCCATTGCAGAAATTACAGAGCAAATTCAATTCGTATTACCGTTAGTCTGATTCAACTCATCAAATTATGACCTCAACGTTGTGAAAATACCGTTGACAACTTACCTACAAGAACATTCATCACTCAAGTATACCATCAAACGAAATAACTCATTCATGTGCATTGAAACGGACCATGTACAGTTCTTGGATATCACCAACTTTATTGCACCTGGATATACATACGACAAATACCTACGAGCCTTTCAATGTGAACAGAAAAAGGGATATTTCCCGTATGAATGGGTAACACTCGACCTTTTGAACAATACAGAATTACCACCCCATGCAACTTTTTACAGTGCGTTAAAACAAGAAAACATTACACCTGACCAATACCCAGTATGCGATTTGTCGGCCCTGACACCTGGTGCCGAAGGCCCACCGGAAATCGGTGGTCTACAAAATCAAAACATTGGTGTGTAATGGCTTCTCCCCGGCGGAACGTTTTTGCGCTTCGTGAGATTCAGCTCGCCAATTGCGATATATCACCCGAAAATGCCGTGCGATGTAGTTCAGAGATGACAGAAAGTACTAGAGCCTCATTTAGTTCATATACTGTGCAGTATTTGGGAGAAATACGACCTCAACCCTGCCCAGTCAGACTGGTTGTACCAGTTCACAAAACTTTTGGGGAGATGTGCATTGCATGGAAAATCCTTTTTTAATACTGATAATCTATCAGCTTGTTGTACATTTAATTCATACATTTGGCACATGGCTATACTTAATGTGTGTTACTAATTATTTGTTTGTAGTCAATGTAAGGTATGCATAGAACAACTGTCTCGCTTTCATTACAAAGTATTGTTTATTTTCATAAATCACCAATTTAAAATGTAATCATAGTGATATATTTACATGGGGCTAATGATGTAATAAATTACATTGTTTCCATATATTGCGTACTGTTCTCAACTCAAGTTTCAAGGTCACTATCTTGTACTAAAGGAGGGAGGAGATTTGTTATGGCACAAACAATTCTCATAATATTGTCAAGCTGGCTAATCTGACTCGGGTAGCAAACAGACTGCAACACTCTAAAGTCCTTTATTAGCTCAATTGCTCTCAACGTGAATCCTGAGGCTGGACACTTTTCTGTGGCGTTCGACTTCACATTGGCTAAGCTGTGCCTTTCCTTTGGTGAATGGGGGTATATTGAGCGTGACACATCTGGGGGCCAGAAGATCTGCAATGTCAAAACCCCGGTCTGCCATAATCTGGTCGTGTGGGTCCAACTGATCCAAGAACTCTGCTCCTGTAAACATTTTGAAAAGCAAATGATATAAACGGGTATATGTACATAGTATACAGGCAAGCAACAAGTTAAGTTACACAAGACCAATGATACTCCCTAACCTTAGTTATTTACAAGTGCTTGTCTGAAGCCCAACCACCCCACATCTTACTGAGTGTGAAAACCCGAGAAATGATGCAATAAAACTAAGGTACTACAGGTGAAATAACAACTATTGCATTTAAACAATATTTCGTCATTTTGTATGGGACTCTTACCAGGGGGTAACTGCTTTGACAACTTGAGCCTAGATTCATATTCACGGCGAGAGGGCAATCTGAACCTGGAAGTATAACATACAAATTAAGATTCTCAAACAGAAGTAGATTTTAGCTGTATGACATGGCTTTACTGATGTATTACAATAAATCAAACAGTCACCTTGTCTTAAGTATCTTCGATGGGTAACCGATGTTAAGGCATGGTGTTGGATATTGAGGTGTTGGCATACCTTTTACAAAATGCTTGGAACAAACAACAGTGTGTGGTTTGATAGCTAAGTTCTTCCTGCTAACTGCCTTGACCCATGCCTTGTACCACTATGGGTAGCGAATCTGCCCCGGGAATTTGAAGAATTTAGGTTTGGAGCCATCCTGGTTTGTAGTTCTTGAGCTTGAGATTCACCATTGTGATATATACCATAATTATTGGGATAAACCTCTTTACATACCCAGTGGCGTGCATGGTTACGAGCGGTGTTGGCATTTGAGCAGATCGTCATAAACCGTGAGCGAGAGGCCAGCCTCATTGCATTGACTTTCTGCATGATCAAATGTATCGACAGCTACGAAATGCGTCCTTTAATCCTTCCAAACCGCGACACACCCGAAATCAAAGACATCACATCTACCACACGACGACCTGTCTTCCACCTATTTCACAGCTGTCAAAATCGCGTTCCTCGACCACCGATTTCCGGTTTAGCGATCCAAGATGGCGGAACTCGCCTAGTCGGTATACGCTGAATGTCAAGAAGCGCTGGAAGCCGGTCATATGCGAACTTTTAAAGACTTTTTGATATATTACAACAATTTAGATGTCAAACCGTTTCTGGAAGCCATAGAGAAGCAGAGTCGTTTTTACAGTGAGAGAGGTATAGATATGTTGCAGGATAGAATATCAGTACCCGGATTAACCATGCGATATTTATTTCAAGACTTGGAAGATTATTTTACCTTACCAGACGAATAAAACAACGACATCTATTGGTTGATAAAAAATGGAATAGTGGGCGGACCCTCATCTTTTATCATTACCACGAAAAATGAAAAACTTACATCAGGCGTGAACAGAACGGAAATGAAGCGAAGTTGTGTGAAGGAATCGTGGGTTACGATGCCAATGCGCTGTATCTGTGGGCGTTGTCTCAACCCATGCCAGCCAACTTTCCCATCCAGCGACATGTAAACCGGTACTGCCCCAAAAACGTGGTGTCGTGAATGAATGGTTGGCTTGGATAGCACATAGCTCACAAAACCAAATACAACACCGACTAAACAGAGGGGAAAAAAGAATTGGCGCCCGGCGATTACCCGTAGACGGTTGGTGCAAAGAAACTCAAACAGTATATCAGTTTTACGGATGTGTATGGCATGGTTGTCCGTGTCTGAAATTGACCCATAGCCCCATCAATGGAAAACTAATGACTGACTTACATGCTGAAACAGAAAGAAATACCCAGTATTTGAGAGGATTAGGTTATGATGTCGTAGCTGAGCGGGAATGTGAATGGACGAAAAATCGGAAAACAGACCCTCACATCAATGCGTTCATGTACAGTCGACCTCAACCACCACGAGCCGCTTTGACAGAACAACAGCTCATAGACAATATACGTGACGGAACAGTTTTTGGAATGGCTGAAGTAGATATACACGTACCAGAAACCCTTAAAGACTATGACCCCTATATTCAAAAACATTGAACTGACAAGAGATGAAATTGGACTCTTTATGCGAGACTATGCCGAACAACGGGACATTATGAAAGTGAGTAAACGACAGCTGGAAGCTTTCAATGATGTTTAAGGAATGTTGTTGCGATCATTATGATGTCATAACGATTTTTATTGTTTATTTTCATATAGACGGAATGGCGGACGTTGATAGGGAGCTACAAAGGTGTGAAAATATTGCTTGCTAGCCCACTACTGAAATGGTACCGAACATGGCCTGGTGATCACAAAGATATACCAAACACTGGAGTATGAACCCACAGCCTGTTTCAAACGATTTGCCGAGACCGTATCAGACGCCAGGTATGTACAAATATACGAATGGAGTTATATGTTATACTTTTTCAAGCGTTGAATTTTATTTTATTTTTGATAATGTTCTTGTTTGTGTGTAGACGTGGGGGCGATGTCGACCCGAGTCAGACCGTTATAGCCGAAACTTTTAAGCTACTTAGAAATTCGGCCTATGGTAAATATACTAAAATGTATAATTTTAAAATATATTTATTTAATTATTTTAAAATTTATTTCAAATTTGTTATTTGAAAAAGAAAAAAAAATACCCGTCAAGTGCTTATGTGTGTGTCTATGTTTGTAGGTAAATGCGTCACGGATAAAACTAAACACTGTGATGTCAGATAGGCCGACTACCGAGAGGATCAGAAATTGATCAACGACAAAAGATTCAGAGCCTTGAACATATTAACCCCCAACCTGTTTGAAATCGACATGGTCAAAACCATCATTAATCTCAACTTGCCCCAACAAATAGGCTATTTTGTTTATCAATATGCCAAATTAAGAATGCTTGAATTTAACTATGATTTTATTGACAAGTATGTCGCGAGATCTGATTTGGCCTATGTACAGATGGACACTGATATTAGTTATATCGCCCTTAGTAGTAGTCATCTAACGGATGTCATCAAACCCAACATGAAAGAACAATTTTACCGAGATTACCCTCAGTGGTTGCCAGCTGTAGCGTGTGATGATCACACCAACAACTTTATACAGTGTAAAACAAACGGAACCCCGTGGGTACGTCAACCATGCTGTGTGACCCGCCAAAAATATAATAGACGTACCACGGGGTTATTTAAAGAGGAGTGGAGTGGAGATGGTTTTATTGGACTGTGCAGTAAAACCTATTACTGTTATGGAACTAAGGATAAAGCCTCATGTAAAGTACTCAATAAACGTCAAAACGAACTGAACAAGGAGAAATATATGAATGTGCTGAGAGAAGAAAAATCGGGTCGCGGTGTGAACTGTGGCTTTTGCGTTAAAATATATGCAAATTAGAGATGGATTAAGTTATTTTTACCCCAAGAGAATAGTGAGTGCAGATGGTGTAAGCACTAAACCGTTAGATGTGTGATACGTTAATGTGCTATTTAAGAAATTGATATGTGTTATTATGTAATAAATTGAAGTTAAGTTATTGTGTAATTGATGGATGTGCGCTCTGTAAGAAATTGATGTTTAAATGCTGTGTGAGAAACTAAGAATAAAAACATCGTATATTTTCAACACGCGTTGTTTATTTGCCTTGAATTAAACATGTCATCAGCTTATCGTTGGTTGAATAATCGTTGGTAAATACAGCCAGCAATTGGTTCAACCTTATTCCACGACATCGTCTCGTTAAATAATACAAACAATAAAGTCCACAAGTATTGGAATGTCTAACAACTGTAAGTCCAGGTCAAACAATGTTTGTTCATGTACTTCCCAAATACGTTATGAATAGGAGGTAGTCCATTAGAATCAAAATATTCGCCTCTTTCATTATGATCAATGAAAATAGGGACCCGGGATCGGTGTTACAAACGAAGCCGCTGGGGTAGTTGACATGGCGGGGTAATTTATTCCCCGCAAAGACTCCTCGCACAGTAGCTTGAGTGAAAGTGTCTTTTTGTAAGAGCTCGTGTAATTGCATGGTATCCATTGTTAGGCAGCGTAATCAAACAGAACGTTACGGTTTCGGTCAATTTGAATCATATTTTCAAATTCGGCATACACAATGACATTAATGGTACGTTCTAGGGCCGTACCAAAACGCATTTCCAAGCGCACGTTTCCTTGTTTCAACAAATTAAAATGAGTGCCGCTATCAACCGGGTCGGGGGTCAGATCAAAAGCGAATAGTGTATAGCAATTGGGATAATCACTCCAACTTATGCCATTGCCTTCGTCTTGATAGAGTTGTCCAGTGCTAATGAATAAATTAGCATAACTGCGGGTGTATATATGGTGATTAAAATCGGGCTGTAATGGTTTTGCGGGCACTTGTTGCCCGTCAACGTACAGAGCTAAAAATGTGAGGTTGTTATGCTTAAAGTTGAAGGGGTTCTGAGTATAATCACCGTTGAACGCCCTATTATCAACACTTCCGACTACAATTCGTTTGAGTAACTGTCCCAAAAATAAATTTTCTTGATTGATCGTCATAGCTCCTTGAGATGCAGAAAACACTTTGGTTTCTATGCGTCTTATGGGGTATTTAGCTGGGCTTCGTTCTAAAGCCTTAATGTGAGCTAGTTGCACAGTGGGGTTCAACTTTATTTTGCGTACGAATAAGGTCACGGATTGCAGAACTATTTTAGGGGCAAATCCCTCTGCAGGATTGGCCATAAGGGCAAAGGTGTCACCACTGCGTACTAATCGCAAATCTAACATCCCCTTGTTGTGAGTACCGCCCATGGCGTCCTTGTGTTGTGGGGTGTCTTTGTACCATAAACGAGCTGTTAACTGAGCGTTTTTGGCTTCCGAAACATAGCTCAATACCGTTTCCATTTAAGCGCGATACGGATAGGTGTTCGTTGAAGAGGAAACGAGTTTCTCGTTGAGAGAGACATCGACTTGGGAAAAGAGTGTGTGTAACCATAGGTTAATGGGTGGTACAGCATTATCACCCTCCAAGACCTCCCCATCCTTTTTCACTACTTTGGCATTCACTTGTAAATACGTGTCATTCAGATCGATATAATCTTCACCCCAACTGCTGATGTAGAACTCGACTGGACCCGAACCTAAAGCAGCTACCGGATAGAATTCGATCCACGATCCATGACCGACACTGCTTTGAGTTGGGGGAATCGAAAATAGGTCTAATTCACTTTTGACGCAGGGACAAGATTGGGAGTGTACCAGTGCCATGATCTAACCAAAAATATCCTTTGACAACCTCCGAGTTGTTCCACGTCGACGGCGTGAACTACTGCTCCTACCTCGTGCGAGTCGTTTTATAGAGACTGCTGGTTGGCGACGGGGTTGTTTGGATTGAACTATTTGATCAAACACTTCCTCTCCGGTTTGTGACATTCGTTTCTTAGCTGACTGTTTCAGAGACTTCCCTCCCAACAAATCTCCGACCACCCTCACTCCTGTTTTCAAGGCGTTTTTTAACGACAGGTAAAACTTTTCGAACCAGCGGTAACAGCATTTTAGCCAATCCCCCAAGAACGCTTCTAAATCCATGTCCACGCTGACTCCTGGCACCGGAAAATACGGGGAGCCCTCCACACCGCTTGGTTCAGATAATACGGGGTGTAAATGTCAGCCATGGTTTTCAAAATAGAGCTTTCTTGGTTTTACGGAAATGTAACGTCACTGTCACTTTACCAGATTCGAATGGAATGGGTCGACCAGTGTCATCTCTTATATCGATTTCTATAGTAGAAAAAGTATTGATGGCTATCGGGTAATAAAATATCTTTTTATATGTGAGGTTGATAAACTGCCCGCGACAATCGTTATCGATTCGAATAATACGCAGAAGGGGAACCAAGGTGTCTCCTACCACCTGTGCTTCGATGAGATTACAACAGACATAAAGGCCGTACAAGTCTCGATCAGGGTCAACAATGTGCTGACCCACTTGACTATTCTCAAAAATCCCCATTTCAAAACCGAATATTTGGCGCAACCCCTCGTCCATGTAAACTACAACTGACTCATTCTCTAGGGTCATAGTTGCTGTCTGTCGTGTTTGATTGTAGGTGAGACACACTCGCTCTTCATTTTGCTCCTTTAACTTGACTGCAAAGGCTTCTATCAACGATCCGGTTGTATAAAAACCTGGGGAAATGTGAAAATATTTTGGACGGGTCTCCTCAAATTCACTAACAATGTCATATCGCTCGCTGTAACAGACAACTGGGAGATTAAACGCCCGAGCCATGCGATCCATGACAACAAACCCCTCGTCCCCTGTAACATTGTACCACGTGTAAGGGTACTGAATTTTCGCTAATCCGACTTCCCAAGCCCCTTCCAACTGTACAGCTTTGGGGAGTCGCGTAAAGTAACGTGTCAACGTATTGTTGGGGTGATAATTCATTGAACTGTTGGAAGGCAGGGTCAGAAAGTAACTCATGGTGGTAATGACTTGAGACTCAAATTAAGCTCTTCTTGGTTTCACGGAAATGTAAAGTCACCATCACATGGCCGTCGTCTAATGCTACGGACTGACCCGTGTCGTCTCTTATATCAATTTCTATGGTCGAAAAAGTTTTGGTGCCAACAGGGTAATAAAATATCTGCTCGTATGTCTGGGTCACCATTTTGTGCATCCGATCGTAGTCCACGTGAACCGTGCGTAACAAGGGGGCCAACGTGTCACTGACCACTTGTGATTCAATTACACTACAATAAACATACAGTGCGTACAACCCTCAAAATACATTAGTATTGTATTGAGTTTGAGAATCGTAAAGCGAAAGACATTCCTCACACCGCAATATTTGACGAAGACCTTCGGCCATGACAACTTGAAGTTTGGGGTCTGTTATATTTACGTTCACGGTCTCCAATACAACTCCTCCCTCCAATTGGAAGTGTAACCTTTCTTTAAATTTACCCCGTACTCGACTGATAAGGACACGATCCCATATATTATACTGAGGTCGTTTAACCTCATCAGAGCGTTCCCCATATAATGTCATCCACGTGTCTTCTTGATTACGCATCGAGAGCGATATTGGGGTGCACTTGATGCTGCGATGATAGCTGAGGTTGTATCCTTTCACCAGCGAACCCAGAACCGGTAGATAAACACTGGTGTTGTGTTTGGTAAAATAACGCCACATTTTAGTTTTTAACGTACAATTAAACAGCTCGACTATGCTTGCTTTGGTTTCTCTGTTGTTGATGGTAAAAAAGCGAATCCCCTGTTGCTTAAGAAATGTCTGCCCTTGTTTTAATATAATCTCAAAGGCTCGAATCAAATTGTCTCCCGTTTTATTTTTTAAGTGGTATCACCCAGGCATATTTCGAGAAAACATCGATACAGGTCAAGAGAAATTTCATGTCTTGGTTCTGTTTAGCTAAACGGGCTATGTCCACTAAATCTGCTTGCCACTGATGGTCAATTCCCCCTACTATGACGCATTGTCTTCGAAAACGACTATGGATTGGTTGGTGTAATGTATACGCATCTGACTGCCTTTGTTTTGAGTTTCGTAGCTCTAACCAATGGCTGCACCCCTCCATACGCGGCGGTGCCTCGGGGTCGAAATACACACTTAACTTTTCCATGACGTCCAAGCTTGTGTCACAGCCTTCTCCTCACCAGGTCTTTTATCTTTTCGCATTGCACCCTGTTGGATATAGTTCCATCAATCAGGGTGATATACTAAATCTTGGGGAATGATGGAGTCTCGCAACGCTTTAGAAAATCTTTCCCAACCCCGTGGTTCAAAGTCTTTACGGCGTCTCAACACACATCGTTAACCAAATCCACCACGTTAGTTCCACTAACGGCATGTCCTTTAATCGTTAATTCCCCTCGTTCATTCCAACCCACGTCTGGGTTTTTTCGAAGGCGTTGTAATAACGATCGCCCTTTTTTCTGAAATTTATCAGGGATGGTTTCTACAACTTCCGCTATAGACACACCTTCTTGTTTGGGCATGAGGGGCGGGGCATTAGCTAAGGTCGTGAGAGGTGTCGGGATTCTGTGTTGGGGGTAATACTCGTGGTGTTTTGTTAAAATCTGGTTGTAAGATTCAACTTTAGCCTCCTCCGATAAATCACTACGATTCAGGACATCCCTCATCTCAGCATCCAAGTTGGATAACTCGTCGACAGTGGGAGCTTGATCGTAACGTGCACTTGACAGCACCCGGGGATCAACTAACATCATTTTTTTAGCCATAATTAGCCAAACAGTTTGCCTAGCAATGGACCAGCGATACCTAAAATAGGTCCTAATAACGCCGGAAGAAAACTGCCGGTTTGTAATACTCTTTTCTTTTTCTTGACGTTAGTTTTAGGTGAGATCAAAGCGCACAGACCTTGTTTGTATCGGGTTAATTTACGCTTCTGAACTGAAGTCAAGGATTCGTTTCCTTTTAAAACATTGAGGGCACATTCATATAAACAATTCATCAATTCTTTGTCAGCCGTGTGAATCAAAGCCCTATTGACAGGGGGTTTGGCTTTAGCAATCACTCGTAATGTATCAGCATGTTTTCTGAGACGCTCTGCCATGGTCTATGTCTAACGATAAGAATGGCGGTAGTCCGATGATCGACGGTATTTATATCTGTAGGTATACAACTTGATTGGGTCGTAGTTTGTCAGTTCGTAACCCTAAGTGATCTGGCGTTGCTTGCTTCAAATCGATAAACAAATAACCGTGGGGTTGCGAAGTAGCATCCGAAAAGGCTTCTTGTACATACTTGATGTTTAGCGGGTACATTTGTTTGGCTAAATGCATGATTTGTTAAGCGTCCCGAGGGTTATTAAATACAACTTAATAATGAGCGTTCAAACTGATTGTTTGATATTCTTTATTCTTTCCGGATAAATTTTGTACTAAATACAACACGCTAAGATTGCCGTGGTGACTTCCTTTGGTGAATAGGCGAGTAACGCGTTCGTCAGTTTCTTGCATCAAATCAACGATGATCAACAAGGTTCTTTGTTGAGGGTCTGTCTCAAAATTCAACCCCTCTACGAATTCCACGTGGGGTAGTGTACATTGTTTGCCACGATTTGATCGGGTGGTGGCTCAATGTGACTACCTTTAATTAACTTACTCTCAAGGTAAGTTTTTCCACCTCCACTTGGACCAGCCATCACGCAACTAAAGAGGTATTTTAAGGTTTGATTCATTCTCATGCCAAGTTATCATCCTCAGTTCCCTGCTCTTTTTATAGATAGGAAAGGTAGAAAGTGTCGTGATAAGTAGAACTCAAAAAGAAATTCAACTAAAGTATATTGTCAATCACCAATCACCAATATTCATGCGTCTAATAATTCGGTTATATTCACAGTCATACGGTTCCCCCATGAAGACTTTAGACCAGTGTTCGGTGGTCACACCAAAACCTAACATATTACGCCGATAGTCTCTAGAGCGCCTAATGCATAGTTCATTCAAATTGTTTTGTTCACACAACACGCGCCATAATAAAGTGACGTGATTTTCGTCCACCTTATTCACGGCCTTTCTACGCAATGTGAATACATTTTCTGTTGGTTCTCCCCTTGACATACCCCCGTTCCACATTCTTCACATGGTTCTTGAGCTATGTCGGATAGCATTGGTTTCATCAAACCACTGTAAAGGCTGATTATCATATCCTACCCATCGTGTGACGTTCCTTGGTCATCAATCTTTTGTCTGCGGGCTGTTAGTTCTTCGTAAGCTTTTATGAGCTGCCACCAATTGAAACTATCAAAGCGCATGGTCACTTTTCCACGGGTAATTTCAATATAGGGCACTGGGGCATTCACTCGACCAATTGTCAAACACTGTGTCTTCCATATCAATGTCTGACTGGCCAGCTTCCACGTCAATCAACGATACGGTGAGTGATGTAAGAGCCGTCCCACTTCCGAGAAAGGCATTTGTTGGTAAGTTTATTTTATATCCGCTCCATCGTTCGCGAATTTGTAAATCATTTGTCAAATGTTCTGGGTTACTAAGCCACTGCGTGATTTGAAAGCGACCCTGACGTCGACAGGTATACAACGGTCCATCAATGTAATCATACTCCTTGCTGTTCTCCTCCGCCATTCTGAATGAAACAAAAATCAGTCCGTGTTCGCTTATTTATCCTCCCTGATCGAGGTGGTGTAAGGTATTTTTCATGATCATGTGACGAATTAATTGAGCTGATGTCAGCGGTTTTTGCATGGTCACGTGACGAATTTATTTAGCTGATGTCAGCGGTTTTTCGTGATCACGTGACCAGTTAATTTCAGATCCGGTAAATCACGTGGAATCGCACGCACACCGGGGTTGTGGGGTTCTTCGAGGGTGGAAGTTAAGCTTTCCGATTACGTCACAACCTTGCTCTGCTTTGTTGTGCCTTTTTTTTTTTCTTAATTTTCGATTGTATATGTAGAGCTTATAATTACAGTGATATTTCAAGTGGTGAGTCAAAAGCACCTTCTTAACAAACCCACATCGACACAGAGGACATCGCCTTACCCTCAGGGTTCTGTGTTTACCCTGAGCAGGTGATTTAGGTCTATATGGTTGTTGGGTCTCAGCAACTTTCTGACGTTCGTCACATTCTACACAAGTTTCCATGTCGTCGCTTTAAAGATTCAACCTTTACTGACAGTGAACTTGTTGTTAACCAGTATTTATAATTACTTCAATCCAGCTCATCTTCAGACGCGAACGCAGTTAAACACTCCTTAGCTTCGATCGCTTTACTAAGAGCCGTATCAAAATCATAACCATGCTCCATCAAGCGCTGTTGATTTATACTAATTTGTCTATAGATCTTATTGTCTCTCAGTTCTTGAGTAAGTTGTGCATGCATCTGTAACTTGTCTTTTAAAACAGACCACCTGCTATACGCATCCGTCATTTTGATGTCACTCTCTGACTATCTTAGACGTAAATGACCACCCAACAAATTTTAACTCTTTATAAAATACATTCCTAATAAAAACACCGTCCTGTATTTTCACTCATTTATTACACAATCTGTTAATTACACGTATTTCAATATCTGATTTCACCGACTCTAACCAATATTTCCTATAGTCCACACACAACCATTTTCTACGTTCCATCCACGAGGGGCAGGGGTCAATTAAAGCTATACTCAATTCCCATAATCTTGATACATACAGTTCATCAGCACGTTCAAGTGCGTCCGCCATACACAGCCAAACTTGTTCTTCAGGTACTGCCATCAAACAAAGATTATGCTGTTGCTGGCTCGGGTGGTCTATCCGACATCCATGACATTTTTCTGGTATTAGGGTTTGGATTAAATCGACAAGCGTGTCTGTGTACACCACCATCAGATATTCCTCTATTAATTTCGCTCTCACCACGTGGGTTCCGTAGAGCTGTTTCAACTCGTCCCACGCTTCTACAAACATATACCACGAGTAACTGTCCATTTGCATTGTCACGTGACTCTTCTTTATCAGCACCAGAGGGACCGGGTATCAAACACTCATTGTCACGTCTGCACCCATAGAGACCTCGACACGACTCTCCTCACCCGCTTCTAACTGTTTCATTGTTTCTGTGAGAGCAGCTATTTCATAACCACAGTCCAATACACAGTTCATCCCCAACTCTATGTGGTATTTCTTGAAATTGTTTTTCAAAAACACTACATCTTTATTCCAAACCACTATCGAATACTACGCAAAGTATTCAGTGTATAGCGGTTTCACTTCCTCCATTTCGATTTGCGCCACCGCTTTTAACAAGTCCGCATCGCTCATCCGTTTCCCAGCCATGGTAAATGAAGAACTGAGACCCTCTCGCGTTTTTATATACGCCCTCCATGATATGAGGTATTATTTAACTTAGTTTAGATCAGCAAACTATGAAGACATATCCGAGGAGATTGTGAAATCACCAACCCAAAATAGAATGATGTCATCAAAATATCACAATGTATTTACATGAGGTATTACTTAATTTAGCCTAGGTCAGCACCTCGACGATGAAGGTCTCCAAGGTCGTCAAAGGACGGTGATGAAATATCTGAGGCAATTTCATCAGCCGAAAACACCAAAATAGAATGATGTCACCAAAATATTGCATACCGAATCCGCAAACGATCCGCCAACGAAAAATATATTGCGCAATGGTTTCTCACATCACCCAAATCATACACGATCAAAAACGATGTGATTACGGGTACGTCTACCTATTACTATCAACAACTATGACATTTTACGATCCAACTAACCATGTCACTGGTAAAAGTTTTGTTGCCTTGGGACGGTTATTAATGGTTTTATAGGCGATTGAATTTTTATGGTTAATTTTCTTTAATTTTTTTTATATATATATATATATATATATATATATATATATATATATATATATATATATATATATATATATATATATATATATATATATATATATATATATATATATATATATATATATATATATATATATATCTTAAGGAAAGTTGGCAATTTAGTTGAGGTACACAGTGGTGTAAATTTTGTGAAGATCGAGTAATAATCCCCGGACATATTGGGGATTTTAGATTTTCACATTTTCGATTATCTTGACCTTAGTTAGAGGTCAATGTCGCAAAATAGGTTCTGCGCATTGATGCCGTCCCTGAATCGCCTGCCCCCAAAAAAGATAATAAACGTTTATCAAGAAGCTAACCAACATTCAAGAAAAATTTAATAATTTTATAACTGGTCAAATTTATTAAAAGAAATTATGCTCTCTGGTGCCTTAGCCCATATTTGGAAGCTCATGTATTATTAATTTCAGAAGCGCAGAAACGTCATCACTCTGTGCCGTTCACCACCGGCGGATGTTTAGTTTGCGCTATTTTCATTGAGATAATGGAGGACAAAAGAAAGAAACGATGATAAGGTGGAGAGAGAAAGACGCTATTAACAGATTCAACAACTAAGAGAAGGAGGCGGGAGCAATACTAGCTGCCGTCTAACACGAGGGTCTCTTTAAGATATACATTCAGGGAAGTGAGGAGTTTGACCAATGAAGAAGCTGCAAAGTTTTTGCTGGACATATAAGAAATCTCGTTGTATTGATAATAACCTGCTATCGAAACGGCCTGTATTGAATCGACTTGTATAAATATCACCGATTTAATAAAATCTAAGGGCCTATTGTGAGTCCATTGCACTATTTGTATTGGTTAATTGTTGTTGCAAACACACCTTACTTTGTTTATTCCAGGTAGAGATGTTATTGCGTCCTCTTGACCCTAATTCAATGGCTGGTGTTCGTCATACCTTGCCCGCAATCAAGTTGTGGCAATGGACCACAACAGGCATAGGGATCGGGCATATGCACTCAAGAAGGATGGTCAGACAATTAAGTATCTCATGACCACTCAACTACACACTGATTAAATGTCCTAACAAAATACTGATGTCGCACATGTAATGCGTTCTAGCTATTTGGCCATATAATGCAATTTTTGTGTTACAGGCACAGCACTCGCTTCAAAAAGCAGTCAAAGATGTGGTCATCTGTTAAGAGGCCAAGACTTGCGCCCACATACCAGATATGATAACAGAAATCTTAAGGCCCAAGCAATGCGACAGCACTCACAACAACACCCACAACGCTCTGCTGATGACCTAGCAACATTAGTCTGAACATTGCTCCTGTGCCAAGGCCATCTACCAAAAAACAGTTGAGTTGCAGGTGTCTCGTTTTGATTAAAAATATGATTTGGAAATTTGTTTTTGTTGAAATGTTCAAATCTTGTATTGGTCACATCCAAACAGTAATAAAAAAAACTCATGGAATTGGCAAATAAATAATAGATGAACTCATTTAAATGTCACTTCTTTTTCATCAGGGCTAGAATTATGAACATAAAAAGTCAAATTTGAGGATAACGGGCCATGACTAATTGACAAAATATTGTGTGTATAATTCTTTTCTTCTTTGTTTGGGAAATTGACTTATATATGAATGATCATTCCATAAAACGAATGGACAATAGATCATGAGATTGTTGAAACAAAAATGCTCAGAACAAATAATGCCACATGTTTTGTGACTAGGCTATTTCAATACTGGGACTCAATATAATCCACACAAAAATACCAATCGAACAATGAGATATTTCCTGATTAAAATTACCAATTAAAACATTAAAGCTTAGTATATTACCAAACTCTACTTCGTATTATGCCTATATACTGTCAATACTTGTCAAAGAAGAGGTCTCTGATCTTCCATACACAACAGGAGGGAGTTACCTGTTAATAACGTCAATGGCCATCGGGTCAAGCACAACTCCTTCCATCTGAGGTAGTGCATATGTGCAAAAGTCTGGGCTGTTTGTGCAACATTGCCGCTCCACAGGGGTAGGCATTTCCCTACATTGAAGACAGATGCACCCGTCTGGTGAAGTGGTAGTTGATGGAGGGTGGAATCCTTCTTTTGGTGGTGTGGGTTGTCGGGTGATTGTAAGCGCAAAATGTGGCTGTCTGTCTAACCATCAACCAGCAACTGCCGCACCCCATCCAAATCCAGCCACCGCACAAAAATCGGAAAAAAATATGAGAAATCAAAAACTCTTCATTTTGATGGATTAAATATCTCCAATGTAAATCTCTCTCTCTGGCCAAAATTGCATGAAGGTTTTTGTAGTAGCTGAAGAGTGCTAACTGCTGAGTTGTAAATTACCTTCAATTTCTCTTTCCGTGACAGCTCTAAAAATTTAGCAGCCACTCTACTCTGCTGTAGGGCCCGGTTAGTTATTGGTGTGTTGCCAAGGTAGCCTCTGCGAACAAGATTGACACGCTTAAGGCCTGTAGAGGTCTACAAACAAATGAGAACCAATGGAAATATATGGTCGCCAAGTCCAACATGGGACCCCCTATTTACTGACAAAGTGATTTAATTAGGTAAGGCAAGCCCAATAGCACCTTGTTTGAAGAAAGTGGGGCTCCTCTGCCACCTCTTCTGGCTGGTCTGAAACCTCCACCGACTTGGACACATGTGTCATGGTGAACTATTTCAAACCATTAAACACATCCTTCCCAGTCATAATGGATGTATTGAGTTCAATAAAATACCCTTGATAAGCATCCAATTCAAATAATATAGGAACCAACCTCAGTTCCACACAGGTTGTCACAATCTGTACCATGACCCCTTCCACGGCCTCTTCTTGTACATGGTCCCCTTCTTGGCTTTTTGATTTCCTTTAAATTTGAAAGTGGGTAGGTTCAATTAAATTAATGAATGAACATGACAAGAATAATTCAATCAATCAATGTTACAGTGTTTGAGCCAAAAGTCAGTCAAAAACAATTTGTAAATAATACAGATTTAAGGTCATCTTCGTCACTAAATTTCACCAAATTAATTCCAGCCATCCAAGGCTTCTACAGCACCAGCACACACAATCTAAACAAGTCTTATCAAAGTGGGTTGCAACAACCTTAAAATAACCCAAATCAGAACCAAAACCACCCGTTTAGTGTCCCTGTTCGAACCCATACGATGATACATACCACCCCAAACTCCTAGCGCGGACGTTTCAGTACACAGGGATTTGCATTGGCCGGCTACTATCTTCTCTGTGGGGTTTATGTATGCATAGAAGATAGCGGCCGGCCAGCCAATTCAAATCCCTGTTTCAGTTCACTATATATAACCAGATAACGTAGACGTCCTGAGGGAGACCCCAGCCCCTGATTTATAATACAATTTATGAGTTCATTTAGGAATATTCCAATAGTTTGCGATGAAAAAGCACCGATAATTGCATATGAAATAAGCCAATTTCGAACAGGTGTCATGGCTTTATATTCCAAAACGTGACTGACTAGTCAAGAAATGTAGAAATCAAAAGACTCACCATTTCGGCTGCTTGCGTTTCCACCTTCTGTCAAATCTTCGCTGCGCGTGACGGCACGACTATGTGTTGTAGATAAAAGACCCTCCAATACACATGCGTAATTTTCCCATCGACATGTGCTCATGTTTGTAAACATTGGTATGACCGACAGATTTCGATACGGTGTAATCGACGATATAGTGTTGAACCAGTTGAGTGAGTAACTCGGGGTACATTCAAATGTAGCCGCTCATGAGGAGAGGATGTTAGCGCCACACACCTTTACCAAGGTTTATATATATATATATATATATATATATATATAGATATATATATATATATATATAGATAGAGAGATAGATATATATATATATATATAGAGATATATAGATAGATAGATAGAGAGAGAGAGTAGATATCTATATCTCTCTCTAGAGAGAGAGAGACAGAAATATAGGGAAAAATTTGGATTTATAAATATATAGATATATATATATATAGATATCTCTAGATATAGATATATATAGATAGATTCAGAAAGATATAGGGATATATCTCCCTATAAACATATTTTAAAATATATCTATATAGGGATATAAATATATTTATACATATATTTATAAATATACCTATATATAAATATATATAAAAATATATATATTTATATATATATGTTTATATATATATATGCATATATATATGTATATATATATATATATATATATATATATATATGTTCATATATATATATATAGTACATATATATATATATATATATATATATATATATATATATATATATATATATATATATATATATATATATATGCGTATGCATGTTCAGAAATAAGGGTTGTAACCCTCGCAGTATGTCATATATGACAAACAATTTCTTATACGCGATGAACAAGGCTTAAGAATTGACATTTTATGTGTTATATTTGGCAATCAACCAAATACCTCGGTGCGTGTTATATTGCTAATATTACACAACCCTGTATCTGGCCATTACCTAGTGCTCTAGTGCGGGTCTCTCTTGCTTGGGAATATTCATAGCATCTAGAAATATATAAGCACAAGAAGCAACAAGCTTACCCCTTCATTTAGACATAGAACAACTATTGAATGCAAAGGCAGTACACCAACGAGTTTAGGCTACGTTCAAAATTTTATTATATTGTCGGAGCGAAATATTAGGGACTGACAATGTAAACTTATTGTCATGTATTCGCAACACGAATTTGCACAGCAGTGTATGGAAAAATATCCTTGTCATTCTCCAAAAATGTGCCAATCATCCAACCAAATCCGGACTACTTACGACCCCATTGTGCATAGCAATATTGAAACACAAATTACACTGTGGCACGCTGTCTACAATACACGATGTATCAACTAGTAAACCTAGCAGGAAATGCGGAACGATTTCCCAAGGCGCTTTGTTAACATTCTTAGCTTGATATCTTGTCAGTGAGCGACCAACTGACTACTTCTTATAGCGCACACAATAAATGGGCAGTGCGGCATTGATATCAACAACGTGGAATATTTATTATGATTGTTCTTGTGGGATAAATGAATATTTCCCCGTGATAGATGGTTTATATCACGGGCGTATTGAATTCTCTTGAGAGATTATACCACGTTTTTATCTGGATCCCCTGCTATAAATGATTAAGCACAACTTCACATCCAAAAAGGCATCAGAGAACACCGGGAATAGGTTGCACACAAGCCTTTAATATTTTTGACAACAAACAGTTTTTAACATGCAATTTATTGGTATTACGCAATCAGAACAACATATTACAAATATAGGCTTTGCATGAACTGCAAGCAATCACCTGATCACTCGATCAGAAAACTAATATTACGCAATTGTTACTATTATTAGTAATTTTTTGGCTGGCAGAAAATGATTATGGCCAAACTAAGCCTACTTAATACAACACAAGACCTGAGGTGATCAACACAAAGACTATAAACTTCAAAACCCATGATTAAAGTGATGGAGGGTCGGGTGGGGAGCGATTTATACGGTAACTAGAAGCAGAATGGTGCATGTGGGCTGCTGAGGCAGGTTTTATAAGGATGACCGGAAGTTGGTCGGACCAAACTGGAGATCAACCGCAGATGAACGGTATGGACAGTCGCCAATGCAATGAGGGATAGGCCTATCGGAAGCAATAAAATCAAGGTTGGGTCATTGACAGTCCCTGCATACCGAAAGCTCCGAGCTTCCTTGTGTCCAAATGGACGGCAGGTAAAGGAAGGGTTCGTCTGGGTTTATGTTATCTTCAATTGGTGCCTCATTTGTGACAAAGAATCCATCCCACGAGATAGGTTCAACTACGATTGAGTCCATTGATGTTTGTGGGTACAATTGTGGTCATATCATACATTTTTAAGCTTAATCATACCCATCAATATAGGTGAAAGTTCAGGATTGCAAAATGTATTTTCAGGGAATAACACACAATTTCATCGAGCAGCATTTCTTTACATGTCTGATTGCATACATTTGATGTCGGATTGGGACATGTTTTGTTTATTTATGTTAACTGCTTGATATGATTGTAAACTTTAGTCAGTATCACACATGATATAGTTTGCTTGTGTTTATGGAACTTGATCGTCGACGAATCTGTCGTAAATCAATAAAGCAGTGCTTCCTGATTTCGCAGAAGTGACCATTTCGCGTTTCAGTGTGACTCCCAATGAAAAACACGCAATCTGATCAACGTTTGACAAGCAAAGCCCTCGAGAGAAAACCCCTGAGGACATACATGTGTGCATATAATGACATGCATACGTACATGTTGATAGACACAATTTATTTCACCAATACATAAAACATATGACAATATCATGAAAATGATGCTAACAAAATACACAATAGCATGTATTTGTGTGTACGGACGGCAGTTTCGGCCAGGGACCATATCAAAGTGCTGCGAGCAGTGCTTAATGGAGGAGTAAGCTCGGTCCATTATGTGCTTAGCGTTACAGAACACAACCTTAAAAGTTGAAGATGGCAATGTGTACTGCCTTGGCGTAGATATAAACTCGCTAGTCCCTGTAGAATTGCGTGGTGGCTCGGAGATCATGAGATATGTTATCTTTTGAAGGATGTTTTCGACATAATAAGGTAATTAGATTTGCCATTAAATAACTGAGGTCAATGAGATTATCATTTCACTCTTCAAAATCCGGAAATATTCATATAATCTATCATACACACCGGTTCTATCGAACAAATAAATCCATAGAGAACAAAAGACTTACATGGAGCAGGACATTAATAGGCATTGCTTTCGTGCAGAACCTATTTTGCATATGCAAACAACAGCCTGTAAACATTTGCCTACCGACTGCAGAGTAGTGTAACACCATATCATAGATCACTGAGTTCAACCACTATACCGCAAAATGCTGCAATTATGTATGTTATCGATTAGAAAAAACCAAACTATTAGGTATTATGTGAAATACATAGTACTACATAAGGGAATGGAGCACCATGCTGTTCCCATGGCACATCCGTATCTACAAGGTGGTCATATGTTACATTAAACAGAGTATATACAAATATTTTCAACACTCTTGGTATGTTTAAACAATAATAATTATATATAATGGAACTAAACTTTCCACTAAGAAGCAATATGTTTCACATATTCTTTCATACACTGCAAATTAGACTTCCGAGGAAATAACATAGTGGACACGTGTATTGTGATAAATGAAAGTGTTGGCGTGTCTATGTTGTGTGGTGGATTGTGCGACATGTATGTGTGGGCGTGACTATGTTGTATGCTGGAGTGAGAGACGTCTACCTGTGGGCGTGTCTATGTTGTATGATGGAGTGTGAGACATGTATGTATGGGCGTGTCTATGTTGTATGGTGGATTATGAGAATGTGACGGAAGTACACCATGCTGAAGGCCTGGGAATATAAGGATGACTGGGTCGTTGTCACGAGTGAGCTAGAGCAACTCGATGATAAATGCCCCCGATTTACAGTGACAGATACGCATATCTGTATAACATCTATGCGAGTACCTTTATACTGCAATTATTGCTGTACACGCGCAACAAATACACCACACGCTATATCGAACAACTATCCAGTGATTGAGTTGTTGGGATTAACTCGATTGCACAAATCACTAACCGTATATTATTCCTTTTGAATCTCCCTTGACATTGGAGTGATGGACAATGAAGTCCAAATCCACAAAATCCTCGCCACCAATCTGAGCCTACTCGTTCACAGGAGAGTTTGTGCATCCGCGCCTTCATCAGCTCTGGACCAATGCAATGGGCACATCATAAGACAATTCGTTTGCTGACCCAACAAAGGTAAATGGACAAGTAAGCTTAGGTCTAGTTCTCTGCGCTACTGCTCATTAGCTTGAAGAAGTTCAAAGGTCAGCTTGGATTCATTTGGTGACATCACACCCAGTCGACAATACTGCCCTTGGTATCAATGGCGAAATCCTATGACCTTCATTGTGGGGAATATAATACATTTAAAAGGAGATGCCTTTGAGACCATGAAATATTTGACAATATTTCGCTGGAAATGCAACAGATGTGTCTATTCTAAATAAATCGAACACAACTCCGTTGAGAGTTTCAGTTCCCATTTGGCTTGTATAATGCAATTTGAAGGCTTATATCTGGAGGTATTTGTTACATTAACATGGTTGTCTCATAATTGTTTTAATAATGTCAAGGGAAAGACGAGGAGGCAATATTCGATGGTAAAGGCGTACTCAACTTGAATGTAAATGTACAGATGCGTTATGACTTTCATAACGCGCCACCTATAGGGCGATGCGACCACGTCACCAGAACGCATTTAAAGTCGAACACATTTTCTCCCGCAAGAGGCCGCTTCCTGTCCCTTACAGCATGCCCCTTTCTCATAACTGATTCACCCAGTCCCGAGATTCTCGGGAGTCTCCTTATGCCAAAAACATAGTTCTAAATATTACATATGATTCTAATACCTTGTAATTACCGATGCTAATATTAGAGAAATCACGAGTACTTCGCATTCATATTTAACAGTGGGGTTGAAGAAATAGGAGCAAAAGAAATAAAAAAAATCACGTGTACACAAACGCAGTGGGGTGGGGTACGATATTCGAAAATGGTTCTCATCCAGTCCCTAGCATCTCTGAATAGCTCTTATGAACCAAGTGGAGCTTGCGCCCAAGAAGGAAGTACCCGATCGACTCTTGGTCTGTTGGGCTATCTCTGAAGATGAATTAGGATCGAAAAGAGTCTTTATATTCATATTACTTATTTCAAGAAGCGACCAGTAATGCCATTGGAAAATTGGGTGAATGCTATGGGTAATTTAAGCGAGGCAATGCTCTCCAGTATATATTCCTCTGTAATAAAAATAATGAGGCTCTAAAGTAATTGTTAAAATAAACGAAGGGGACAATTATGGTGAGAATACATTACCAAAGTTCACTGTTGTGCAACACATAGCCATCTTTATTCTAAAGTTCTGGGAAATAGACACATGGAAAAATCTAAATATCATAGACAAAATATATTTGATGGTTGGTGGTCATATAGTTAAATCAAGTGGACTGAAATTGTAGGAGTTATGAGAGTTAAAACAAAAACCTTGCAAATAGTTTGCTGTGAAAGATAAACCATTATAAGAGTTGATAAATGGGCTTGTTTATTTAAGCCAGGTGCATGAAAGAAATGGAATAAACAAAAATACATTGCACACATCAAAGGTGGGAGAGAAAACAACCACCACAACATGAAAAGGTTGTACATTTAAATGAACTACAACAAAACAGGAACACTGGAGGGTGGGATAGGAAAAGGCACAGTCACAAGAGGAAGTGAATATAATCCCTATCCCTAATGGCCAACAGATCACATGAGCATCATACAAGTATAGACCAAGAGAAAGCCAAACATTACGACATTAACAATCGCTGTCTCCCAACTATATTAAAAGACAGAAATAAGAAGCCTCCATAAAAACAATTTAATTATAAGCATATTGAATCTGCATTTCTTAACAACTTATTGACCAATCATGCACACATATAATATCATGCTATTTTTATTTACCAATATTAATATCTATGCTTTGTGTGTGTAATACATAGAACATGGATTTCTCTTGTGCACTAAAAGAAGCTGAAACTCAGCTGAAACTGCCTTTATCCTTCGAATGGAAAGTGGAACAACTACGATGTCTTAGATTATAATAATCGTGACTTTGTTGCAGTGTTACCAACTGGCTATGGCAAAAGTCTCATCTTTCAAGCAGCCCCATTCCTCATAGCAGCTAAGTTAGGTGCAGAGACAACAAAGACAATAATTGTCATCATACCACTGAACAGCATAATGATGGACCAATGCAGACAACTAAGGGACAGAGGTATCAAAGCCTGCTATCTGGATTTTAACAGCCAAGCCGCTCAGGCCTATGATATGCTCAGGGAAGGATGTGATGGGGAAGGGGAACTGGAAAGCAGTTTCCCACTGAAAGACATTGAAGCCTGTTGTTTCAACATAGTATTTGCTCATCCAGAATCACTTCTATGTTCTGAAGGCAGACAATTGATGAGGTCAATGAGAGGGAGAGTGTGTGCAATAGCTGTGGATGAAGCTCATATTGTACTAGAATGGTAAGCATCATCAGCTTTCATTAGCACTGATAAGCACATACATAGTATTTCATAGCACATAGTATTACATCACTACTTGAGATCTCAAGAGAATGTAATCTGTGTAGCAGGCTTGATATTCATATACATATTAACACATAATCAACATATATATTCGATATGGCATGATGCCAACTCGAATGATATTAATCACTTCATTTTAGTGAAAAACATATATACATCACCAACTTACATTTATAAGTCACATGCATATTTGTTACAATAATGGTGAAAGATAATAATACATATCAGTACTTAATGACTAAAACATGCCACTAAGGCAGCTACTCATCATCTAATAAGTCAAGCTTATTGACTGCACGCTTTGCATTTCTTATTATATGAGTATTTAGTTCAAATTTGTCCACTTTGTGGGGTGCAGATGGATGTACAGTCTGCAATCCAATCCTTCTCAGTGGCTGGGCGCTTAAGGGTCTTGTGTCCCGAAGTATTGCCAAAATACATTCCTTATCCAGTGTTTCGTCCTTTTTCACATGGGTATAGGGGAGGGCTGATGGCCTCAGACTTAAAGAGGTTCTGAATTCCTCCACCACAGATGAAAGAATAGGAGCTGCTTTAGAAGCACGTACCATGGCAGCATCAGTCTTGCCTGCCCCAAGCCCTTTCATCATTTGTTTCACAAGTTTAATGTTGTTTTCTTGCTGCATATCAGCAGCTTTGTTACCCCCATCCCTACCACTCAGATTGACAAAACATCGCAGCTTAACACCAACACTTTCACGTGGCGAGAGGACATGTTCAGTTTTGGTCAGGAAATTGATAATTTCTATTGCGTATTTACTACGAAAAGATGTAAGTCCTATGAAGGTTGGAAGTAGTCTCTTCAGACTGACAGTCAATTTGTGAGGATCTCCAGCACGTATAATATCATCAAGCAGCATGAAGTCCATCATCACTCTCAAGAATCCAATTGAATAGTTGTGTAGCTCATCAGTTGTTTATGGAACAATATTAGGTTCGCCTGGAATAGCTACACGCAGCAGGACTCCCTCCCTTATCAACATATCATATGTTTTACCCCGGTACGATGGAGGTAGTCTCAGCTGTACATCACGTTCCTCATAATTCACATTGAAACAGATTGGATCCATGTTAGGCTGTTGGTAAGGTAGGAAAATCAATTCCACAACAGGTTGTACAAATTCCAGAATCCACTGGTATTTCTTGGATGTAGTCCATGTCTTGATGTAGGGTGGGAGATTAACCGGCTGGTGCACATCATTCATGCCAAACACCTCCAGGAACATTTCAACAATCTGCATCCTAAAAGACATCCTCTTAGTTACAGTGAATTCCCAACATTGTGTCTCTCACTTCAATTTTAAATGCTCAACACGACGAAATTTAATAACATTTAATGTTATATAGCTGGTTAATAAACGCAGGGTAATATAAGAAATCTCACCTAGTAATAACAAGAGCAAAGTCCTTATGAGCTTCATATGCACTGTTTGCCTTCACAACCCCATTCACATTTGTTCTGTTGAGCTCAGCTTTTAAGCTACTTAATGTTGAAGGTTGACGACAAGTTGCACTGTCGTAGAATTTGTTGAAGATTTTCTGAAAGCATATATATACAAAATTGCTACTTAGAGGTTGAAAAGATACACACTGATAACTAAAATATAACTAAGAATAAATAGCTGATGGGGTTCATTGAGGTGTTCCGGTTTCCTGCTACATTCACTCAGGACACCCAAATAAGGAAGCTGTATAATAATACAAATCAATGAAGGAATGAGTGGTCGTTTTGCAGGGGAAATGACTTCAGGAAAGATTTCAAGTGAATAGGGGATGAAGTTGTTCCACTGTTTTCCAGCGCACCTATTCTATTGTTCACCGCAACAGCTCCCCCAGCTAAACGAGAAGAACTTGTTAAAATCATGAATTTGCGTGAACCAGAGCAGGTGATAATGAATCCTGATCGCCAGAATATAAAATATGTGTCAATAGAACGACCAGCATCACAGGACACAAAGGATCATCTGGATGATATTTTGACGAAGATGGGAACAGATTTGAGAGATCAGCAGAATCATTACCCAATCACAGTTGTATACACTGATACTTCGATCATAGCATACAGTTACTGGTTCATGGAGACATTTTTGGGTAAGAACCAGTACATACAAGAGCCTTGCCCTGAAAATCGCCTCTTTGCACAATACCACAAAGAGTACACACGAGAAAATGAAGCAATTCATTGTTTCAGAAATTTGCAAAGAAGAAAGCAGAGTGAGGCTGGTTTTTTGCAACGGTAGCTCTTGGGATGGGACTTAATGCTCCTGCAATTTGTCATGTCATTCATTACAAGCCACCAACATCGCTTGAGAGATATTTCCAAGAAACTGGAAGAGCTGGACGTGATGGCCAACCAGCAATGGCAACCCTTTATTGGAATAACACTGATGTACGATCCAATAGGCCAGGAGTTACACGTGCAATTATCGATTATTTCAAGAAGTCAAACCAGTGCAGACGGAAAGTGATGCTAGATTATTTTGGACATAAAACATCAGAGACAAAAAACAAATCAACCTGCTGTGATGTCTGTGACACCTAGAATCAGTTGATTTGTTACAAAACTAGGCCGCAATTGAAATTAAAATGGACTTGTGTTAAACTTTATTTTCTAGGCTTTTCTCGTTTTGATGCTCCTTAGTTTTAGTAAGGTTACTCACTGCCTGTGGTTGCTGGAGTGGGGACTAGCCAGAGAAATAACACGAGTCCTGGAGAAGAGATGCTTATTTGGTTTATATAGTTTCAACAATGAAGCTCCATGGAATCTCGCGGTCTGAATCTTGTCCCTGACTAAATGATCTCCCTGTGACTGACCCATCTGTGGTCCTTATAAAGGGTCCCGAGGGTCAGCTGGTTTGCTTCCCCGTGACCCTTTACAGGTCCATACGATAGGCCGTGATGGTCACATCGTGCTCTGGGAGTTTGATTTCCCAGAGGACTTTGACGAACCCACGCTATTGGCTGGCCATATCATGCTGATAATTAATGGGAGAGGCATAGGGGAAAGCTAGATAAAACATTATAACACTTGCCTCCAAAAGGTCCTGCTGCACATGAAACAATTCCTCCACAACAGGTGTCAGATGCTCCAGCCGTTCTATTTGACAGTGTGCCCCAGCTCGGAGATGCTTTGCTGAATCTAAGTGTGTTCGGGTAAGTTGATCCCCACCTACTGTGACTTTGAGAAGGCCAGCCTCATAATCCTCTCCTGTAACGGATTAGGGAATAAATCACATGTTGTATGTAGAAACTTTCAAGTTTGTTTCATTCTGCAATAATGTCCTATAAAGCGGGTTATAAACAAGCTATACATTCTGTCCTGCAATAACTCACTGTTACCGTGTTAGACAGTTTTTATGATGTTGCTCACTCTCAGCTGTGAAAGGTGTTTAGACATGTGGCACTAGTGATATTATAATGAATACTTTTTAACATGTTGGTTATAACACATTATTAGAGAGAGAGAGAGAGAGAGAGAGAGAGAGAGAGAGAGAGAGAGAGAGAGAGAGAGAGAGAGAGAGAGAAGGTAGACAGTGGTTACAATTTACAGTATATATAAAGTGAGCAATCATATATGTATGATTAATAGTACAAAATAACAGAATGTTAGTGGAAAACACTGCATCATCCAAAATACATTTGCCCTAGCCCTACCTGGTAACAAAATTTGCAACCCATCAATATATTTCAAAAGCTTTTAAGAGACAGCCAGCCAAGTTTGTCGAGTTATACATGGCCAGGACAAGGAGGCTACCCCTATACATCAGAATTAAAATGCACTATTTATATAACATAATTTAAATTTAGACCACACTAAAAAACTCCCCAATTGGGGTTTATGTGTAGCCAATTTTTTGAATTACAGACAATTAGCATCAAAAATATAATCTAGCATAAATTAAAAGCAGGACAGTTGCATTTAGGATAATGTGATAACTGATGTCATGTTAATAAATCCATTAAGCAGTGACCAATATTCAATTGTTCAGTAAAACAAGCAAACACATGGAAATACAATGAACAGTTGGAAATGTTAACTTGTACAAGATATAAAAGTTAGTATATCATAACAAGAACCGCAACATCTATTTCACCTCTTCCTCCTTCAGCAAATAAACTACCAAGACCATGTGAAATGTGGTCCATAATTTTCACACAGTTTGGCAAGCTATTAGAATTTTCCAGGATGATCTGATAACATTGGGAGATATATATATTTATATATAAAATAGTTTTATATTGTCTTTGAACAATGTGATTAAAACAATCCATCAATTATAACTGTTATAATTCACAGACATCAAATCCCCCGCCCATATTCCTCACCTCTTGAGGAAACACTTCAGACTTCCTTGTTGCTACATGGGTCCAAGAGTGCTGTATTGCAGTTGGCAGAACATTCTTCAGACTTTTCAGCCCATCTATTTCTTCACAGAGAACTCTTGCTACCAAAACTGCATAGGAATGCCTGTGGGGAAAAGTAAGATTAATCATCACTGTTCATAATATGAATATGCAGCAAAATTGTCCAAGAATCAAAACTGTCTGGAATATCTGAGCTGTTTGGAAGTTATTTAATATGATTTGATCAAATTTCCAAAAGATATCATACTTGATAACTTCTTCTTCTTCATTACAGTAGAAGACACTAGGACTGGGGAAGGGTGTGTCAGCATGTGTTGGCGTGTCTTCGATTTGCTGCAGGTCATCGTCTGAGAATCGTTCAGGTAGTATAGACCAATGGGTGAAATGGTAATCATGATTACCCCGGCTGACTCTGACCTTAATACACAGCAGAGGCGAACATTGCAATGCTTCTATCATTTCTTACCCAAGCAATACATAAGGGCTTATTATCATACACAAAAAATAGTCATAATTTGATGGGTTTTTTTTATTTACCTGGTTAGCAAGCATGCGTCCATCAATGTTGTCCACAGTGACCTTACAGTTTCTTGATGACAGATGACCAAGAAGTTTCTTACTATAAGATTGAGCCACACTGTCCAAAAAGTACAACTTGGTACTATCTGCTAAGGACAGCTTTAGGCGGTGCAAAACTTCAATTAACTGAAACAAAAGAGAAGAGCAATATTTGCTAAACTCAGTATAGCTGGTCATTTAACATTAATGGGAAATATGAAAGGATAATCATAAGCTGAAACAATGCACTAAGTACCTGGTTTCCAGCATGATATCTAACACATGCTGCCATCAACAGTCGCTGCATGGCATTCATCCTCTGACTGCGGCTGTACATTATGATGCTGTAAATAGCAAACAAGGAATAGCTTTCTTTGCTAGTAACCGATGATGTAGCCATCACAAGGACTTCCATCAAGAAAGGTACTCGTTTCCTTAGCTCATCTGTGGCATCTTCAGCCAGAGAGGAAATCGGACCATCGAGTTTCATGGATAGAATGCTGCCATAACTTCCCATGGTACAAAGGGTTTGAAGTTGGCTATTCATATCGGAAACTATGTAGTCTTCAAGGAGCTGGCGACAAGGTTCATATGAGACAACTTTCAAAACAAGCTGCTCAATTGTCTCACACTGGTTGATGGCAGACAAGAAAGTAGAGTGGCCACCAGTCATTTCCAGGGCCCTTCTGACCTTAGAAGTTGAGTCTTGAATGCTCTTCCTGCACTGTTCAGTCATTGTATCAATCCTAGATCGTACATAGGAGTGATCGTCAGGACACATTTCTTTGAGGATTTTGTGACTGGGTGATGGAGTTTCAAGTACACTAATAGGTCGCTTTTGGCACTGTAGCGACTGCAGCCGAGAAATGGCCTCCCTTTTCCACTGAAGTGTTTTGGTCAATCTATTGATACAATTTTCACATAATTTGTATTCACAGTCATGGGGCATTTCTATCAGAAATACATCCTTCAACAAATTCATGTAGGTTTTCTGCAGAGCCACATTATTCAGAAGCCGAAGGTGACGAGGCTTCCTGTCCTCCCCGCACGAAAAGCATAGATGATAGGGTCTCAACCTGGACAAGGTTATCTTTTTAGGAGTCTGAAATTCTGAAGCATGGACACAAACAAATGAATACTATTTTATAAAATAAAATTGTACAGTCATTTTAAATTATGAATTGTGACTCAGTAAGGAAGAAAAAGCTTTGTTCTAGCAGTTCTTGTGATCAACACTTCCAACAAGTAGGCTTTAATTTATGAGAGGGCATGCCAGAGACCCAGAACTAGACCAATGGACCCCAAGTGACAGGACAGTAAACATGAATGACCACGTGTACCCTAGTGTGTATACAGCGTATGTAAATGCCGGTAGAAATCAGCGAAAAAATGCAACACTACCATTTCTCCCTCCCTACACCCTCTGACCCCTAGTAAACCACATCGGCATATGCATGCACCAATGCGGCGTACTTCTATTTCATCGCTCATTCTTCCCAAATTAACTGATTCGACAATATGTCACAAAGCCTGCTTAGTCAAATCTAATTTATTGAATATATAAATACAATTACTGAACATTAATGTGATACATTAATGTTGACAATTGCTTACAATCGGCAGGCTTGATATTTTCCCGATCAGCAACACCGCAAACATTGACAGTCGCTGCCATCTTGCTGGAACTACTTTCGGTTCAATCCCATGATTCTTAGAACGAGTTATGCGAAAGGTGAGTGCGAGAGAGCGCGCCACATTTCGGGCGAAAATGAAGTCAAACAGGCTCGCCAATATCCTGTGAGACGTGAAAATCTTGCCAATTCGAGAATAAAGGTAAGATCAGTGTCATACTTTTCCATGTTAATGTCTATTGGAGGGAGTAGCATGATTCGATAACAAGTTATATGCTCAGGTGAGAAGAATCAGTTGACTAACAAGCACAAATATAAAAATATGAACGACTTTGCAAAAACGAAAGTAAACTAAAAATGCATATACTGCCCGCGGCTGTCAGTCGATGACAGCATGAGGTGAAAGAATTTCACCTGGACAGCATCTGTGCTGGTCACACTTTAATATCTGGGTTATGTCAAAATGAGACGGGGCGAGGTGTCTTGTCCATAGCGAATACGCCAATAGGGTTCCATGGAAGTTAATGAGCAGAGCTTATGTTCTTGATAACATTGAAGCATGTGATGTTTTCGTTGAACTATAGCAATGTCAATTTAACCTATTGATCTTGATTCTGTCAATTAGTGAAATATATCCCAACTTGTTTGATTTTGTGAAAAGGCTGATATCTGGATCTCTTTTTTACTTCAGCCAAATGATTTGTACACATTCTCATCAGAGTGGTATTACAGTGAACCAACGTGAAGGGATTGTTTTATACTATTATTGATATTTCTTTTTCAATGAAATATAATGTTCGGAAAAAAGAAAAACACCTTCTTTAATCGTAGTTTCGCTGATGGTTGGATTATATATAAATATGTCGAAATTCTAGCTGCCTCCTGACCTTCACGGCGCCATTGAGGATTTGAAAAATAGCCAAATAAGGTAAATGTCTTAGGTGTGAAGTTGGGTATATATATTTGTCTTAGTCCATAAACCGTAACTGGCCAGCGCGAATGCTCTGTGGGTACGGTGCACATTCGACTTCCTTAGTTTATTCATGATGCCTCACAAAACAAATCCAATCTCACTAGGTATATATTTTGAAACAGTATATGTGGTCTGTATATGTGCTATGCTATTTACTGCCGCTGATTTGATAACATTTCGCTTCATATGCACAATCGTAGGTGAAATCGACAAATATTGATTATTCATTGTCATGTTCCATCTAGTGTCCTCCATTAACACTACTGAAACAAATAAGAGTAGACGTAAATCAATACAATATCATCGAACATGTTTAAGGTAGATAAGTGGGTCTTGTAGATGTGTGGTGTAAGATTGTAACAGCAACACATACATATGTTATGATAAAAAGAAGGTCAACCAGTGAAATATTACTTATGCTATAAATGAAACATTTTGATCGTCATACTACCATGCTGACAACATAAGATTCGTGGGTTCAACGGCCATGGGCGATAACCTAAATACGTCTTTTATGAAGATAAGACGCAGCCATCACCTCAGATTCGACAAAACCAACAACATTTTCGCAAATGTATATTTTGCCAAATCCATATTTGGTGTACGTGTAAACTGGCACGCAATGCCCAGGACTTTATCTACTTGGTAGCACTTTGGTCAGGCTTTATCCAATAAAGCGCAAAGGTTTTGGTAAAGTGTGTGAACGTCATATGTTGAGATTAAGTCACCTTTTGAGAATACGCTTACATGTCAAAGGATTATCTCCGTTAAGCGTGCTCAAGTGCGGACCCCGTCTGACAATCCTCTGGCTGCCTTTGGTAAAAAAAAAACCTCAGTGCACCACAGAATTTACAGCTATGCTAAGAAACTTCACTTCTTTTGTTTGCACATCGCCGTTATCGGGTACACACAAGCATGTACAATATTGCTTCTGTATATATTAATCGGCTATGTTTATTATATTAATCGGCCTGAACGATTTTGTGGGTAAATACTTTCTATGACTTAATACTAGAACAAGGGAGTTTCACACAGTGTTCATCAATTACGAGGTGATATTCCCACATTGATAGGTGAGGATGACAGGGTCCATTACTCATATGGTTGCAACACCACCCCCCCACCCCCACCCCACCTCACAACACTACCTCAACTGCTGTGATGGATGTAGAGCGTCTACCCCTCTATGACAATTAAAGCTCAAAGGTGTCGGTGAAGTGTACGACCTTCGTAAGTTGAGATTAATTCATCTTTTGAGAAAACATTTATCATGATAAAGGATTGGCGTTTTGGCAAATGGAGTGAGTGCTTTATTGCCAGGAACACATGCTTGTGACTAACCGCTCATTTAGGACAGTGCTTTCCAGGGGCGATATTACAAGGTAAACCAAAGCATGTACATTATCGTTTCTAAATACGTGTATATTGTTTCTATATATGTTCATTTGCTATGCTTATTGTATTATGTGGTCTGATCCATTTTGTTGATGGGGGATAATTTGATATGAAAACGTTTATAAAGTCACCTACATATTGTAAGAATTTGTGCAGAAATAAGGGTTGTAACCGTCGCTATATGCCTAACATGCCAAACAAGTTATAATCCATGTTAATGTCAGCACATGGAAGCGCGTTTTATATATTTCGCCATGGCAATCTGTTTAATTTGGAGCTGTTGTCGCCTCGACTAATCAGATGACTCCATATCTTCAACAGCCGCCGAGCCTCGAAACGTTGGATCAGCAGTCCCATGTGCTTTTGTTGATTTCATGGTATCGTCGCCTGATGACGGGGGTGTCTGTCGTGTAATTTCATAATCGTCACACAGCTCAGCGCAGTTATTAAATCTTTGCTCGAGACCTTAACATCCCCCTGACATGCCACAAAATGTCAATGTCGACCACAGGCCAATTCCCTCGCATCAGACAGTTATAGACAATCTAAAACTACTATCAAAAGTGCTGACATGAAAGATCGAGGATCGTGAACTGCACGGACGCTGTTAGAGGCGAACTGTTTTCAATACGGATACCCAAGACCGGGTAATCTATCAAGTTGACATTTATTAAGTAGTGTACTTGCTACTTTCGTTATTCATATGCCTATTGTGCGACCTATTTTGGCAGAGGTAAGGCTCTGCGAAACGACATTTTCCCGCTCTCATCAATCGCAGTGACGGCAGCCCAGTATTCCCAAGAGCTTTTGTTTATGTCACGGTAGCGCCACCATACGATTGCAATGTATTATAATTAGGGTAGCGATCACCACAGGGCCACTCGAAGTGAGCCCTCTTAGCGTAGCTATATACTCTTTGGTTAATATATCAATGCCCTGACGCGATCTCGCCTAGTAAGCGTACATTGATATGAATTTACTGACACACCACAGGCAAAGGATATGAAATTTATAGGCGTATACGGACACTTTCAGCTCACAAAAGTCTATTGTTTTACCTGATGTAAGCGTTGGGGCTGTCAGCAAAAATGCGGACGTGTCTGGACGTAATATGACATCATCAATTGTTTGATGGTTTATGTAGAGGTGGGACTGAGACCTTGCATTAATAACGAAGAAGTTATTAGTTCCCGCATTGCTGTTCGCGTGTTTAAATGTAGGATTGGTGTTCTTTATGTGAGGTTTGAGGTTGACTAACGGAAAGCGTTTATTTCATGTTATTTGTCCGCATTATAAGTAAGGCACCTCAATTCACAGGAATTTGCATTGGCCGACAGGCCGCAATCGTTAGAAGATAGCGGCCTGCAGGTCTATGCAAATCTCGGTGCCTCAATTGAAAGAGACGAATAAAGTTTGTTTGGCTGGCGATAAATGCTTAGTTAAATGTGATTTAGCGGGTCGTCGTGTGATTAGTGTTCAGCATGATATAGGGTCAGAGAGCACACCTGGTGGTTGGCTAATCACAGAAGCGAAATTTCAAAACATGTATGGCGATGACGAGCTACCTCTGCTTGTTGAGATATAACAGTTGAGAGGTATATAATTGGGTGCAGACAAGTTGGTGTCTCATTCTGCCGACCAACGCAAGCGATGTGAATGTGGTGGTAGGTGTGGAAATTGGTGTACGTCACACGGCCCCTATGGTTATCTTACAGCAGGGTTCAATGGTTATGGGGATGGATTTGTATGTTTGGCATGGAACGTTGGACGGAATTGAGTGATTGGCGTTATGAGCAGATAAAAAGCCAAGTCATGGCTATGACAGTAGTGAATGAAGATGTGATACAATATATGAACAAGACTGGGGTTCTCACATGCACGTTGGAAAATGAAGCAACGGCCTACAAAATTTGTGCAAATTTGATGACACAGATCAATTGTACCTTCTCACCGTCACTAATTTCCCATAGTGATGTACCATAACTCTCAGACCTTGGTGAAAGCCCTAAATCAGCGGCTGAATGCCAGTAGTGAGTCTAGAATCACATTTGTTTTATTTCTTACCTCAAGAAAGCGAGTAGTGTTGACCGGCTGATCACATGCATACCTACACGGCTGATAACAAGGGTTGGAAGACCAGACTGGACCGAGCGGCAGCCAGTAGGGTGGTGGGTGTGATGGGGCGTCAACATCTCAACATGTTCTGCCAAGAACGCTATTTTGTGAAGAAGTCGAGTAACAAACAGTGTTTGGGTATAAACAAATTTATTATAGAAATGATTTTTAAGTAACATGCAATGTTAAGATCAAAGTTTGATCACGCACATGACAAGTGGTGTTACATAACTATAATACAGTAGCAATTCCTGAGGGATAACAGCAAAACAGATAATCTTCACGTGCATAATATTTTTATGACTGGCTGACAGATAATGATAAGTAGGATATTTCGATATGATAAGAGTGACCGATAACTATGATATGTCTAGGACTAGGTTAAATAATGCAGTATAACTCAATTGGTCATGATCTAAATAGGGTTAAATGATGTGCCTGTACATATACAAACTATAGGAAGTATGTACAAAAAGGGGCAGCATTGAAAACGCCAAAGTCAGAGGCTAGGCTTAAGGGTCAGACTGACATCCCACAAGACAAAAAGTACAAAGTGACAATAACTACTCAGAATAGGGAAGTAAGTACTGACCCTTAGCAGGAAGGTGGGTGTGCTTGGGATTGGATAACAACTCTTATGGGTGGTTTGGATAGCAGGACAGTCAGTACTGACCCCTAGCAGGAAGGTAGATAAGCTGGGGTAGATGAGTGGGTGCAGGGGGAGGGGGAGGGGTTGTATAGCAGGGCAGTAAGTACAGACCCCTATCTGGGGGGATACTGATTTGTAGATCAGGGTGATGTTTGTGTGCTGGGATGAGCACTGCTCTTCAAGAAAAAGATTGTTCTTTTCACTTGCAGCTGCTATTTTCTTTATCAAGCCCTGCAAGGTAATTTAGCTTCTAAAGTGAATAAACAACGAGATTCCTACATCAAAAATATGATGCGATTTCGAATACATACCTTTTTTTTATAGAAATCGTGTCTTGGGTCTAGGTAGGAGGTCGATTGAAGTAGTAACCACTGTCACATTACACGCTACCTGCTGTGATTGATTACATGGATTTACTAAGACGACCACCCTAGGCAGTTATATGCTAGCTTTTAATAAGGTATATAGGTATCACTGGTGTCTGTGGATTATTCCTTATGTTACCTTATCCTTTAATCCATTGAATAACTTGATTTATCTGTAATATAACCTCATCAAGACGTCTGGTTTTGAATATAGTTCGGTTCAAACAAATGTTATCTGTTTTTGTAATTGACATCGGACAAAGCTTTGGTGCCCTTTCAAGATCGTATTTAAATTCGCCTGAATTGTATATTCTGATGGATGAGGCCTGACTCATAAAGCTTGACTTGCGGTTTTCTGATCCTTGCTTGTCTTTGCAGCTGCTTAGCGGCATTGCTTACTTGGTTTAGAAGACTGTACAAGCATAACAACTTAATCCGTTACCCCAGATATCCTACAGTATCACCGCTCATTTGTGTACATTTTGTCTGACTTTTTTGCAATACTTTTGTTAATCATTTCAACAAGTAGTGTGGTTTCTGCCACACGTATTCATTTATCGCTGCAAAGTACCCCACACCATTCATTTCTAAGCACAACAAACAAACAAACCTCCACCAAAATTACTTCCACGTAGCCAATCTTGAGTATTATACTTATTCATCTACAGGAATAAACTAACATTTAGCCAATCGTTCACCTCTCACCCCAAGTACCAAACTATTTACAGTATAGAACCCTAAAATGCACTCCACATCATTCCATAGCACTCCACGGCCACCCCAAAACGCCCCGTACGACTCCATCTTGTAACACGCAACTGCACCAACCAGCATCCCAAAACACCATACAACCACCACCTAAGTGGCATTCAGCACTACCCTAGACATCTTACTACCACTACCATGTATAGAACCCCTCAGAACCGAACCAGTAACGCTCGCAGTCACACAGACGTTAATACACATGCTCACCCCCACTAATCACCAACCAACACTAAGAGTGGCACAGAAAGGTCAAGTAGTATATACAGAAGGGGCGGTTCTGGCGCACTTTGTTTTGCCCTCTCTCTCTCTCTCTCTCTCTCTCTCTCTCTCTCTCTCTCTCTCTCTCTCTCTCTCTCTCTCTCTCTCTCTCTCTCTCTCTCTCTCTCTCTCTCTCTCTCTCTCTCTCTCTCTCTCTCTCTCTCTCTCTCTCTCTCTAACAGCTATTAAAACGCTTATAACCTCTTACTATATTTTAGTTTTAAAAGGGCGGTTCTGGCGCACTTTGTTTCTCTCTCTCTCTCTCTCTCTCTCTCTCTCTCTCTCTCTCTCTCTCTCTAACAGCTAATAAAACGCCTGTGTAACCTTTTACTATATGTTAGTTTTAAAAGGGCGGTTCTGGCGCACTTTGTATTGCTCTCTCTCTCTCTCTCTCTCTCTCTCTCTCTCTCTCTCTCTCTCTCTCTCTCTCTAACAGCTATAAAACGCTTATAACCTCTTACTATATTTTAGTTTTAAAAGGGCGGTTCTGGCGCACTTTGTTTCTCTCTCTCTCTCTCTCTCTCTCTCTCTCTCTCTCTCTCTCTCTCTCTCTCTAACAGCTATAAAACGCCTGTAACCTTTTACTATATGTTAGTTTTAAAAGGGCGGTTCTGGCGCACTTTGTATTGCTCTCTCTCTCTCTCTCTCTCTCTCTCTCTCTCTCTCTCTCTCTCTCTCTCTCTCTCTCTAACAGCTTTAAAACGCTTATAACCTCTTACTATATGTTAGTTTTAAGAGAGCGCACATTTCGTCAGTGCGGCAACGAATGAAGCTATTTTTTCCCCCAAACCACATCGAATGTGCAACGAAATCGAAGAAAAAGAAAGCGCGCAAGAAATTTGCACATTCATATTTTGGACCGATCGAAATCGAGGGAGAGAGAGAGAGGGCTATTGGCCTTGCGTACCTCGGGTACATATTATGGGAAGATATATATCGAGGAAGATCCTGGGGTATTCACATATTTTAGATAGATAGAAATCGGGACGGAAATAGAGCCAAATGGGAAGCAAGACAGATAGTTTGGACAGATAGAAAGCATTAATCATAAAAGCAAAGACATTGGTTTCACATATATCAGATGTTTTCTTCAACTACAAGACATGCCAATGTGTCCTTTACGGTTAAGCTACAATGTGACAGAATAACACAACATTTTAGATCAGGATTTGTAGCTTGTAAATATTATGAGCAAGTCCCGATTGCTCCTTCTTCATTGTCCATCGTGTACAACCGATCCAAGCCACATTCCACCTTTTATGACGATTAACAGCAAGTAAAAGTTATAATTATAATGCATTGATCAGCAACAGGTTATATTTACGAGGTCACTGATAAACAATATTGACTTGACGTGTGATGTAACAGACACACGATGTAGGCTAGAAAACAATCAATCTATGACTTGTGCTATAGAAGTGATATCCAACCGTACAAAAGCATATGTTATCGCACTTAAAGTTACTGGCCGTCTTAAGTTATTCCATAAAGGGCTGCCGTGATATACGAAGCAAGAGGCTATCGGGGAAATGCGCGTCTTATTGGTCATTTTTTATAGGTTTTGTTTTAATCTGATAAAAGTATCTTTCCCGAAATCACTTTTAGAATTAAACAAACATGGTAGCGCATGAAAGTCTTCTAAAAATGTCCAAACGCTTGTAAACAATAATTGCACCCCTTAACACCTTTATAGTTATTCACCTGTTTTTGTACACGGGTAGTACATTATGGTGTCAACACAAATCGACGAGGGCATAATCGAGATTAATTTCACAACTATATATCAACGTTGTTAAAAACAGACTCAGCCAGAATCACGTTCATATCCTCCCTTTTCCTGACAAACATGTACCCGACATTGCTTGACGTACATACGAACGTTTGCACGTACATATACGCATACATACATACATACAATACATACATACATACATACATACATACAGACATACATACATACATACATACACATACAGACATACACATACATACACACACACACACACACACACACACACACACACACACACACACACACACACACACACACACACACACACACACACACAGACCACTACTTGAATATATAAGAAATACAGCCTTACGACACTTGCTATCATTTTCCACTGCTCGGCATTTTCGAAAAACCACATGGATTTACGGTGTCTCGGAAGAAATACAATCCTCAGATATCAGAAAAGCCATCTTAATAATCACTCAAGGGATGCATACGCTTGATAATACAATAAATCCGTCTCTCCGAAAAAACTCGGATCGATCTGTGTTGATACCGTGGTGTACTACCCTTGTTGCTCACAAAAACAGGTGAATAACTAGAAAGGTGTCAAGGGGTGCAATTATATCAGCAAACGCGTGGACTTTGTCGTTGTCAGCCAAACCAATATTTAGAAGTTTACCGGAAGGGAACGTAATTAATGTATTCGCGGAAATATCCGAAGAGAATCTCCTTCCTGCAGGTGAACTAGAGACTGTGATAAAGTGTGAGTAGCCTTTGTGGAAATTGCTAAACCATGAGCTAAAGCGTACAGCGCCGACATCGGTTTCTTGTTATTTGAATATGTACAAAGGTAAGCGTAACCTTTGGTGTCATTATCGATATGATCGTCCCACTCCCTCACCCCTTATCAGGAATGTCATTTCTTGAAATTACCCAGGCCTCAATTATATTCAGAGAGTGCATGTGCGTGTGTCTAGAATGTCTTCAAGGGGCTCACATGCCTATACGACTTATAACGATGGACATTTGACCCTATCGTTGTATCATCCCACTCACACATTGTAACTAACTGCAGGTGAACTTCCGGGTCACAATGACCAACTGGTTATACATCAATGTTTTAAAATGAATTATAAGACCAAGTGAATAACAAGCATTGTTTTAGAATATTCGTTTTCGTGGGTGATGCATGGTTGACTAGAACACTTTTAATAATCACACCTGCAATGACTTAGACGGTGAAGTGAACCATGGCCCAATGGTTCCAGGTAATGTAGATTACGCATATATTCAATGCTTTTCTGTGGCATGATACTTTCTAAACCAATGATTGACAATCCATGCTTGTGTGTTCTGAGACTTCATTATTCCTCCACATCTAGCTGTTGCTGTAGCAGGGTATTATCTGTGAAGCATACATGTCATATGGATGAGGAAGCTCCATGTGCTTAAACTACTGCAGGATACATTATCACACTAACACCGTTAATGGTTCCAGGTGCAAAATGCAGAACTGGAAAAAAGATCTACTAAAGACAAACGAGTAGAACTGACGACAAACATTGTATTGAATAACGCTTTTTGGAATCATCTCATCCAAAACGACATCGTCACACATGAGATAAAGCAGAAAAAATATTGGTACGTAAATAAAATGACTGGGTCACTGGTTGAAAGCTTGATAATCTAGCACTTACTTTATATAGAGAGATATAGATCTCCTGTATATAGAGATATATAAGAGATAGAGATAGAGAGAGAGAGAGAGAGAGAGAGATAGAGAGATCTATAGAGGAGAGAGAGAGAGAGGAGAGAGAGATATAGAGAGATTATAGAGAGAGACGGAGAGAGAGAGATATAGAGATAGCTGCTATATCGATATCTAGGGAGAGAGAGACAGAGAGATATAGGGGATAGGGAGAGGGAGATATGAGAGATATATCTTCCCTATATACTTAGATATATATATGTATATATCTAAAGATATCTATATAGATAGGGTATATAGGAGAGAAAGATTTATATGAGAGACAGAGGAGGGAGAGAGATATAGAGAGAGATATATATGAGAGAGAGAGAGAGTCTAAGAGAGAGAGAGATAGAGAGATAGAAAAAGAGAGAGAATATAGAATAAGATCTATAGATATATAGAGAGAGATATATATCCTTATATATATATATTTATATATATATATATTTATATCTATATGTTATATATATATATATATATAGATATATATCTATATATATATATATATATATATTTTTTAAAAATATATGCGATGGTGGACGCTTGATTTTGTACCGTATTGTGGCCTGTACGTGATGTTAATTTGTGCATGTAGGCTATAACTACCGACGCAGGCCAAGTCGGAGAATTGTTAGATCAGCTGCAGCAGAAGCGTCCGGATACAGATTTCGACAAATTCTGTAGTTGCCTAAAGTACACTAATCAGTCACATTTGTGGATAATTACCTGACGGTAAGTGCCAAATTAAATTCACATCCATGCATCATTATTTCTAAGTTAAAGAATTTCATATCTGTTCTTATTATCATTTTGCCATTTTGGTTGATAAAAAATACATCCATGAACATCATATTATCAGCGAGGGGAGTTACATCCCCAATTATATATCTGCGTATGCGTTTGCACAATAACTTTCAGTATTGCTACTGTAATTAGATCTCTATATATCGCAGTAATATTCTTTAAAATTGCTTTTACTACAATCAATATAAATTTAAATTTGTGGGACAAGTGTGTAAGACATCATACTACGGCGCTGTGGAACATCATATTCACTTGACTTTGATAAGCGCAAACAAAAATTCTTAAGAAACATGTTAAACGATTCCAAGGTGCCATCTATGTAATTACATCTTGCATTACTCAACCGTAATTAAATGTGAATTTGTAGGCGTCATATATCCAACAATGCTCTATCGTCGATGTTGCCGTGCATTTCGGTGTTGTAAAGCACTTTATGTAGTAAAATTAGAAGTTGCTCCTCAATCCGATAAAAGCTCAATAAGGATTATTCGATCCTTCTTTAGTTCATATAGTCGTTGGGCTATGGGGTCAAATTCAAGTGTAACGTTTTGACTAATAATTGACGATGTCTCTTACTTAAGGAGATATAATACATGATTTCACGCTGAGCTAGCCATTCCGACCCTGGCGACACATTGTATAACAATAATTTCATATCATTGCTCTCCCTCTTGGTCTTGTTGACAATTAATCAAATGATTACCTTGTTTCTTGAGCGCAATGATACAGCATTGGCTTAACTATGCGTACGCTTTCTGGTAAGCGCTTCACTTACATTCTACTCCCAGTTGTTCAAATATCTCTGATAACGTTTATTTATGGTTCAAAGCAAGATCCCGTCTGAGCTTGTGCGTAAACACTTCGTTGAATGAGCTTGGGTGTAATTCAATTCTTGGGTGAGTGCATTTGTATGCATGAGCATGTGTGTATTGGTGAGAATAAGTGACACAACTAGTTCAGTATCATATAAAGCAGGATCTAGTTTATAATCAATTCGAGTTTATAAAAAGCTAATTGATCTACCGACCGACGTCTCGAATGTCCGACAAAAATACGTCTGCACAGTAACGTTAAATTAATAACGCGGTAGCTTACAGACTCACGGCCAAATGAACAACACCACTCTGCAATGGGGACACACATATGCATGATCTGCGGAAATTCTTTAGGATATATTTACATTGATTGAGGCATAGAACGCAGGACCAATACATTTACGATGGCAATGCCACGTGATCACTGGCGGCGATATATGATGCTTGACATTGTTGCACTACCGGGCTGCCCTGCCTTATTACAGAATCTTTGAGGCTGCTGAGTAGATTAAGAGTGGGGGTTCGGTTGGCGGAATGCTCCATATGTTGCACGTGCATGTATGCTGCAGCATCAAATTAGTATTCGAAAACATAGAATATTTGACTCGAACTATCTGCAGCAGTACCGGATACAGATTTCGACAAATTCTGTAGTTGCCTAAAGTACACTAATCAGTCACATATTGTGGATAATTACCTGACGGTAAGTGCCAAATTAAATTCACATCCATGCATCATTATTTCTAAGTTAAAGAATTTCATATCTGTTCTTATTATCATTTTGCCATTTTGGTTGATAAAAATACATCCATGAACATCATATTATCAGCGAGGGGAGTTACATCCCCAATTATATATCTGCGTATGCGTTTGCACAATAACTTTCAGTATTGCTACTGTAATTAGATCTCTTATATCGCAGTAATATTCTTTAAAATTGCTTTTACTACAATCAATATAAATTTAAATTTGTGGGACAAGTGTGTAAGACATCATACTACGGCGCTGTGGAACATCATAATTCACTTGACTTTGATAAGCGCAAACAAAAATTCTTAAGAAACATGTTAAACGATTCCAAGGTGCCATCTATGTAATTACATCTTGCATTACTCAACCGTAATTAAATGTGAATTTGTAGGCGTCATATATCCAACAATGCTCTATCGTCGATGTTGCCGTGCATTTTCGGTGTAAAGCACTTTATGTAGTAAAATTAGAAGTTGCTCCTCAATCCGATAAAAGCTCAATAAGGATTATTCGATCCTTCTTTAGTTCATATAGTCGTTGGCTATGGGGTCAAATTCAAGTGTAACGTTTTGACTAATAATTGACCGATGTCTCTTACTTAAGGAGATATAATACACTGATTTCACGCTGAGCTAGCCATTCCGACCCTGGCGACACATTGTATAACAATAATTTCATATCATTGCTCTCCCTCTTGGTCTTGTTGACAATTAATCAAATGATTACCTTGTTTCTTGAGCGCAATGATACAGCATTGGCTTAACTATGCGTACGCTTTCTGGTAAGCGCTTCACTTACATTCTACTCCCAGTTGTTCAATTATCTCTGATAACGTTTATTTATGGTTCAAAGCAAGATCCCGTCTGAGCTTGTGCGTAAACACTTCGTTGAATGAGCTTGGGTGTAATTCAATTCTTGGGTGAGTGCATTTGTATGCATGAGCATGTGTGTATTGGTGAGAATAAGTGACACAACTAGTTCAGTATCATATAAAGCAGGATCTAGTTTATAATCAATTCGAGTTTATAAAAAGCTAATTGATCTACCGACCGACGTCTCGAATGTCCGACAAAAATACGTCTGCACAGTAACGTTAAATTAATAACGCGGTAGCTTACAGACTCACGGCCAAATGAACAACACCACTCTGCAATGGGGACACACATTGCATGATCTGCGGAAATTCTTTAGGATATATTTACATTGATTGAGGCATAGAACGCAGGACCAATACATTTACGATGGCAATGCCACGTGATCACTGGCGGCGATATATGATGCTTGACATTGTTGCACTACCGGGCTGCCCTGCCTTATTACAGAATCTTTGAGGCTGCTGAGTAGATTAAGAGTGGGGGTTCGGTTGGCGGAATGCTCCATATGTGCACGTGCATTGTATGCTGCAGCATCAAATTATGTATTCGATAACATAGAATATTTGACTCGAATATCTGCAGCAGTAGCATCGTATGGCTGCACTGCAAATGACCCCTGAGCAATAAATACAATATATATATACATATATATATATGAATGTAAATATACATTCTGTTACATCAATTTCAGAATGCCCCGAAGAATGCGGAATGACAGTGGAAGAATTACTCCATAATATGGACATGACTCAAAGTGGAATTGACTAAAATTTAATTGCGATGCAACAGTTAAATGCAGAAACGTTGATAAAGATTTCCCGTATGATACTTGTCATATTAATTTAATAGCCCCGCGACCCTTCTTACCTATGCGCTCTCAATATTGAGTCTTTCCATTACCGAGTTACCCCACCTTTTATACCGTCCGTATTGGTCATGTGACCAAATAAATCTCGTCCAACAGCTCAAGTGAAGTCGGTGTTGTGTATGTTTCTCCGAATCTTTGGCGCCAACATTTCGCTTTAATTTTTCTTCGTTCTCTTTTCAAGTTTATTACCTCAGAGGAGTTTAATATTCTTGTCGGCACCCTTTATTTTCCTTATCACAGTTGTAACATAGAATTATAGGATTATATCTTACTAAATTTGGGGGTAGGACTTGGTCCTCTCGTGGACTACACCCCCTCTCAGCTAGACATCGGATCAGTGTTGGGATTACCTACATCAAACTGTTAAGTCTTTTCCCCTTTGTTCTGTTTTTCCCCTCAATTCATTTACGATTTAAGAACCATTTCCCTATTTTAGTTAAACGACACCATATTATCATCTTGTGTGTCCATTTCATACATCTCGATCCCCACTATCACGAACAGCCCTCTATCCACCAACAACCTAGAGCCTCGGTCCGACAACCCCCTGACTATAACTCCCCCTCACAGACTCTATTCGTCGCCCAACATTTCAATGGACGAGTCATCGGAGGAACAAGACCCCCTTTGAAGAAAACGACCCCATGAATCATCTACCTCGCTTCCTCGCAAACAACAACAAATGAACCCCCAACAAACTGTTAAAGTCAATATATTTATCAACAAACTTAGCAAAGTCAAAATAAATCCCATCATTGTGCAAAAAGAGATCATCAACAACATCAGAGGTCCCGTCACCACTAAAATTCTTCAATAGAAAAAACCTTAAACAAAAGGCATCATTCATGGTGTGACTACTGATATTCCAGATTCTGACCTCTTTTTGGCACTCAAACCTTTTGATGTTATCAATACCCGAAGACTTTGAAAAATCACCCCCTCAGAATCAGTTGAACTAACTTTTTCTACTCCAATCCCCTCCCCACAAAGTACAAATAGGCTGCTCCTTTCACAACGTTAAACATTACATTCCCAACCCTGCCAGATGTTTTTAATGAAACGGATATGGACATACTTCCCCTTTCTGCCCAAATAACACCTCTTGTCTAAACTGTGGAGAGCACCACTCCTCTAGTCAATGTCAAACTAAAGAGAATTTTTTTTCCCAATAATGGTGGTAATCAAACCTCTTACCTCCCTCATTCATCTAAATCAACCAAACCATCATCGACTTCTCACCCTACTATACTCTCTACTACTTCCACAACACATTCCAAAACCACAAATCCTTCCTCTGCCTCAATTTACCGATCCACTCCCACTCCCACTCAACCCTCATCTCAATCTCATTCTACACAACCCTCCCCAGCTATCAAATTATCTGACTTTGTTTATCTATCCACAGGTATCCTCTCATTTCATCTCTCGTCCGACTCCGGAGCAATTTGCCCAAGAACTACTCAATGTCAACATCCTCCTCAGTACCCTTATTCAAGGCCTAAACCAACATTCTATCGTTACCAATCAACTACAACATTATCTTAATCATCCACCTTCATGAATCTAATAAACGCTTACCATTTTATCGATCATCCTGCCCCTTTCATCCTTTCTGATAGCATCACTTTTCATTACTCTTCTCCACTCCAAATTTCCCCCTCCATATGACCCAAATAATTCAACTCACACTTTGAACTCCACTCATCAATCAAATATCACAATATGGTCTTGTAAATGCAGAGGCCTTCAATCTCAACAACCTGAATTTACTCATTTCCTCCAAAATTCCAATCCCAAGCCAACAATAATCTGCCCACAAGCAACTTTTCTATTCACAACCCAAAAAATCCAAATTATAATATCATTCGCAATGACAGAACAACAGCAAACCACGGAGGACCAGCTATTCTAATCAATCAAAACATCCCATATAAAATAATTAATTTAACTTCTGAAATAGAACATAAAAACATTAAATTTAACATTTCTAACCAAGTTTATCATATCTCAAACATTTATGACAATCTCAACTCCTTTGTCCCAGATCAATACCGGCATTTTCTCAATCTTCTTCGAAATATAATAGTTGGTGATTTTAATGCCCATCACCCCTCACAGCTTTTCGACCCCACCATAGTACTATCGATAACATTCTTCTCCTTACCGACTCCATTAATAAAGGTCTCCTCAAAAATAAAAAAAACACATGCTAATTTCCTCGATATCTCCAACGCTTTCGACATGGTAAACAGACCCTCAATAGAAATTAAAGCCAAAACATTAGAAATTATAGGCCTTGCCCTTAATTGGATTCATAACTTCCTATCTAATAGAACCATCCAAGTTAAAGCCAACAACACCCTTTCCTTTTCATTATTCACAGACAATGGAGTACCTCGAGGTAGTGTACTATCCCCAACCCTCTTTAACATATATATTAATGACATTCCAACCCCTAGTACTTCTTCTATATATGCAGATGACATTTCCATATTGGTTACTGGTAAACTATCATCCAGAATATTCAGAATTTGGCCTCTAAATGGGGGCCTCTAAATGGGGCATCGCCTATTCCCCCCTCAAAATCAAAAACTGTCTACTTTGGAAATAACAAAAACATCATCTCCCCACTTTTTACTTAAAAATAAACCTATCCCTAACCACGACTCTACAAAATATATTGGAATCATCCTTGACAAAGGTCTAACCTGGAGAGACCACATCACTTGCAAAGTCTCGAAGTGCCAAAAAATCACCAACCTTATTAGATACATCAGTGGCACTTCCTGGGCCACAAACAAATCAACAATGAATGCAAAATTCATTCATAACACTCATTACAATACACCATTACGGAGCCCCAGCTATAAACACTGCATGTAAAACAGCCATCTACAAATTAGACATTGCTCAATCAGCCATTCTCGGAGCCATCACTAAATTTCACCAATCTAGACCTATAATTCCACTCCAGGCTTTCACTGGCTTTCCCCCAATCCCTTTACAGCTTCTAAAACCCATAATCGTCCTACCCAACATACTTTTGAAGAATCTTGGCATAACAAAATTAAACATAAACGTTGAATTACTGGCAATTCAACCCTCCCTTTCACATTATCTTATCCCATCATATCACCTCTACCTGCATACCCCTTACCACCCTGGCATCTAATAAACCCTTTATTAAACACTTAACTTACCGACAAAGTAATTAAAGACAACCCTGCATACAATAAAAATGTAGCTCTTCAGCTCATCAGTCACCTCCCCTCAAACTCTACACATATCTACACGGATGGCTCCAACAATAACCTCCAAAAAAAAGTGCCAACTACGCACCTAATATCCCATCTCTAAAATATAATAAATCCTCACGTGTTCATTCCTTTTTTTTTCATCTTTGTAGCTGAAGCTTTAGCCATCATAAATTCTCGGTATATAGCTCTTCACACTAACCTTCCAAACACTATAATCCTCACAGACTTTCTCTCGGTTGTTATTGCACTCAGAAACAAAACTAAATCCCTTCATCCATGCAATCAGATACCTTTCCACTATTCTTACTCATCGCACCTATAAAACCTTAATAGCCTGAATTCCTGCTCACTGCGGAATCCAGGGTAATGAAACTGCAGACTCTGAAGCCAAGAATTCTCACTCTAACCCCTTTATCCTACCCATACCCTTAAATCTAAACACACACTATTCTATCATAAATAAACACTTAATACAAACTTGGTAAGAAGAGTGGAACAACTCCCCTTCTACCTTCAAACTTATTGAATCTACAATAGACTATAAACCCCACAATTTCAATAATAACATATTTTTCGACAAGATCATAACATTAATAGCATTAGAAAACCCCCTTCTATAATATGGTTGTTATATTGTTCTTAATTAATTTCTTTTACCACAGTTATCCTTATAACATTGCATCGTGCATCTGCTTCAAAATTTCTCCAAGATTATTTTAGGAACTATCATCTTTAACTGCCCGACCCATCCTGGCGATGGAAGCTCCTCACCAGCAGGCCACTGTGTATTTCTAGTGAAGACCAATATAGCTATAAGTGTCGAACATCTGTTCTGCTTGATGAAACATCTGGCCCCTATGACGTATTTCTAGACTCTCACTTTATCAATTTTACAATATTTCTTTGAAATTTTACCAAATGTTCAAGCGTATACCCTTGAGCCCATATACATATCCTGCTCAGTTTAGACTTGCCATAGTCTACGGATCGTAATCCCAAAGCTTCTCGATATACCTAACTAAGCCATATGCAATATTCATCCTTGACCTTCGCCATTTGTGAAGAATAATGTTATTTCTGACACATTTATGTTGAGGTGATTTATTCCTCGGGTAAGGAGTAGCCTCACCCTTAAGCCTTTGGTAGAAAGCTCTCACGTAGTCATGAAGTCGCTCAACTTAATAAACCACGTTTTCCTCTTAATCAGACCAAACCAATGGCCGCTACGGAAACGGATGGTAGAGCAGAGGATAATAATATGCTTAAAGGCACCGACGAAGGGCCCTCAAGCAGGTTCCAGCTTGTAGAGGGTTTTTCAGCACCCCGTCTGACTACAAATAATTGTCGTGCCGGGACCATCTGAAAATGTAAATAAGTCGGAATGACTAGTAGACTGCGAACCTGCCATCCTTAATGTTAAGCTGTGTATCCATTGCAACCTACATATAGACGTTTAATGCACGAGCTGCCTTTGCATTTTTTGTGATCTGGATGGTGACACCCTCTGAAGCATTTTCCATGCGCCTGCGGTTTTGGTCAATAGTGCTTGGGTTGTTTGTAATTACCACATACTGCCACACGCTTTTTACCCCTAGGGTCCTGTGATATGGATATAGCTTGCAGCTGTATGTACTCGGGGATACAGGATGGCAATATGAGGGGTGCATGCGGTCCCTCCTCCGGTGACCATAGAAGTGGTGCCAGAGCTTATAGGTCGAGATGATCAACTGCAAGTAGCGATCCTTAACGCCGCCGTCAATGACTATTACAATGCATTAGCTGAACACACCAACCCTCCGCGATTATGAAAAGTTCAAGCCTGTTGGAGGAGAGTTATGTCAGACTACCCTGACCCAAGGATTGTAAATGCTCTATTGGATCGCGTGTTTCAACACAGTTCCGATACATCAAGCAGATATTCATCGGTGGTGCTAAAAGTTCTGTCATTGTAGCGGACGTTATAACTATTTCATCACACAATCGCTCTTATCGCCGGAACCAAAGACAAAGACAATAATAGAATATTGATATGTTCACTGGTTATGTATGCAATACGTGTACGATCTTATACGTAACTTACTTTCAAAGTATAGTGGAAATAGACCTTCATATAACCCCTATTATCGTGGATCACACCTTCGCATTATATTCCCTTATAATCAATGCAAATTTCAATTTTTGTGTGTGTAGAAAAGGGAAGATAAACAACCCACCTCTTCCCGCCCAGATGTAAGTTTCCGAAACAAGTATTTACCTAACAAATTGAAGCGGGTTGACTTATAATAAGACGTTCTTTTTCAATCAAGCCGTATGGAGAGCACATATAATTTATAGTCGTGCTACGAGATTGCATTGTTAACTTGGCGAATTCGCATTGCCAAATTATTAAGATCAGTCCAGTTTGTGGTTTTGTCAACTTGGCCAATTCGCATTCGACAAGTTAGTCTGGTCAGTCGCGTTTGTGGCTGTGTATGTTTGTGGGATATTTTTTTGAAAAAAATTGTCTCGCGATACAGGTCGCGATTTGTTTTGAAGTCTTTCTCATATTAAGGTCAAGGTCATGTGGTAAACGTTTCAATCCTTGACATCTTCTAAACGGTGCGAGTTTGAAAAACAAATAATGGTTCCTTGTAGTTTTAATTATACATGTCAACAAAATATATGTATATGACCCCACCCCACTCAACCCGTAGCCCCGACTCGAAATGTTTTGGTGTTGTTTTAATCGCTTATAAATTCGACAATATGGGATCGATGGTCATGAAAATTCGATGAAATGTAAGGGGCAATATCTACCGCATAGAAAGTTTTCATGGATGTCGATGACGTACGTTCTGGTTACCAGCCAAACAATGTAAATCAGCAGTGCATTCGGAAGTTAACACGTCGTTGCTATCATACTTAAAGCACACAGAAATCTAAAGGAAACATTTCGTCCGCTGCATCTCAGCATGAATCATGCGTATTTTTTCTATGAATCGCAGGTAGTATTTGGGAAACCAGCAAAAATTGGCAAGCAAATTTAATAGCTAATCAAATTGACGATATGCTTTCGACGGTCATGAAAATGTGTTATATATATGTATATATATATATATATATATCTTATCTTTAAATTCGGAATAAATACAAAGGAGAACTGTTTAAAAAACGGTGTATGATCAACCTTGTTACATGTGTGATTGCATATTTAAATTGCTGGTGCTAGGACGACGCAGCTGGCAATATACCGCTAGAAGAAATGACACCACAGGTGAGTCCTTGCTTTGTGATGCAGTCGAATATATATATATATATATATATATATATATATATATATATATATATATATATATATATATATATATATATATATATATATATATATATATATATATATATATATACATATAATGATATATATTTAGATATATCAACATATACATATTTAGACAGATGTATTAATAATTATATATATACAATTTTTAGCTCTATATATGTATATTTATACATGTTTGTGCCAGATCAGTCCAGTCGTTATCATTTTAGCTATAATTTATAACCGACAGTTGTCACCTTCAATTTCTCTTATCTTTAATGTCGGCATAATGTTAATGTAACATATGTGAGTTCATATTTGAATTGCACGTGCTAGAACGATGCAGCTGCTAATATAGAGCAACAAAATGTGGAGCGATCCGACTACGGTGATTCACAGGTTAGTCCTGGCTCAGTAATGCACTCGAATATATATATATATATATATATATATATATATATAGATATATATATATATATATATATATATATATATATATATATATATATCTATATATAATATATATATATAAACATATATATATATATATATATATATATATATATATATATATATATATATATATATATATATATATATATATATATATATTAACAAGAGTCAGATCAGCCTAGTCGTTACTAGATGATCTATATGTTATAACCGACAATTATGTCACGTACGATCAAAACAGGCCCAGTACTTGTCGCCTTCAATTTGTGTAAACCTCAATGTCGGCATGAAGGTTTGTTGACTTTATACTAAGGCAAAAGAGCAACTTAACCTTGTTGTAGACGCTGATTTTATTCGTAATGTGATGATGAAGTCCCGTTTAATATCATCAATTAATACTCATGCTTCAGGTCCAGGAAAGGAGCCGTCTGATGGGTAAAGAAACCAACCAGGTGAATATTTCATGCGGGTTTTGCTTAATGATAACATTACTAATGCCGGTTACCCACATATGCTCGAAAATCAGAGAATATCACGATGTAGATGTATGATCAACCTTGTAACATGTGCGAGTGCATATTTGAATTGCGTGCTAGGACCATGCCAGTGACGGTAAAACGCTACAAAACCCGATTCAATCCGATACCGGTGTTCCACAGGTGAGTCCTGACTCTGTGGTGCAGTAGAACATAGTCATAAATATATATATATATATATATATCTATATATATATATATATATATATATATATATAGAGATATATAATATAGATATATATATAGATATATATATATATATCTCTATCTATATCTCTATTATATATATCTCTCTGTAGATATAGATCTATATCTATATATAGTATCTTCTATATATCTCTCTATCTCTATATCTCTATATCTCTATCTATCTCTCTCTCTATCTCTATATATATCTATATCTCTCTCTCTCTCTCTCTCTCTCTCTCTATATATATATATAATGCCACCCCGCGTAACGGGACACTTTTGCTGGTTCATAAGGACTTACTATGTCAAAGTATCGCTTAAGAACGGCCACCTCTCGCATATGGCCAAAGACCACCTTTTTCGATGCAGAAACCCTTTATTTAACCCTTCCCATTCCGCCGCTTCACGTCCCACTTTTGCAGTTTTTGGCTGACAGCCCATTGAACACGCGCCCAAGCGATAAGAACGTGCGTCTTCCTGAAGCATGTGTAGCAATAGACCAGGTAGACTAAAGAGGCTTGCAAGGCAAACCCAACCACTCCCAGTGTGGCGCTTATTCCAGGATGCGAGGAACTACCTAACCCCATTCATTCGCCATATAAGGCAGTTGTACTTACTAGCTCTGATTTTACAAGAAGCTGCCTCGACCCGACTGTTTCGACCGCGTTTGTCACCGACCACATGCACCTAAATCAATTTATTCAACGAGCGCGTTCGACTTATGTACATGTCACTGTCACTCGGGGAACGCGCTCGTTGAATGAATTCACTTGGGTTCCTGTGGTTCGAATATGGTTGGCCGTCGCGGACATAACATTCAACTGTGTCGCGCAATTACATGTGCAGTTGCGCGCAACTAAATCAGCCAATTACAGCACATGAATTTATTGCGCGCCAGTAAATCAGCAAATTAAAGCATAGGAATTAGTTTCATACTACTCAATCAACCAATCACAACACAGGAATTAGTTTCGCGCAACTAAATCAACTAATCGCCAAACTATATACTATACATGCATTAATTTTGCAGTAGAAAAAGATAACAATCCTATCTGCGCCCAAATGTTCCTCATTTGTTGTCGTTATCCTAGTCGGTATGTCAGATGAACTATACATACGACTGATTATCTGATCGGAAAGGCCATGACTAGTGTCTCAGCAATTAAATATAGTGTGCGTATATTGGAGTTTAATATAACATGGGTAGTGAACATAAGTTTATTATGTGCACTATATCGTATATCTGGGAATATTACATATATTACGTAGTGTTGGACTGGGCGAATTTCAGGTAATCCCGCATTCCCTTGCAGATAGATACTGAACGTTCGCTTGGTTGGTCAAGCAGTGGCTAAAACTAATAGGGCTACAAAGTGTGACGTCATCGCTGATAACGTTCCAAACTGGCTCCTTAACACATTTTTGCCGTGGCATTTGTTGTGAGGGTATTTCTTGTTTACTATTCGTCCGGGAATTTCTTCTGTAGTAGCCTGAGCAGTATACTCAGACATATCAAGACTTTACTGCGTACGAGATATTTTTTATTGACTACGATACCAACACCGCGTTATAACAGGTCTTATGCTGTATATATTGTAGCCGCGTCCACCCGCTTCGGATCCTGGGGGTAAGCTCCCGAAACCTGGACGCTCCTTCAATATATATACAATCCCATGTCCCATTTTAAATCAGCTCAATCATCCAAGCTCAAGAGAATAATAGGGAGAGAGTGGCTGCGTGGCAATCACACTTTGAGTAGTTCCTTGGCAGTATATATATATATATATATACAAATATATATATGTATATATATATGTGTATATCGATATGTATATAAAAATATTTGTATATATATATCTTTATATATGTAAATATATATATATATATATATGTATATATATATATATATATATATATATGTGTGTGTGTGTGTGTGTGTGTGTGTGTGTGTGTGTGTGTGTGTGTGTGTGTATGTGTGTGTGTGTGTATGTGTTTGTATACTTTCAATGTAAAAGTATCAATCACGAACGGCAATCTCTCGTATTAGGCCAAAGATCACATTTCCGATGTAGAAACCCTCCATTTTACCCCTCCCATCCCGCCGCTTCACGTCCTACTTTTGCATCTTTTGACTGGGAGCACGATGTTCGCGCGCACGAGCGATAAGAACGCTTGTCTTCCTGAAGCATGTGCAGCAATAGACCAGGTAGACTAAAGAAGCTTGCAAGGCAAACCCACCCACTCCCCGTGTGGCGCTTATGCCAGGGTGCGGGAAACTACCTGACCCATTTATTCGCCATATAAGGCAGTTGTACTTACTCGCTCCGATTTTACAAGAGGCTACCACGATCCGACTGTCTCGACTGCGTTTGTCCATATAGACCTAAGTCAATTTATTCAAAGAGCGCGTTCGACTCATGTACATATCACTGTCACTCGGGGGACGCGCTCGTTGAATGAATTCACTAGGATGCCTTTGTCTCGAATATGGTTGGCCGTCGCGGACATAACATTCAACAGTTTCGCGTAATTAAATGTGTAGTTCCGCGCAACTTAATCAGCGAATTACAGCACATGAATTAGTTGCGCGCCACTTAATCACCTAATTAGGGCAATGGTTTCACGCAACTAAATCAACCAATCACAGCAAAGGAATTAGTTGCTGCCTCTACCACCACATACCGTCCTATCCCTCAACATTGAAAGTTGGAATCATGAGCTAAGACATGATCCAGACTGCAACGTCCTCCTGGATGGCATCAAACATGGATTTAGCATCGCCAATAACACAATCCACAAATATCAGACAGTCAATGATGTCATCTCGCTCAATTGGATGTTATCTCATCAAACTCGACCACAAGAGTGCCTATCGCACTTATTGCATCAACCCGCGTCATTGTCAATACATTGGCCTGAAATGGCACTTCAGTGATAATGAACGCCCTGCCTTTATGTATAACACTCGACTCCCTGTTGGTGTGCACCTATCGGTAGAAGTATTCCATAGACTCTCCAGATCATCCCAGCGTATTTTAGCCAAGCATGACATTACTGTTGTTGGGTACCTGGACCATTTCCTGATAATCAGCAACACGCATGAAGAAGCTATCGTCGCTACAGCAACAGCCATCGCCAAACTAAGGAAAATAGGCTTATCCATCGCTTAACAAAAGAAGAAGGACCGTCACCGGAAATGCAAGCCATTATTCAGCAGCGTTAACTTTGCACGCTCTGCACGCAATTATATATTCATAACTAATGATAAATCCGACCGGGGCGCCTGGGAAATCGATATACCTCATCATTATAAATTAGACATCAATACAAAATACTGCCATCATCGCCTTACCCACTGGGCTCCAAGGCGGCAAAACTGCAATGTCATCATATTGACTGCAACACCTGCACGAAATCAATCATTAACAAAAATATGTGTGTTTATGTATATATATATATATATATATATATATATATATATATATATATATATATATATATATATATATATATATATATATATATATATATATATATATATATATTAGCACGAACGCGACCTTTAGTGGACAAACCGCCAACCTTTCGTCCACGAAAGGATATACCACAATGTCCACATAAAGTCAATGTACTTTTTCATTAAAAATGTTTACAAATATTTCGTTTTGACCATTTTAATATGATAGTCTAGTCCTTATAACGTACAAAGATAATCTTTTATGAATGATTTCTTTGATTTGTTGTTATTAAAGGGACATTAAATTTTAACAACTAACCATTCGTTGGCATTACCTGAAAACCTCAATATCTTGCCAACAACCATGTATATTTTGGCCCAAATGTCCACAATAATGTTTAATCATAAGCGTAGAATATGTAAATTCTAAGTTTTCAAAAATCTGAATTCTTTTACATAATCTTCACAGAAAAACTATGTTTTTCTCATTATTCGTCCGCTTACAACTTTAAATAAGTTCGCAAAATGCTGCTAATGGTTCATAATAATCATATCAACAACAAATGTCATAAATCAAATCCATAATGACGGAAAATGATTTTAAAATTTCTGTATTCCGCAAAAATACGCAAATACATATGGGCACGAAAGGTTGGAATTAACCTTACTATCTTGACCATTCGTGGACGACCTTTAGAGGACCAAAAGTATATACCAGGATTTCAAAACGGTATGTTTTTTTTTATTTGCGTTAAAGTTATCCCGAACTAATAATTTAAAAAAAATTACAGTTAAATGCAATTAAAACATTTGTCCACGAAAGGTTGGAGTCAACGAATGGTTGTAATCGTCAGTATATATATATATATATATATATATATATATATATATATATATATATATATATATATATATATATATATATATATATATATATATATATATATCATATATACCTATCTATATATATATATATAGATATCTATATATATATATATATATATCTATATATATATATATATATATATATATCTCTCTATCTATCTCTATATATATATAGATATATATATATATATCTCTCTCAAAACTATGTATTCCCCGTCGTCCTTTCCATTTACGTCAGATTATTATTACGCATCATCATGTTTTATCCCCTCTTTATGTCGCAATAGTATGATGTGTTAAGATGTACTATCGTTGAATAAAGGCACTCTGTTATCCACTACATTTGGAGTTTTACATGATGCCACTAAAGTTTGCCGAACTTCGTATCTACATCCGTGACTAACTGGTTCTTATGATCGTAAAGATGTCTAACCATGTAAGCGCATGCGTAATACCATATGTATATATCTTTAACTTGTGCTTATTATCATGTTTCCTTTTAAATGCAGGACATGAATTGCTGCGGAGTTCCACAGTATTGCAAAAATCATAAGAATGTCATCATGATTGCCACTGTTGCTCTTTTGTTCATCGTGGTTGCATGTAAGCGTTTTGGCGGACAATCATAAAATACTTATTTATTCGCTTGATAGTACTAATGTTATGTTTGCGATCATTCTGGTGAAATCGAATTTCGATCACATTCACCCAAATAACCAACATTCTTGCAGCTAGACTAATGGCATCTGATCTGTCTATATCCATTACCTTGTTAGTGTATGTATGGACGTTAAGGTAGGGTCGATATGATTTCAGCTATAGCTGTGCCCTTAGCTATTACCTCAGATGAGAATGCTTTACAAGCAACTGGGAATCCGACAGTATTGCCTTACTCTGTGAAACTCGATATCAATGAAGCCTGTGGAGGCAACAATACTTTATACAGACTTCACGATGCTCAAGGTACAAGTGTATGTTTCTGACAAATCGCTGAACAAACTGATATAATCTTAATAACCTGTGGCCTCATATATCATCCCCTGTGTGGTAAATAGCACCAGTGAAAATAAACACAAGCCAGTTTTTTGTAACTGGTGCATCAATTTGTTTACTTAAATAACGAAATTTACTTATTGCTCAGGTGACAGTCGATGTCAGTCCAATTCAGGAAATAGCTTTTTGGAAGACCCTCGATCCTGCAGCAAATTCGAGTTTTGTTGCCAGCAGGACAGTCAGAGGGGAGATGGTTACTGTCCAGAACATTATACCTTTCATCCAGAGTCACAATCATGTGAATTCACAAAGAAAACGTTCTACAGAGACCCGTATGATTGTGGCAAATACCATAGATGTTTCCAAGATGGTACCTCCTCTGCAACAAGAATAGAGCAAAGATGCAATACAGGGTTACATTTAATAATGGACACTCCTGACCCAACGTGCGCCCACAAGGAAGATGTATTCGACTGCACACAGCCTGAGACAGCGCCTACTAACAGTCAAGGTATAGATTAGGCTTCGTGATTAATATGTGTGTAGATTGAAGCTGCTTCAACGGAAGAACACACATATTGGCTCCATCAGACTAAAAAGGAAGTAACTAAGAAGTTTAGGAATGATTTAAAAAACTCAGGTCATGTTGGTATTTCAGTCATTGATATTGCGTTACTATTTTCTACAATTATTTATAATTTTATGTTTATTGTATGCAGAAGACCATGCGCAACGATTAAACGGCTAACGTCATCATATTTTATCACATTTATGTAACAAACCAATTATTCTAGCACAATTTAACGTTCGTTTGAGCGTGAATATATGCATGATGAATTGTCTTGAATCTAAGTTTGTCTAGAATTTTGTTTCAATGAATACTTGCATTAAACCAATCACAGAACGACATATTCCGGCGTTAGTGATACTGAGAATATGGAAGGTGGGTTGCAATATTGATAGTAGCTGAGCATAACAACAATCCTTGTGTAATTGTCTATGTATTATATATTTACGTGCAGGTTTGTTATGGTGGGCTTATCAGTGCTATATTACTGAAGTTAGAAGGTGACATCGATTGCGGATGGATACAATGTCTGGATACAATGTATTCTCCCAGTGGGCACAACACGTGGAACCCACATGGAAAATACGTGGAAAAACTGTTGAAGTACACGTGGAAACTTGGCGTAAAAGGTAAATCGAAAACACGTGGATATAGACGCGTGGAAAAGACGTGTGCCCTTCCACCTAAATTCAACGATACAAAATTTCTGTATTCAGGTGGTTTTTACCTTCTCTTTAGTCAACTTAATGATGCTACAATACAATCATTTTGTTTTTTAATAGATTTGACAAGATCATTGAACCAAGTACATTTATTTCTCAGAAATATCTTACTATTAGTGCTACATGATCACAAATAACGATATTAAACATCTTTTTTAAACATTACGAGTAAATGTCAACATACAAAGGCAAAGAATTAGTGGGAAAAGGCAGGTTTGTTAATAAACACATTAAACAAGTTACTACATGCATGAGCATCATGAATCTACACAGATAAAACCTGAATTACTTTCAACCTAATAAAATTGTTGTTATCTAATTTTGACGATAATTTTTAAGTGACAGAACTCGCAGATTTTTCTGTGTGACGTCACCTAATTGACGCAAAGCAGACAAATTCGTCTAGGTAAATGGCTTTCATCAGTAAACCACTAAACGAAAGTGAGTGAATGAGTTCGATGACGTCATACAGGACAGTCTGCGAGTTCGATCGGTAATATCTCGGCAACCAGTTATGACATTTCAGTTATACTAGTGTCAAAATGTCACAAAATCATCTTCAAAATTAGATGCATGTCAGTAGCCCTTTAAGTAAATGATCTAGACAAATCTATTAATAATCTAAATGTGTGAGTATATCAACAAAAATTACCAATAGGCAATATTTAAACTTTTTCTCTTGGGTGCATTCCTTAGTCGGTTGGCTAGTAAGACATTAACAGCAGCCTCGGTGAACCCATGACTCTTTGCTACACTTTCTGCACAGTACAAAGAGGACAATCTAATTTCATACATCGTACAACTGACTTTCATTCCTTATTGTGTATTATTAAATCCAAATACTATCATGGATTTCCAAGTAATTAGCCAATGGTGAACCTAACAACAATTAGTTTGCAGGGTACCATTTTCTCAAAGCTGGCTTTGTCATCTCTTGACCCTTTCATGTTAAGCTTGCACTGAAGGGAATTTGTGATAAATCTGCAAGCAATATGTCTGAATGGATACAATTGGTGCATGAAAATGGCTTAAACATTGCCAATGCGGACAAAATGCATATGTGAAAGTTGTTTGGATCATGGATGTACACATCATATACATCTACAGAGTGAGAGAGAATCTCACCTGCTTGTCAAATTGTTCACCATATCCCGGACACTGCTACCACCAATTTTCATACACTTCTGAAACTGGCACAAAAATGTGACATTTACCCATTGTGTTTGAATTAACTGGCTAATTTAAATTGTTGGTTCAGAGAATTCTTTTACATATATAAATGATTATTTATGTAAAAAATAAACAAGTCGTAATAGCAAAGTAATGACCACAAAATCACAAGGAATAATTCAAAAGCATGTTAGTTGAATTGGGTGTAACAGTCATTCCAGACAATACAGTATATGATAATATGGAGACATTTTGTGGAAAATATTTCATTGCTGCTTATTAGATCTGACACCCACTATTCCTTAACAAAACTGCAATTTTACATACCCACAAATTCTTTCTCTGGTTGCCCATCAACTGCTCGTTGAAATGTTGAAGTTCATCAGTGCTGTTCATCTGCACAGCTTCAGGAAGCTGTTTGCCACTACCGGCCAGCTGTTTCCTCTCCTGCCTGTTCAGTATATCCTTGATTTGAGGAGATGTAGGCAGCGCTTCTGAAAAACTGTGCACACACAAATTATGCAGTGTTCAATAAGTATGCTGCTGACTACAAACTTGTAAATAATACCAAAAAGATACATTTTTCCTTTCTCAGTAGCAGCATTAAAATAAAGTAAATATTTAAAGAGTAAAATATTCACAAAAGTGCACTTATGTTAAAGGAAAACCATCATTGCTCAACCGACGACTCCCAGAATGAGTGACAAATGAGCCATGACTGTGGGACTGAGTGACAGATGAGAGATGACGACTGTGTGAAATGGATTGACAGATGACCGATGACTGTGAGATGGATGGATAGATGAACGATGGTGTGTGTATACGATGGTTGTGGTCTATTAAGGTGCAAGCCTCCCAATACGCACGAGGCGTGCCTATAGTCATTCCGCTGCAACGGCTGGTACTTTGCTGAGAGCGATAATACAGGTTTCAAGCACCAATCAGCATAAAATTATAAACAATGAACAAATTAAATACAGCAAGCAGTTTTTGCACTACCACTTGAGTAAACTTATTTTCATTAAAAGAATAACAATTAAATACGACTCACTTGTAAACTTAGAAACTGTCAAAAATATAGCAAATGAATTCTCAACTTTCCAAAACTGCAGCAAATCGCGCCAATCGAGTGTTACGAACAAAGTTGCAATTAGTTTCGTATTTCCTTTACTACTCTAAATCAAATCTTTGTAGTTCAGTATGACGCATGAAATCTCGTCTTCAATAATAATAATTTATACCGTGTACCGTGTATTTTTCCATATTCATCGTAATTATGCAAAAACTGAAGCGAGGAAAGCGGATTCTCCACCACGGATCAGCAGGTCAGGGTTCGAGCCTCGCCTACGTCTGGAAAGTATCTCATTATTCCAGGAAACCCTGTCACGATAGTAACCAAGCAGTTGAAAGCCACAAACTATCATCATCCCCAGAGCTCATCGATCGATAGCACCAAAAGTTGTGAAACCCACTATATCTTGTCAAATCTAGCACATGCCTAGCTGGGGCTGTCAGCTTAACATATGCCCATATTTCTGGTATAAACTGAATATATAAATAATTATTTACAAATGGGTCCTAAAATACTCCGCCTTTTCCATGTGTTTTTGACACATCTATTCCTCGTGATTACATACTCGTTGAATCCACGAGGATATCACGTGAAAGTTCGTGGATCCACCACTTCACCAAAAATAGACATGATTTCCAAGTGGATTCAACGTGTTGTGCCCACTGGCCTAGGACCTGTTCTTTATCTGCACAGGCAAGTACAGCAAAATTCATGGTGAATTATTCTTGGATCCAGACGGGAATAGCAGCCATTGTATTTCTAGCAATACCACAGATCTCGAATTAATATTCAGAAGGAGTACTTCATGCACGAGGCACTGCGAGGCTAGAATCCTGGCGATAGCTGTGAATACCTCTTGTCATATATATATATATATATATATATATATATATATATATATATATATATATATATATATATATATATATATATATATATATATATATATATATATATATATATATATTAGAAAAGCTTAAGTATGGGACAAATCATATATATATATATATATATATATATATATATATATATATATATATATATATATATATATATATATATATATCTATATATATATATCTCTCTCTCTATATATATATCTATATATATATATATATATCTATATATCTCTATATATATATATCTATATATATACACATTGATTTGTCCATATTTAAGCTTTTCTAATATCATGGTTAAATAATACTTCCGTTCGCATTATTTACAGTATAGACAACTGAGTCGGTAATCATATCGATCATATGCTGGGTAATGGAAACAAGTTTTGTATTACAAAGTGTGGATGATAATTAAGATTTGATCAGTGTCATTGTACAGATTTTCTGATTTGATCTGTGTCAACACAGTTACAAGTCATTTGAAGCATTGACGATAAGGATTAAGGGCCATACATGTCTTACATATATTAAGTCTGCACTTAAGATGGACAAGCAAAAGTCAGTGGCTCATATGATAAACTGTGCAAAGTCTGATCCAGTGGACAAGAAGTGAAAAAACATTGAGACTCCTGAATGCCCGACTGGTTACAAACCAACCCACTCTACGATCATCTGCAGAATGTGCCCAGAATTTATCAAATAAATTTGCATCTTACTTTAACAACAAGGTAGTATCCATCCGCAGGGCATTAGACAGTACATAAATACAAGATGAGGTACAGGACTGTACATAACTGGAAGAGTTTAAGTTTGCGTCTCCTGTCAGGCTGAGGGAGTTTTCTCTCCAGACTCTTCAATGTGTGAAAAATATAAACAAGAACAGGTTACCAAGAGCTGTTCACTTGCTACTTGGCCCACGTCTCCTCTGGAAGAATCCCGAGTACTGGAAGCGGCACTTCCCACGATTGTAATAATTATTGCTAACTGGATCGTAACAGGCGGTGTTGTGCCCTCTGTAATATTTACCAAAACAAAAAGTAATCGAAAAGTACCTCATTGTAATGTATTTACCGTATACACAGATTCTTTATATGTATATAATTGGTAACTGAGTCCAGATTTTGATTAACTCAGTACAATATGTGACCCCATAAGCAGAAGAGACAAGGATGGTTTAATTGAAATCTTAAACAGCACTGACAACGAATCGGTCCTTGGCCATGTACCAGTAAGTGTAATGAATATAGTGAAGTGTTAACATGCTTCGCAAACTTGCTGGCAATGGGTAAGTTTACAACGCTACGTGTTCTGTTTTCTTTTCTCAGCGTAAACGAACCATATATCTAATCTACTATAATTCACGTTGAGCCCCCCAATGAACCAATCACAGTTTTAAAATCTCACTCAACTATTATAAACTGTACTAGTTTTCTGTGTGTACTTATGTGCAAACAGCTGCTGCTACTGACAACTCTTTCAATTTAATGTTAATTATAATCATTTAACAAATATCTCCGATCCATAATATTTGTATCTGTCAGACTTGGGTTGATGTTTTGTTGTTACATTTATCGACACATGAAAAATGAGTCGGTTTGTCAGAAAATAACTCAACTGGTTAGTTTGAGCTTCAATATGTTTCAATTCATAGCGCGTTAGAGCAAAGAAAGTATCAATCGATATGCTATCATTGTTAGCTTGTGATACGTACGTACTTACGCTTGATGCACCAATATAAGCGAAATATGTTTGTCTGCTTATTCAAAGTGCTCCAACATCTATCATGTCTTTTATCAGTGTTCTTTATTAAATAACTTCCGGATTTCGTTTAAACAACCCATTGCTAGTTATAGAGGGTGAAATTGTTTTACAGCTATCAATCGTGTGGTTCTTGACTTTAGTAAGGCAGCATTATCAATGGAACGAAACAACCAGTAAAACGGATTTCTACTGCACGTCTCTAGTAATTCAAGTCCAATACTAATGTTGAAAATTTATCATCATGATTGTCAATCAGGTAACATTTACTGCACAAATGAAACGATGGCAGTATTTATGTCTGCGTTAAGGGTAGCAAAGTGTTAACAAAATGATCCCTGAGTGCCCAATATGGGACTGAACAGCCCATTTAAGCACAGTGTAGTGCTGCTTAGAAATAGAGCGTCATGAGCATAATGGATGCTCTTTATTCAAAGCAAGTTTACATGATAATTATTCCATATCTTTTAATGGCATTCTAACAATCACCACTGACATCCATACTTGTCAGACAGTATTTAGTAGTTATACAAGGTGAAATAGTTCCCGTTTTCTGACAGCCATTCTACCAACTCGTCATAACGATCACTACAGTGCTGTTGGTAAGCTCCTCCAATTGGCGCTCTTAATGTGTTCGCAAATAGAGGACAAAAGCATAGTTTGTCGTTATACTTACGTTTAACTTGTCGTGAACAATTCAGTAGTGATTTGTAAGATGTTTTGGAACATTTTTAACCTATTAACGTAAACATTGCCCATCCTGTGGCTTTGAACTGGTTTGTATTATATTTCATAGCATCATTCGACTTTGAATAACACGATCGATTTTATTGTTTTATCATGTTATATCATATATTTGTCACAGGGTATTCACATGCATTTCAAGTGCAAAGACTACCAAGACAGGTCAAATACTTCTTTCGTAAGGTAAGTGAGTTTATGTGTTTTATATGGATTTATATCTTAATCATTATCTAATTAACCGATATTCTCGCGGCAAGCCAAATAGCACCTCTCTCACTCGATTACGTTAACAATGGCACAACTTTTTTGGTGCGTATAATCCTCATTCGGTGCCGTGTATGCCTGGTTAAAGGGCCAGTACATTATGCATGACATTATGCGAGAACTCTTTTCGGCATCAACTCTCCAATGCAAGTCTTAAATAGTTTTTTTGTTAGAGGAGGGTCGTTTGTATACATTTCGTCAAACACTTCTGTAATGTTTGTTTACAATATGCAAACCATTTGTAAAACGATAAACAAGCAATTTTTAAAAATATACCAAGATAATGTTCCATGGTAAAATGGTTAAATGCAATGAAATAATCATTTTATCATATATTTGTCACAAATCAAGTATTTTAGCACAAATCTTGAATTTGTTTTGAACATCTTAAATGATATATATGAACAGTAAACTATTTTGAATTTAAAGCTACACTAAACCAATTGCAGAATGATGCATCTCCGCTTAAGTGATAATATCGACCGTCGATTATGGTACACGAATTGTGACATTGATAGATGTATGAGCAAAACAACAATACAGATGGAATTTTAGATGCATTATATACTAGAATAAGGGTTGGTCGTGGTGGGCGTCTCCGTGCTGTGAGTTAGAAAGTGACATCAATTGCGGATGGACTAGGTATCGATACAATGCATTCTGGGACCTGGTCTTTACCTACACAGACAGGTACAGGAATCTCCATGCTGAAGTATTCTGGGGTGTTGCACCACTGCTGCTCTGTTCGAACAAGCGGGCTTGCGGGATCTGGACTTGGAAAGCAGCGGTAGAATTTCTGGCAGTCCAACGGATCTCGATAGAGTGTGTGCTTAGAAAATCCACAAGTCTGTGTTTCAGGATTAAATGTATGGTTTTGTGGGCACGCCCCTTCTCTCCCCAGCAAGCCTTGCGAGCAGCGGAGGAAGTAACCTGCACACGTGTTGTGGGCGTAGAAGCTAGCTGTGAGCACCGCTGCTCATCTGTGACAGAAACGGGATGACAAAATCAATGAAAATTTTTAATTTGTTGAATTCCAACATTCAACTTAGTTAAGGATGGCAAAGTAAACGATACTATAAATGCAAAACCTTATTATCAGAGAGTTATGTCTATTTAAATTAATATATTTAATGCCATATTGATTAAGTCATTCCCATGCGCCTTCATTCAATCAATACCTAAAATGCATTATTTCATTTTTCTCCAATGCTTTTGCTCTCACCTGGTACATAATGTGTGGTGTCGCTGAGTAAACTATTTATCTGTTCCCCTTGACAAGGACTTTTTATTGTGTATGGTAACGGGACGGTTGTGGTGACATGAAGCATAGTAGATGTGAAATCCAGCTCCATCGTAAACTCGGTTGTAAATGATGGTGACTTCTCTAATGCAGCAGCAACTAAAACAGACAGACAATTAAGGTATCAAGCGAAATAAATATAGAATAAATTCAAAACACCGCATTTCACTTTTTTGCATCAAAACAACGCATTGCACTTTTTGTATCAAAGCATCGCATTTCACTTCTTTGCACCATAGCATAATTGTGTATTATTCAACTGTGCGATAACATTGATGCAGATATATCTAGTGACAATGACATAACATCACACTGCAATCACTGCGCACAATTACGAATACTAGTGACATTTACCTCCCGTGTAGGACGCATACGCCACTCCAGAGACCACGCCTACCAACACGACCACGCTCACTACCTTAGCAACCATGGCACTGGCACAGCAACAACCACCAGCCGCTGCAGCCTCTGTAGCAACTATAGCTGTTGTTGCCATAGCAGCACCGCCAGTTGCTGCTGTGCCTATTTTGAGAGCATCACTTTGTTTCTGAGGGCGGTAATTCACTAAGCTGTTTAATTTGCTTATATTTCTTTGATTTCTTCTTTTCGCGATTCGCATTAGAGTTTGGCTTGGAATGCTGGCCATTTGTTCTGTAAGGTGTTTTAGACCAATACGCTTTACCACTGTTGTAATCTTCAATTGTGATGTCATCAGACAGGTCTCTTGGCCACCCTTTATCTTCCACGTAATTGGCATAGTCGTAAGCACTTGGTTTCAGGCTCTGATCACTTCCTGCGTGAAACATGCGCTCGAGGGAGCCTGATTCCCCCAGTGAGCTGTGTGAACTATAGGGGCCGATGCGACTAGACGGGGTGCCGATGTAGCCGTATGGTGGCCGAAACATGGGGTCCTGTGCAGGCTGTAGGGAGAATACGCAATGCATTAGGTGGTTATACATACAATATAATAAGAATAAATGAACGTTTAAACAGTACTGCAGCGCAAGGCAGATGACGGATCCGCAGCAGAGTACGGGAACGTAGTGTTGTTCTTGACAAAGGGGCTAAATACTGATATTTACTACTCATTAACAACTTGAGGAAAACTTTCCAAGAAAACGTTCCGATTGTTTTTGCTGGTATAAAAAGCATCTTTGACACCCGAAAAGATGAAAATAAGTGATGAAAAGTCATTTAAGCATGAGCTACGCTTACTGCTGTCAGCGTCGTCCTGCCTTAACAAGGATTCGGCGTGTGTGTGCTTATAGAACGTGCTAGATACCATTTATCTATCGTTCAAAACGTGGCGATGATGCTTTCAAAATTCCATCACCGGTATAAAAGTTATTTTCCACATCGAACGAACTGGTACATCGTTCTTTGCGAAACTCGTACTTAATTTCGACGATATAACATGCAGCTAAAGAGATGTAGCATCCCACAAGACCGACACAGCTGCAAATCATAATCACTCTTTAAGCTCGGAGAATCAAAGGCAACGGATATCCCTGAATGCATCAAACTTCTCACCAACGCGTTCATGCTTATCTGTTCTATATTGAGGAGATGAGTGAAACTTTGGAATGACGTTTTTTTATTCAATAATTTAGAGTGGCTTATCAGGAATCGGCTTGATGAGGGCGTAATTGTATTGAGGGCGTAATTGTATTGAGGGCGTAATTGTATTGAGGGCGTAATTGTATTGAGTGGTGTGGTGTAGCGAGTCCCTCAATGACTCCGTTTGGTAATTGACTTCTTGTGAAAGGGCGTTGTGTGTAAATATGACTTGACTAACAAGTTACGGCGAGCTGGCAGAGGCGGAAAACGCCCTCATTGCTCCAATATTGTATTTGATCTCTTGCAGAAACGTTCCTTTATCTCTTGTTATTCGTCCCTAACTATGGCAATATGATATAGGGTTTGTAACAGGTCAGGGGTCACTTTGATTCTCTCAAGACACCTCAGCGCAAAGTAAAAAGGAAATATGTTCATGTAAAATGATTCTTAGGGCACTTATGGCATCAGCAGCGCTGGGAAGTCAGGATGCCTTATAGGGTGGGGTGGGGGGAGATGGAACTCCGTAGTAACACCCGTACTTCCTGGCAACAGTGGGGGGGGGGGGGGGTTTACCTGATAAGTACCCGCATGTTTAGAGTCATGTCTTATGCAGTCTGATCGTAGAAGTGTAAGCCACCAATACAGGATGCCACAAATAAGCTAGTCCCTCGTCCCAGTTAACAAGCTAGTCCAGTATGCTAAACAACAAATTGGTGTCCACAGATACACAGCCTTTAGGTTACATGATCAATTTGACGCTGCATTTGCAATGGATAACAAACTCGAATATGTGCGCCAACAATACTTAGATAGAAAAATACAGCAGTTGTCTTGAAGGGCAGATTGTTTAAATCATTTCAGAAGTTTCTAGCATGTTTCAAACCCCTAATGTTAAACCCCGAACCTCACACAAATGTCTAGCAAAATGAGATTTGAAATATGTATATTATCAATATAACTTACAGCTCGCTGGGCAACAATAGATGTTCGCTCACAAAACATGACGTCAACTTACAAGGGCTTATATGGTTTCCATATTACGTCATTTGAAGCTGTTAATGATTTCTATTTATATCCGACAAATCGCCGAAAACAGTGAGATTAATTTTCTTTGCTGCCAGAAAACCTCCATCCCCTACTCATGCTTCAAGTACCCGGGACAGTCTATCGACGGAGAGCTGTAATGATGTTCTAGCTGTGTACTTCTGACGCTACTAGTGAATTGCGAATGAAGGTGGGACATCTCATTTAATGCGAAGTTACGTTTATGATCATCGATCGGCAAGATTCATGTAAATGCTGACATTTATTTGTTGTTTTGAATGTGTACAAAGGAATGACATATCCGGAAGTTGTACTCAGAGTTCGTATGACAAATATGCCGGCTTTTGCGCTGCAATTGCGTGTGTATTGGGGGGGGGGGGGGGGGGGGTGTGGTGTGTTAAACAATATTAATGAAGTACCGTATATAGCCTAGTTTATTGCAGCTATCTGGCTCCAAAGTCCTAAGATGTACGATCTCATTTTGGGAAGAGATGCAGATTCGTTTATCATTTGCTTGTTATCGCACTTCACTGCTAATGTACTATAATTCCAATAACATACGTTTTGGATTGAAATAAGGACCTTGACCTGCAAAAGCATTGTGAACGATGAGAACTTACCATGTGTGTAGAATACGGGTAATGATAGGCCAACAAGTGTCAAACTTTAATTGGAGCACCTAGAAAAACGCTCAAAAGAAGAATTCTATTCATTCTGCGATTGCCTCACAAGAAGTGGAAACGTACCTTAATGTAAGTGCCAATTATAAGTGTTCGCGGTCAAACCAGTTTATCCATAAAGACGTGGGGTGAAAAGAGACTTGTTAATGTATTATGTAGAGAGTTATGCCAATTTACAATGGTACTATATTTGTGTTTCGGCAAAGTTAAAATACATCAAGATGATGTTCATTGGTGAATTGTCCATCAAATCATTGTAGTGGACGTTATTACCATTTCATCATAGAATCGCCCCAATCGCGGGTACCAAAGACAAAGACAAAAATATAATATTGATATGTTCACTGCTTATGTAATCCCGCTTTTTGATCCACTTGACCGCCCGGCCGAAAATAGCAAGCCGCCATTGTTTTCTGATTATGACGTCAGTTCTGGAACACAAACATCTGCCCAAGAGAAGCGCGGCGTCATTTGACGCAGCAAGCTACATCCAGACGCAAATAACCTGTATGGCTTGGCGATGAGTCAGCCTTTACCCACTGGGGTGACTGTGTGGGTGGACGATGCCAAAACCGGATATATATACTCGATGCGCAGAACGAGTATCGACTTACACCAGAGCGAATGTCAGTGTGTGCAGCAGGAATGGTTGTCAGACTTCAGGGTGCATTGGGGTGCACCTCCGAGGTCGAGAAGCTGGTATCCAACCTACGCAACAATAAGAAGTATACGTGATACACTACAGATATCTCTACCTATCGCTAGGAATAAAGCTGACTAAGATGCACAGTGCGCTCTCATTCGACAAACGTCCATGGATCGAGCCCTACATTAGAATGTATACCAACCCAAGTAAGGATGCCACCAGCGACTTTGAGAAGGACCTGTACAAGCTGATGAACATCTCCGTGTTCAGTTATACAATGGAGAATCTCTGAAGGCGAGTCATTGTTTAGATCGTGTGCTTGTCGCCAGTCCCGCCTATGCTTCTCACAAAGTATTCGATGATGACCTGGCCTCCCTGCATATGCACTAGACCCGCCTTGAGCTAAACCTCCCGGTAGGTGACTTCTATTACAACACAATGAGTCAAGATATGGTAGCTACTTGCACCTGTTATACACAGACACGGACTCAAGCCTTATGGTGATCTGCACACCTGACGTGTACACATACATGCAAGTGGACCTCACCCACTATTGCAGTAGAAATCAACGAATAATCAGTGGTCGTGTTCGTCATCGACCGGATATCGATCACATTTTATTATGCTTTCTGTGCTACATGTGCTTGTAGAGATGAACGCCAACCATGAAGCTGAACACAGAGAAAAATAAACCAAACAGACTGCTACCGTTACCTGCGTTATGTGTGGGATGAGGGCTGTGCTGTTTTGATGAGGATCTAGATAAGTGTGCATGATGTCTTTAGGGTTATGATGATGAATAATCAATTCATATTCCAAACATATTGATTATCGATGTATATCTAAACTTTGTTGTCTGACGCTTAAACAATTCATTTGCAAAATCATACCCTCTGAACACGATCATCTTTAATAAACTAAAATTGTGTAAACATACTCTAGTTCTGTATGTATCACTCTAGTTTTACATACATAACTAGAGTATGTCCAAAAGTGTCATGTCCATATTTAGCTCCGTGTAACGGTAACATGAATTTATACCGTTACGAAGAGTTCGTCAAACACAGTCGGCAAGTTCTCGTTTGGGTTGAAGGACTACTCTGCGTACCTAGAAAATAACATATATCAAAGCCTTTACAAAAAATAGACTTTACGCGCCAAAAAAACTTACCACCACTCGACGCTATTCTTCAATAAATGGCATCGATAGTTCGTTTCCTAACAAATCGCGATACGATGTCTGCCATTTTGGAAACAATTAATTCTCGCGATTTCCCGCATTGCCTTAGCATCCCAAGTGGGGGGCACTTACCCTAACTCGGATAGGGGTGTGCCGCGGGACCTCGAAAACCTGTACCCGTTGTACTCGTTGAGAATGAGAAAAAGTATACTCCATCGTACAAGGTATTATGCGAATGTCTAACCCGTCGTAAAAGTCGAGATGTTGAAAAAACCACCCCCTTTCTTGCGGCACATGTATACTATATCTTTACACTTAAGTGCCCCCCCCCCCCCCTCGCAATGCATGTGGTCTTGAACTTGTAAACAAACATGTTGCTGTGTTTCTGACTTTTTACCGCTTCCCAAATTGATCGAACTATAAATAATTACCACGGATGAAATCACCAGCCGAAAAGGGATGAAATTGTCCGTAAAACATCATTGCATTCTATAACTCCATCACTTGTGTATGTTTGGTGTTTGGTAGTTGTCTGAATCGATCTAAAAATAATTGAGTTGCGTTGTTTCGAGAAACGATAAGACGTCTACGCAGACGTCTTGTAGGGCTAGTCCATATTAAGATATTTGCGGAAATAACCGAGGGGAGTCGACTTCCGGCTGGTGAACGAGAGTCTCTGGCAAAATGTGGAAAATTACTAAAGCATGAGCTTAAATGTAGAATCTTTATTTGAATTTTCCGCAGCATTAATCAGGATTCCATCTAAAGAGTTACACTGTGAGGCAGCAGACAGTGATGCTGCTGGCTAGCTGGTGTAAGTAGTCAGCGTTTGGATTACCCGAATGCTGGCAATAATCGTCCAAACAAGAAGATCGATTCGTATCAACGAAAATTCAAAGGATACTTCTAAACTATATTAAGCATCAACTGACACAGCCATACGCGTGAGTCCGTTGAATTGGGCTCGGCTGTCAAAGTGGCAAACTCGTGGAATAGTTTTCAAATGTACATATGCTACACAGAAGCAACTGACATTGGCTGTGTGAACGCGTTACAAACGGTTAGTATACAACCACAATGCTGTGAGAAACGTATCTTACAGGGAATGACAGACATAAATTCTTCTATTTCTTTTGGCTACCTTGTCATTATAGAAAGAACCCGCATCGCTCTTGTAACACACTTATAACCCTCTTTACTTATTAATAATCGTTTCACAAAGATTAAAAAATCCCATGGAAGCGATTGGGTTGGCGATGAGATGGAAAACTTAGATTCAACATAATTAAATTCTTAAGCCGGCCCAACGAACAGTCTGGTCGTGCAGTTAGCAACTAAGATGGTGTCCATAACCGTCGCATCTGATCATTAGTTTGATAAAATGTTAGTTCTAATTAGCGTGATCGACGATGGCTACAGCAGCCATGATCTTGATCAGACCCAGCCGTGTGACGTCAACAAAGTGTGCCCGTTCTCGGAGATGAAGGGAGTTCCACGTTGTTTACATTGTAATTTGTCGGAGTTCGTCTCTCGTTTTAGGACATTTGATCGTTTTCAACGATATTGTGACCAATCAAACACAATGATTAGTCGTTGTTTTGTCCGGGTTGGTGAGTATCAGTCCGGCCGCCGTGAGCTTATTCAAATTTGCTGATACGGACGATTTAGATAGACAATGGTACCACGATCGTGAGATAGATGCTCGGTTCATTTCATGGAGTCATGTTTTGAGCAGGCACTGAAACCAAGAGAAAAGCTTGTTTGGATAGTCTACCACGTTGTAATCTGGTTTTGATGCCAGATGCTGTACGAGCTGTTTTTGCGAAGGCCTCTGTTGTTTGGCAAACTAGAAAGGATGGTGAGATAGTGATCCCCTCCCACCCCAGCCCTAAAAAAGCAGACCTGCCTATATCAAGAATGAGAAGCATAGGATGAGACTCGATGACCTTCTTGTTGCATTAATATCAAATAAATAGTCCCTTGTTTTGTTAAGAAGATACACTATATTTCGACTTTGTAGCAAATTCATGGATCTGTATAAATACGATGACTGATTAAACTGGACTATTGTTGTGCCTATAATATTGAATATACCCTAAGTGTTTTTTGTTTGTTTTGTGCAAAAATTGTATCCAAAGAGCACTGATATAACTAGTTTATTCATTGGTACACAGATTTAAAAGCAGCTATGACTAGCTATGATCACGATATGGCTGAAAAATGTACAGGATATTCAAGAGGCGCCTGTCAGAAAGCTGAACCTGAACAAATTCCTGGTACTGAAACCTATTCTGAGCATCCTTCTGACCCCATGGATGACTGCACCAAATTGATGGAAGCCAATCTGCCACATTACCAATAGATGACCCCGAGAGCACCAGTGCAGGCTCATTCCATGAAGAAATGGCTGGAACAAGACAGATAGACATCCACGGTTTAACCCTAGGAAACGAAAAAAAAGATAAACTTGTAGCGAATTTATTGAAGCTTTATGTCAATAATGTCAGCTGAATTGACATTGATCAAAACCAATCGAATTGCGTCAGTATTTTTCGTCCAATCAACTATTATATTCAATCCGGCCAAAAGAGAAGTATATTTTATTGTTCTTGATAAGAGGATAACTTCTTTATTGATCAATATGGGCGACAGAGATTATACTTAAAGGTCAACTACAAAGATTTTTTTTATTCCATTTTTCCAGAGTTCTATGTTTTAAAAGGGTATCGTGACCAAAATAAGGTGACTGCGCGCTTTTTTTTCTTTAAGAAAAATGATTTTTAAATGTATATTTCCCACGTCGAATCTGACAAGATACCGCTCGGTAAAATTCGTGAATTTCCGTACAGTGACGTCATTCAGGTTGTTTGCGAATATTCATCGCCATCTTAAGCCTTCCCGGTTGGTTGACAGCGTGTGACTAACTCGTCTTTCTTCACGGTCTGGTGCGTTTCTTGGTGTGGATTATACCTTATTGTTGTGCGTTTGGTTGTCGGAACAATGAGAAGTCAGGCGTGATTTTTTTTTTGTTTCTAAAAGACATATGCGCCGCATATGGGTGTCGAAAGTCAAGCGTAAACACTGGAGTCCTTGCCCTTATAGTTATACGACAGTTCTATGTTCTGACCATTTCGAGAAAAGTGCTTATGAGACTGACCCCGAGCTGCTCAAAAGTCTAGGATTTCGTAAGAAACCTAGGCTCCGAAATGGTATTGGCAGCTGAGCAGATAGATAAATCAAGTGACAGTGGTGAATCACAGACTGAGGTGTCACACTCAAGTACTGCCGATGTAGGCTAGGCGAAGAAACTTCGCCTGTCAGCGTCCGCGCTGTTTGCTACACCAGGGGCGAGTGCCTTGCCGTCTGCCGACCATGAAGCTTGCTCTCACTTGTCATTAGGGGTGAAGGCAAATGTTTTGGTGAGTGTCACAAGGCAACTGCATTATTATATATGATGAAATGCATTGGCAGGGATAACTTCTGTTGTATGTATCCATGTGTCTTTTCAGAGTCAATTTGTAAACATTTACATCCTTAAAGGCTATGATGAATGAAATTGTAGCATACTTATTGTATTGATACCATAGATGGCTGACAAGTCTCTACAGACACAGAGTTCTATCTTTCCTGGGATAAAGAAATATTCAAGAGGTACCCAAGTTGGTCCATCTCACCAAAAGTGTCACCAGGGGCACCCAATATGAGCCCTAGGAGGAATCTGGTGGACAGCGATGATGAGATGGAAACTGACCCTGACTATGACTTCACTGACGAAGTGATGATGCTGAGATGGAAACTGATGATGACATGGCATTTGAAGAACTGTTAGGTAAATGTTGTTTTGTTTGTAGTGTAATCACAGGGTTTTATTTGATGGAAGAAAAATTTAGCTCACAGAATGCTTATGTACAGTGGTGTTGATCTGGAGGATGGCCCTAGTCAGAATCAAAGATACCGGGGGAGTTTTGCTTGTTTTGAACAAATCGGCGTGAATGGACACCGTAAGATGTGGGATTGCCAACTTTTTACAGGAGCTATGCCCGCAGGGAATTTGTTTATGGCTTCAGGGATTTTTGTTAGTGGCAGTAATGCTATTAGAACACTGAACATGTTCAGGTATGGGAAAATCCCAAGCCTGTCAACGTACCAATTTCTTTTGGTGTGAACATGCATTAATCTAAAATGAAACACATGTTATTTTGACATTTATTACCAAAACCTGAATAAGTTTTATTTGCACAAACATTGTTACCCAATTAAAAATTGGCATATAATATAACTTACTTATTATATGACTATCATAAAATATGAATATCATTGATTTGCTTCAGACTATGTACATCAGGTGCTTGATCTAAGGCAAAAATATCCAAGCTACAGACTTGCTGAGGTCCTTGCAGATGACAGGACTGTCCCACCACCTATTGCCTCCCAGTACGAGAAACCTGTAAAGGATCTTCTCGTAGGTGCTCACAGGTGTCGATTCAACCTGACCAAGAAATCTTCCGCTCCATTATAGATAACCTGTATATTTGCCGCCCGGGTCAGGGAAGGATTTTCTAACAGCTGTTACCACACAGGCTGCCAGCACTTTCCTGTTTCTTTTGCCCAGTCTGTGCCATATCCAGAGTGTAAACTGTCGGTAAGCTAGATACCTGAATAATCTGAAGCAATATGTCAATTAGTTGTCTATGGTTTTAAAATAAGTTGTATAGCTAAAAAAACAATTGTCATTTGTCAACCATTCCCTCACTTCAATAATTTTATTGTAAGCTCTGCCTCTGGATTTCATGTAACTGGCATTATTTATTCTTGGCTATGTAAAATATATTGTAGTTCATCAATATGAACACTGAATATTTTACACAGTGGAATTAATGTTCCCTTTGTAATAAATATGATTGTTCAACCTCAAACCATCCTTTTTGGTAGCAATAATGGCTAACTTACTCATTGTAGAGACCCCATCTCCAACAGGTCTGTCCATTTGAATAGATTCAAATTTGGACACTTCCAGCACATTTTTATTCATGCAGCTAGCCAGGAATCTGGGATGCTTGGTGATGCATGTCCATTCGTCCGTTAGAGCCATCACTCTCTCCAAACTTCTGTGGCTGTGTCCATTGGGATGCAGTAATGACATCTACACCTAAGTTAGAGAAATAATTAAAGAATCATTGTAAATTTATATTTGTGGTACAATGAATGAATATAAAAGGAAAATACTTTATAAACTGCTAGCAAATATTCAATGTGCTCAGGGTACAATGACAAAGCTACATTCACTAGCCAAGTACTATTTGTTGTAGTAGTTAGGTCTGTCAACATACCATCCTCAACTTACAGAATGTGTAAATTTATTGAGTAAATGAAACTAACGATATTTTTTTACCAGTTAATATAGTTCAATAAAGCTTGGGAAGGGTATTCTAAAACTTACCATTCATCGAAATCTTTTGTTGATTCTTCATCCGAAGCGGACCCTTGAGTTAGACTTAATTAGACCTCCCGGTGTCATTTCGTAGTGTGACTTGGATTTTTCAACTCCCGTCCGTATTGGCTCAAATAAATAGTCATGGACATGATTTGCCCCAATGTTATGCTATGGGGACTCGTAAACTTCATCAGAAGACGACATGGCTTGTCAAAACGGTGTAATTTTAAAATCCAAACAATCGTTTTTCGCTTCGCTCGCTCGCTCGCAGTCAAATTCTCTTGGAGACAGCGCAGCAGGAATGACGTCACGCAACGTGCACCTACCGGCCAACTGAGGCAAAATGGCATCGAGAAGATGGCTTCGTATTTTCTTCCGAATGAAACCTTATCGGTGGATTTTTAGTACTTATGCATGCCGTTGCAATGAATTATGGTCCCCGTTGGTTTATGAGTTATTAATCTTCAATTTGAAACACATTATAAAGAAATGATGAAAATCGTTGTAGTTGACCTTTAACAAGGGTAGCGATGTCTCTGTTTTAGGGTGGGTGAACTTGACCTCCTGTGAGCGTGTACTCACTTCCTTATATATCGTTACTTTTGGAGGCTGCACCCATCAGCGAATGTTAATGGCCGTGAGGCTTCTAACAAATGAGGTAGCCCTGGATGAGTTTTGTTGGAGATAAGGAGTAACTGACGGGGAACTGACGGGTCAGACGCTTCAAGGTAGAGAGGGTAAATAGAGTAAAAACTATTTGCGACAGTATGCCTAGGTAAATTTACCAGGTACAATTACCAGTTCTGTGCTAAAATAATGTGACATTGAATATACAAGAATGGACGAGTTCCAGTGTTGCCTCCTTCCTCGTTTGGGAAAAATCTGCACTGTAATTCAAATATTTATCTTGATGCAGCAAGAAATAAGAACATGATATAGATATCTTTTTATAAATATTACCCTTTTAGTTCGTATGCATAGAAGCATTAAACATTAATTGTGCGTTATACTTCTGATTTGGATGAAAATACATACTTGTATCATGTATGTTTTCGATTGACTTCTCCGTCGACCACAGCCACCGCAGTACATCCATTTCTTGCCCTTTGCCGGTTGTTAAAAACGGATGACATGTGATCGCAATCTTGCAAAGAATTGTGAAATATACTTCGAAAAATTATTCAATGATCCCAACAAGAAGTGGTCGTTAACCACCCCCTCCCACTGGCTTTTTCATGAAACCAACTAGTGTTATGCAAATGAATACGATCAGGAATGTAAAGCATTTAAGTTGAAGCGAAAATAAAATCGGAAGAAATCGCGCGGCATATTCGTTGTCAATGGTCGCATCGCAGTAATATTTTCAATCAAAGGTATCCCATTTTATTTTAAACAAATAACTAATTACATGTAGTTGTTTTTATCATTAACTTAGGTCAAAGAATAGTGGTAGCTTTAAAATTAAAGCCTGTGCTTTGATATTGTCTTTTCTCATGGCCGCCACAGGTTGAACGATTACAGGCGCTATTAATTTTACCCTTTCCATGGCGGTGATTGTCATCATAACGTTTTTAATCTTATGCTAATTATATTTGGTAATCAACCCAATACCTCGGTGACTGATACATTGCTCATAATGCACAACCCTGTCTCTAGCCGCTACCTTAGTGTGATTTAGTGAGGGCCTCACAATCCTCTGGCTGGCTTCAGTAGAGAGTACTTAGCCTTATCAGCCAGCGTGGTTCGCAGCATCTTATCATTCAGCATTGTCACTCTTTGTGTGTGTGATGTATAGCATACTTGCTTTCAATCCCTCAATGCACCTCTAAACCTTCATTGACATACTTGATCTTGCACAAGATAACTTGCTGCTTCGCTACCAGGTGGCGATATTACGTGGTAAACAGAACTGCAAATTAATTCTAGCGAGAAGGGATAAGTGAATTGTACCGTGGCAGAGGACCTGACAAAGTGACCCTCAGCTCGCGGGGTCAGCCACACTGCATAGAATCCAACAATTAATGTAACTATGATCAATACTAGGTCACGTTACTATCAACATTGAATGTGTGAATATTTAGGGCACCATGGATAACCAGGGGGGAGCATCTTTTTCAGAGAAACAGATTATATTTAATTTATATGAACCCTCTGGGTAATGAGCTTTGGAATCATCTCATTCCGAGGGGTAAAGCAAGTGGCTCCAAGCGAGACAGTACGTGTCAGCCTAGCATATATTGTTTCGGATTGTTTATTGCCCAAAGATAAACGATAATTTTCGTAATCCGAATTTTCTTGTTGTCGGGAATCAACCGACCCCTCGCAGATCGTTACTGAGCAGTGTTTGTTGAACACAGCACGAAAACACAGCTATGTGTCATGCGGTTCGAGTGGTAAGCAGAAGACTACCACTCAGAGAAACAATTCAAATCCACGAATAATTTGTTCAATGCTGTAACGTATGAGCAACGTTCAGTGTAAGAGGAACGACGCTGACCCCATTACTTGGCTGTATAATGTCAACCCCTTGTGTTATCGCTCATTCGGACCGTGGCGGCGCATCTGTCAATGTGTTACTTCAAGTTCATTGACACCTGATCGGTTGCATAGCTTCGTTTTCATTACTGGTATCAATATGTTTATTTGTGTATTAGATCCTCGTTGCCGACTACAGACAGTGCAGTGGGAATTATATTGGTCATGTTGATTAATGGGGTCATCCCGGTCGGACTGATATTGACACATTCCGTCAACAAAGGTCCTGCGGGGCTATTGACGAGGGTACTCACAGCATATTTCAGTATTTAATCCGTGCTGTCACCATCGCACTTATGGATACTGTACCCATACATACATGATATTGTGCGACTGGAGCAGCTGCTCATTGTGTGAGGAGGTTATTGATTTGTTTATTGGTAGAAAGGATGGGGAAGATATACTTGCATTCAACTGTCGACTATGCATAGTGCAGTTACCAGTAGTGCCCCCGCCACCGATACTTGCAATGTTTGGTTTGAACTGGTCAGGGTGGGGTTGGGGGTTAGTTCATTGTTGGGAAGTTGTCGTTGGGTGGCTGTAGGTAAGGGGTTGGTTGGTTATTATAAGGATGAGAGGGTGGGTTCGGGTGGGTTAGTTTAATCAAATTCAGCTGTTGTTTATATGCATTTCAGAAATCAGTTCTTATTGTGCCAGTGATCACCTTACAAGGTCCTTACTGCAATTAATTGTGTAGCGTGGGTGATTAGGGCCAGTATATATATTGTTTTGTGTTGTTGGTGGTAGGGGTGGGGGATGGGTTCAGATAGGGTAGACCAGGTAGGGTGGTTAATCAAGGTGTTTCACTTTTATTCATAATAGTCTCATGACTGACACCAGACAGATGGTAGATGTCCGGTGGGAGATGTAAGAGTGGGAGATGTCTGGTAATAGATGTCTGGTGGGAGATGTCTTTTGGGAGATGTCTGGTGGTAGATGTAATAGTGGAAGATGTCATGTGGGAGTTGTCTGGTGGTAGATGTCTGGTGGTAGATGTCTGGTGGCAGATGTCTGGTGGCAGATGTCTGGTGGCAGATGTAAGAGTGGGAGATGTCTGGTAATAGTTGTCTGGTGGGAGATGTCTGGTGGTAGATGTAATAGTGGAAGATGTCATGTGGGAGTTGTCTGGTGGTAGATGTCTGGTGGTAGATGTCTGGTGGCAGATGTCTGGTGGCAGATGTCTGGTGGCAGATGTAAGAGTGGGAGATGTCTGGTAATAGTTGTCTGATGGGAGATGTCTGGTGGTAGATAGATGTCTGTTGGGAGATGTCTGGTGGTAGATGTCTGTTGGGAGATGTCTGGTGGTAGATAGATGTCTGGTGGTAGATGTCTGGTGGGTGATGTCTGGTGGGTGATGTCTGGTGGGAGATATCTGATGGGATATGTAAGAGTGGTAGATGTCTGGTGGGTGATGTCTGTTGGGAGATGTCTGGTGGTAGATGTCTGATGGGAGATGTCTGCTGGGAGATGTCTGCTGGGAGATGTCTGCTTGGAGATGTCTGGTGGGAGGTATCTGGGTGATCGAGTATTCAGAGAGCTTATTTGAGTGCCCCTAGGCATATACAAAATCTGCGTAATTATTATGATATTATGATTTCAGAGATCACATGAGATCGCATAAGGTACCAACACAGTGAAACTGAGTAAGGATGAGATATATATTTGTTACTATTATATACAATTTCAATGTCCTAATGAATATATGGATAGCTATGTATATACATGTATAACTGTCATTTTTCAGTAAAAGTCTGATTATTAAATAAAATTTTGTTGCTGATATACATTGTCATATGGATATTTTGCCAAGGTTCATAGACTTTTCTTAAGGTGGTCACCATGTAGCTGTCTGACACAGAAATATATTCTGCATTTTGACATCAGTGTACTGATTCAGTGGCAGCTTGTCACCAAGGCACATTTGACTGAGGTAGAGGGCACTGGTAAGGTAACATTATCACCCAGGCAGCCAATCCTCATACATGAGGTGAACACAAGCAACAGGACAAGAGAACACATCATACTGTATGTATAATACAGCTTAGTATTTTATCGTCACTCAGCACAAAAGGATTTTTTACCTTGTTTCTCATAGAGCATATATCATATCCTTTCTTCATCATAATAGTATATCACGATTATTGTTGCAATGTAAGTACTAATTTGTGTATTGTCTTGTTTTGGACCACAATAGTCCTTCTACGACTTCTTTGCAGGTACTGTGTATATTTTTGGAACTTCAAAACCAAACAAAGAATTTGAACAAACTCTTGGCTGTTTGTTGTGCTAAAAGGTACCACCTTCCTACACAGAACACTCCCATCATCACCCACCCCAATACCTGTCAATGCTGCCCAGTCCTAATCAGGTGATAAATATACACACCATATTGGTGTATTTAAGTACAGTGCATTTGTATTCCTGATGTAATAAGGTATTGTTTCAATTGTGTATGTTAATTACCTATACTGTAGTCCATATTTTTATTGTCTGTTTAATTTGAAGTGAGGTTCTTCCCTGAGTAAGTTCCATATATGTATATATAAGTTTATCATTATCTATTTTTAGACAATGCCCATTCTGGTACTTAGCATGAACATCACATATGGTCTCCACTGCATAATATAGGTGTCCAATGGGAAACTATTTTTTACATTCATATAATGCCTCTTGCTTGCACTGTGTTACATGTTGTCACCATTTCTTTGTTTGTAGGTCCATATTCATATATACCAAAGTGATTGCCATGTTCAAAGTCCATGTCCCGAATCCCACACTTCCATGGTGTAACTGGCTAACACACCTACCTCTAAGGTAGATGATCCAGGTTCGACTCCTGGTGGAAGTAGGTTTGGTGGTCTTGAACATGGCTCCTTTGAATATGATATGATTCAGACACAGATATGCTGCTAGTGTTGTTTTCAAGAAAGATGGGTTAGAGGATGTCCTTGTTATTGTAGTCATAAAGTTACGCTACAGCTACCCGAGATCAATAAGGCTACTCTGACTCAGTGGTTAGTTCACCAATGTATTTTACTTTATTTTATTGATAACAAGTATTGACCATAAAGTTTGAAACCACTGTATCCACTGTAAATGTGATACACTATATCATCTAATATACTCATAATGTTGGTTTATATATGATTTGTATAACGTATAAGACATAAACATAAGACTTCTATGTATGTAGGTACAGCAAGAGGGCCAAGGAGCAAGAACGGACTGTGCTATCCCAAAGTATAGCCTACCCCACCCCAGCCATAGCATCAGTCTCTAGCCTCCCTCCACCACTTCCATCTCAACCCATACCTCTCAGTTTTGATGCTAAAGACCAGCATCCGTTCCCTTCACCCCCAAACACTGCAGGTTTATCCAAGATAAGGACCAAACGGAAACACATCCCAATATTTCTTGCTCCGCAACTGTTGCAGAAGCCAGACCCTGTCGACCATACAATTCCTGAAACGATACCTGTGCCATATACGACACACCGATACAGGATGCGAAGATTGGAAGGAGAGTGGGATGGTGTATTTCGTCACAAATACTCCAGGAAATCCTCTACGGTAACCTGCCATAAGTGCAAGTGCCAAAGAAAGTCACCAGAGCGCCAACAATATTTCGGTAACTGGTATTGCCGGGCAACTGCCACAGTCTCAGTTGAAGAGTGGAAAAGAGATCTGACATCAACCAAACACTATGGCCATAAACAGGGTGTCATTACCAAACTGCCCAAGTGAATATCACCTCACGTAATGAGGTCAGCGTCGCTCGTCTTACACTGAACATAAGTTACAACATTGAACACAATATTCAATTATTAATCATTTGTGTCAATATACTCACTGGTATATGTTGAGGCACTTATATACCAAACCACAACCGCCTAAGTGAATATCACCTGGCTCACTGATTGATTACATTGTTATCTGCTGAATTTCTATAATGTCACCTGTTTGCTCTCTTCTAGGCAGTAATGTTATCCGTTGGCTCTCTTCTTGGTAGTAATGTCATCTGTTGGCTATGATGTCGCCTGCTGGCTCTCTTCTTGGCTGCAATGTCACCTGTTGGCTCTCTTCTTGGCAGTAATGTGATCTGTTGGCTATGATGTCACCTGTTGGCTCCCTTTTTGGCTGTAATGTGATCCGTTGACTCTCTTCGTGGTAGTAATGTCATCTGTTGGCTATGATGTCACCTGCTGGCTCTCTTCTTGGCTGCAATGTCACCTGTTGGCTCTCTTCTTCGCTGCAATGTCACCTGTTGACTCTCTTCTTGACAGTTATGTCATCTATTGGCTATGATGTCACCTGTTGGCTCTTCTTGGCTGTAATGTCACCTGTTGACTCTCTTCTTGGCTGCACTGCCACCTGTTGACTTTCTTCTTGGCTGTAATATCACCTGTTGACTCTCTTCTTGACAGTTATGTCATCTGTTGGCTATCATGTCATCTGTTGGCTCTCTTCTTGGCTGTAATGACACATGTTGACTCACATCTTGTCTGTAATATCATCTGTTTGGCTATGATGTCACCTGTTGGCTCTCTTCTTGACTATAATGTCACCTGTTGGCTGTTGCCTCTTTACATATATATGAGTACCCATAAGCCAAGTGCATCTCAGTTATCTAGAGTTATGGTAACGATATTGTATTTGCAATACGAAGCTCAAATCCAATCATAACAAGTACAAATTTCAATCTTGTTACTCCATCTCTCAATGTGTCAATCTTGGCATTTTTGGTAGTTGCCTATAAAACCCATCATCAGAAAATTGAAAAAAGAATAAAGGTGTCGTAAAAAGAACTAAACACACTTGGACAGAAAGAGCGATTGACATTCCGTATAGGCAGACTGCCTCCAATGTATATAACAAAACGAACGATTTATTTAAAAAAAATCGAAAGCATTACTTATGTAATTCATAGTCTAGGTGGATTTGTATCAATACTAAATGATCCTTGAGTATTTGGGCTATTTAGAAAACGTACATGGTACGTATGTTTCATTATGACGCCTTCAAATTGTTGGGCGTCATCATAGCGCCACCAATGCGCTCAGTCCATTTGGTATATTACCTGTACGTATGATGAACATGCCCATTGAATATTGGCCCTCTAACCAACCACCACGTGGAACTTCACATACTTATTGCATTTAAAGCCTCGAGATACATCAAATGCTCATGACTTCATAGAGGATGAATCATGTTTAGACGAATTACACTTTCTCAGAGGACAAGAGATTCAGCAAAGTCATATCAATCCGCAGTAAAATTCGCCGTCAGCATATGATCATGCGTAATGCAGCTTATATGAAAAACCTTTGTAGCTTAATGAGTTTATTTTCTTCCATTTCCCAATAAAGATAATTCGCTGATATAATATTACAGCCGCCATTATGTTTAAATGACAACAAACGATGTTTAGAAACAGCAGATGCTTATGATTTGGAACATTGGCTATAGTATGGAGAAATGTCACGTGTACAACACAAATGCTTGAACGATTTTTTATTCGTTGTTTATTATAGAAAATCAAATCAAATCTTTAACGTAAATAGTAAACATTAGGAGGGCTGATTTCAGCATATTAATCTGTAACGAAATAGCTGTTAATAAAACATCAAGAGCTTGCCTCTAATTGCTATCTCAGGTACATAAACATTGCAACAAATGTGACCCAAATGTTTAAACAATTAATCAGTCATTTAGCAAAATCTCATTACAAACATGTATGAGAGTACTGTCGTGGTATTTCAAACGCCTAATCACTATTATAACTAAAATGTGCTGTAACAAGTAAAAGTATAGTTATCTCACAGAGATATCATTACAAAGTCAATTAAATCCTGCATGATTTCATTCCCTTCCTTTAGTTTGTTAGGTCCTGTGTGCATGTTGAGAATGCCATGGTATGCATTTCTATAATGCTTGTAGGTCACTGCGTTACCGGCCTCCCTTAATCTCTCCGCGTACCAGAACCCCTCATCACGCAGAACATCCAAGTGACAGGTGAGCAAGTAGGCTTCAGGTAATCCACTCAAATCATCAGCCAGCAGTGGAGCCAGGTACGGGTTCAACATGTGCGGCTGCAACTCCCTCCAGAGCCCATTATCATAATCATTAGATGCTGATTTCTTGTAAGGTTTATCTTTGAAGCCTTTGGGTAGCTTGTGCTCGTCTAAATACTTTAGCTGCGGTACACTGTCCGGGTTGAGGGGACAGTGGGCATTTCTGATGAAGGTGTTCAAGTTTTTGGAGTTGCCTTGGAGATACATCGACCAAAAGTAAGTCATCAGACGTTTGGAAAGTGCAGGTCCCCGGGAATTCTGTTGATATGATGGTGTGTGGAGGTGAAGAGGCTGCAAAGCAGGGTAGACCAAGAGCTGGAGTTTGATGCGGGGTGTGAATTTCTCGTCCCTGAGGCGTATGGATACCGCCGCAGCCAAGTTTCCTCCAGCACTGTCACCTAGCAACCATGTTGTCCATCTTTCAATGGTGATTTTATCACAAAGAACATCTTTGATATGCATTATCCCACTTCTATATATGTCTGTTTTATAAGTTATTTCAATTCAAAAATAACATAATAGACAACTCACCCCCAATAGCTACCCTAGTTGAGTCCACGTTGAATTGATCGGCGTTTTTAAGCACATACTTCGTCACAGCAGTACAATCGTCCAGCGGGATGGGGAATTTCACTTCAGGTGCCATCCTGTATCTAATATACACAGAACCATCCGATACAAGTTATGTGAATATATGATTGTTTGTTTGTCTTTAAAGCATACCGATAGCAAGTGCTCAAGAAATGGCCAAGTTGGTTCAGTTGTGGTAACTTTACATACTGGATGTCAAAGGACCATTGTATTTGACCTTCGGTGTGATCTGTGGTCGCACGGGGACAACATCAAGCCAACATTCGGACAAAACGAGGCCAAATTTGGTCCAAAATTACCATACAGTCTCCTCCAAAATGGCGGCCCCTGGACAGTTGCAAATTGGTTTGCCGGGATTCTGCTGTTGTGCAGCGAGGGGATAATGGTGGGGTCACGGTGAGGATTAGGGTGGGGTCACAGCGGGGATTCATATTTTCATAAACCATGCCGAATATGACAACAATTCTGGGTCATGTATAAAAACTGAGACTTCTATTTCCCTGTCAATGCCTAGTAACTTGTAAGTTAATCAATATTTCATGGAGCAGCAATATTGTATTTGCAAATTCTATCATAGGTTCAATGCGAGAGGACTTACTCTACGTTGAAGATCACCGCATTCAGGGATTTAGAAAGTCTTTGCGCAATGTTGTCCACACTCTCTGCAAACAACCGAGGGTATTGGTCTTCACACATCACCGAATCTTAGCTTGTCAAATGACCATTATTATAGTCGTGTAGATGATAATTTGTTTACGGGTGTAAGCAAAGAAAGGGAAAGCATTAATTATAGCATATGTGCATGATTATTCATATGCAACAACAATATCACCGTTATTATTGACTTCCCGTTACAGAATTTACACATCAATTCGGTGTGAAAAATGTATTTGTTAATTTGGATATAGATGTTAACAATTTCATTAATTTAAAAAAAAAGGATGGAACATTCTTCTGTAGAGAGTTATTTTATCAAGTAATAACTACAACAGGGTCCTGACCAAGTTCATAATTTCACGTTACTGCTCACTAACCCATACTGCCAAAGACCCAGCCACCTCCATGGAAATAGATAACCGCGGGTAGTGGGGCGTTACCCACGTTCAGAGGGACGTATTTCCTCACAAGTACACCATCAATCTCACTTTCAGAAATCTGAAAACAGAATATCTACTCATGACTTCACATCACTAGGCATTAGCGCTAACTATTCAGATGAGCTGTTCCAGTTATTTCATAACAGAGGCGAGCAGCGTTTATTTGAAAATCGTTTATCATATGGTACGGTAATATGATAATAAGTTACGGTAATATGATAATAAGTTACGGATAATAATATGATAATAAGTTACGGTAATATGAGTACCTCTAAAGAAGGATCTTTCTTGGCTGACTTTTGAAGCAGACTTCTATGTATTTTTCTCATCCGGTTGACAAAACTGTCAATACCAAGGAATTCATACACAATCCCCTAGAAATAAATCCGTCAACAGGGGCCTGTGAATCTGAGTTAAGTTATTGAGATGAAACATCATCTTTTGGTATCAGTGTTCCTGGCGATTATTTGCTCAAAACATTCACATGCCTATGTACCTATTTAATATCGAGTACTGAATAAAATAAAGCAAAAATACGATAATAATTATCAGTTTTTAAAGATAAGAATGGGGTCGAAAGGAAACAATAAATTACATGGGGGCTTCTGCTTTTTGTGGCTCGCTTTATATATAAGTTCAAATGACCCCAACCAGTTGCCCATTTGTTCTGTCATCTTCTCATATGGGCAATGCATTTAAAGTCAACAGATCACAGATTGAAGCCCAAAGACAAACCACAATTATATAAATGTAAATCCATAAAGTTACATGCTCCGATAGCGAATCTACACAAGTATTAAGTTCTTCCATCTGTCTGATAAAGAAAACCAGACTTACGATTGTCAAAATGATATCCGCCACTCTCATGAACATCCGGATTTTCCATGGCTTTTCGAATTCGGCATCAAGTGGTTCATATACCCAGTAGATTATGCCAACGACCACCAGGGCCGCAATGATCAGAAGCAACATGCTCTTATTCTGTGAAGCACATAGCAGATTCATTTAAGTAGACGGACTATGTAACTGACGTGGACTGACAATGTAACTGACGTGGACGGACTATGTAACTGATGTGGACAGAATATGTTACTGGTGTGAACAGACAATGTTACTGGTGTAGACAGGCTATGTAACTGATGTGGACAGACCATAACCGACGTGGACGGACTATGTAACTGATGTGGATAGACTATGTAACTGACGTGGACGGACTATGTAACTGATGTGGACAGACTATGTAACTGATGTGGACGGACTATGTATCTGACTTGGGCAAACTATGTTACTGGTGTAGACAGGCTATGTAACTGACGTGGACAGGCTATGTAACTGATGCGGACGGACTAAGTAACTGATGTGGACAGACTATGTATCTGACTTGGACAGACTATGTATCTAAGACTTTGGACATACTGTGTAACTGGTGTAGACGGACTATGTAACTGATGTGGACAGACTATGTATCTGACTTGGACAGACTATGTGACTGGTGTAGACAGACTATGTAACTGGTGTGGACAGACTATGTAACTTACAGTCTGTCCACACCAGTTACATAGTCTGTAACTGTAACTGATGTGGACTAAACAGCTTCGCGTACGAAGTCTAATCGCAAGCGATCGCAAATGGCAGCATGGTGAACTAACTACCCATGAGACAGAAGTATAGAAGTATTACGACTAAATATACCGTCAAGGTGCCTGTGAATTGTGTTGGCCTATATATCTTGGTATGGTGAGTAGAATCATAAACCGTGTACACACAAGGGTGAACTTCGCTCCAGGGTCTCACGAATGAAACGGTCACGTGCCGTCATCTGGGTCACATGTGTAAAAAAAAAAGAAGGTCGGGCCTAGACAAGACTACTTGACTACTTGACTATCGAGTTTCGGAGACAGCTGCGCCTTTAACTATAGTATATATATATATATATATATATATATATATATAGATATATATATATATATATATATAGAGAGATATATATATATATATATATATATATATGATATATATATAGATATATATATATATATATCTATATAGATATATATATATATATATATATACTATATATATATATATTATATATATATATATATATATATATATATATATATATATATATATATCATATATATAATATATATATATATATATATATATATATATATATATATATATATATTATACTGGATATATAGCCTCGGTCTTGTAACAAGAAAATAAGCCCATTGATGACTACATTTTCCGCTTTAGAGCCAAAGCGAGTGTGTACAATTTTCCCAAAGGCACTAAAGATGACCAAAGAACATTTTACTTCATTAAAGATATTCGAAATGCAGAGACAAAACGGAAACTCATCTCGAAAGAAAATGGACTTACTTTGAACCTAACAATCAAATGTGCACAGGAGTTCCAAGCCACAGTGCAAAATACATCAAGCTTCCAGCAGAGCATGCAATATACCACCCACGCTTTTCATCAATCACACAACCTCAGTATGACAAAATCATCGTCACCAGCTCTGCGAGCTAGCCTCGCCTGTAAAACACTACTAGAGGATCTCGACAACATGACCGTCAACGAACCGTCAAACGAATCACAGCTCAAAAACTTAGAGGTACATCAATCAGCTACAAAGATGGTGGGTGAAAAATCATCTGTGAACACCTTTCCGCATTCTACATTGCATAAGGAGATAGACACAGTGTGAAACTGGAATGAAACACACCATGAACACCTTCCGGAATTTTAATTGAACACGTATTATTCTAACCAGATGATGAACCAGATGATTTTGTGAAACAAACTGAAAACACACAAAAATGGAACATCATTCTTTAATTTAAACTGCCGAGGACTAGTATCACACATTGGGAACAGTTCACAGAACTGGTAAGCAGTCTGTCTTCTGATGTATTTTCATTCGACTTTATTGGTTTAAACCGAAGTTTTTAAAGTTCAATGCGAAAGTTTCTTAAACCTTTCTAACTATCACCAATTCATTGCAAATACACGTAATGATAACGCAAGAGGTGGCGTTGGCCTTTTTATCAAAGATCATATTGGATTTTGTAGAAGAGATGATTTATCGATCTTCATACCTCATGTTATCGAAACATTGTTTATAGAATATGAAAACAGCTCTAAATCCAAATGTATAGTTGGAATAGTTTATAGACCAAACACGGCACCTCTTGCCGATACCGACGATTTTCTACCACTATCTTAGATATTATAAACAAGATTAGCAGTGAGAAAAACAAATGTTGTATATTATAAACAATAGCAGTGAGAAAACAAAATGTATAATGGGAGATATGAATCTTGATCTTTAAAGTTCAAAATGCATGTGAAAAACTGACAATTATCTTGAGAATTTTTTTGTGAATGGGTTTGTTCCAATGATTACGAGACCTACAAGGGTGACACCTACATCAGTTACACTCATTGACCACATATTTACCAATGACCTAACACAAGCTTCATCTGGAATAATCATCACCGACATTTCAGACCATTTCGGCACATTTTTATATGACACAAAACAGAGCAAACTGACAGCACGTGTGAAGATCCTACGCTAAGACGCAATTTCTCCCCAAACAATTTCAACAGTTTCATTAATTATTTGGAAATAACCGATTTTTCGAATGTCTCAGAGCATGAATGTCCCAATCAGGCGTATGATGTGTTCATAAATAAATACAAATGTGCATTTGATCAAGCATTTCCGGTTCTAGGCAAAAGAAAAATCGCAAAAGTATTATGCATCAACCATGACTCCTGGATGACTCAACTGGTTTGATAGCTTCAACTAAATACAAACAAACCCATACAAATATTTTATCACTCAATACCCTAATCGCAAAAATTAAAATTATGTAGGAAATACAAACAAAACCCGTCACAGCGCAATACACAGAAATACAAAAATATACAATAGCCTTCTTAACAAGGTTAAACGCTCAAGTGTAATTACTATTCTGAAATGATAGAAAAATACAAAACGAACACTAAGTCTTTGTGGTCAGTACTAAACAAAACAATAGGAAATGCAAAAAGCAAACAAAAAATGCCCAATAGTTTTAAATTGATGGTGGTGAACAAATATCAGATAAAAGTATAATTGCCAATAAGTTCAACAATTACTTTACCAATACATGTAAAACAATATCTGAAAGCTTACCCTTACCTAATGAACACTTCACTTCCTATTTGCCAAATCAACTGCCACACTCGATGTACCTAGAAGAAGTAACTGAAAATGAAGTTGCAACTGTAGTAAATAACCTAAAACCGAAAACAAGTTATGGCCACGACGAAAATCAGTACTAAAACTATAAAATCAACCCTTCCAATAATATTGACTCCTCTATCACAGATATGTAATGTATCGATGAAATCAGGAATCTTCCCCGATCAAAAATTATACCCGTCATATTAAGAATCGGTGACGACTGCGTCTTTGATCGTCAACAGGAATCTTCCCCGACCAACTTATAAAAATATCAAAAAAAATTATACCCGTATATAAATCCGGTGACGACTGCGTCTTTAATAACTATCGTCCTATTAGTTTGCTTCCAAGTTTTTCGAAAGAAATTGAAAAAATTATGTATAACAGAACCATGACCTTCCTGATTAAATTTAAACTTCTATATAAGCACCAATATGGATTCCAAAAAAACAACAAAACTATTCATCCAATATTGCATTTTCTCAATTACTGCGCAGACGCAAATAATAAATCACCCAATGAATATGTACTCCCAATATTTTGCGACCTATCGAAAGCTTTCGATATAATAAACCATGAAACACTTCTAACTAAAATGTATTCGCTTGGAATAAGAGGTCTCGCACATAAATGGTTTTCAAGTTATTTACGACTTCGTAAACAATATAACACAAATACAAAACACAAATCACCTGTATCCGATGTAGCTATAGGAGTCCCTCACCTGTCCATTTTAGGGCCTCTGTGTTTTTACTTTACGTTAATGACATTTCAGGGGTAATGAAACAGTTTTGAACTCTGTTACTTTTTACTTAGGCCTTGTTGTTTTTACTTACGTTAATGACATTTCCAAAAATGAAACTTTCTCTCCTTTGCTGATGACACAACACTACTAATTTCATCCTCAAATATCAAAACAGCTTTTCAAAAGGCTAACAATGCAGTAAACAACTTAAAAACATGGCTAGTAACAAATGGTCTTGTATTAAACACTAGTAAAACAAGTTATATGGTAATAAGAAGACACAATAAGAAAATAGATATAAATAATTGTGAGATAAAAATAGATGATGAAGTTATCAACAGGATTGACACAGGTGCACATAAATTTTTGGGCATATTTATAGACGAAAAACTATCCTGGAAAACACATATAAATCATGTCAATAAAAATATATCTCATGGACTTTTTATGCTCAAACAAGTAAAAGACTTTCTACCTAAATCAGCATTACGCAGTCTATATTTTGCTCTTGTTCACTCACATTTATCCTATGGTATACTTGCATGGGGAAATGCTGGCAAAAACAATTTAAAGCGTACTGAAATACTACAAAAACGTGCTCTGAGATATATTAACAAATCATCGTATAACGCTCATACAGAACCCCTTTAGCGCTAATTAATATTACAAACGTTAAAAGATATATTAACAAATCATCGTATAACGCTCATACAGAACCCCTTTTCAAACGTAGCAATATATTAAAATTAAATGATCTCTATGAGTATAATGTAGCCTTATTGATGTACCATTACAATAATAACATGTTGCCATCATCATTCATCAATGCATTCCATCAACAATGCAATATCAACCATTTTTATAACACGCGTAATTCCCATTTAATGGTCACACCTATCCCGAATACCGAATTTGTAAAAAAGTTACCTCTATATACATTCCCTAACACTTGGAACAAATGGCAAAAATTACTCTCTTCACTTTCAGTGTTATCCCAAGTAAAAAAATATTTGATGTATACATTCATAAGTAATTACCACAGTACCATTAATTGTTCAAACCGCCATTGTGTTGATTGTAATTTAATGCAGAATGATCTAAGTTAATTTATGCTTTTTTCAATATTTGGGATTTTGCCATAGACTATTTTTTTAGAACAAATTGGTTGACCTATTTTGATTTCTAGATGTACCTCATGTAGTATTGTGTAAAGATAGAATTTCTTAGCCTTTTGCACGCTCTTTATCGGGGTTCCGGCATTGGATTACGCTCGGAACCACACCCACAGCTGGCCTCCCATTGGTCCAGGTATAGCCGGTCCCCCTTCACAAAGGTCAACCCCAACTGCTCACATGGGGCGTGGGCTCGAAGGGTCATTGGCCAATGGGAAAAGGTACAAGCCAGGTCTATTATAGGGTGACACCCCCGTCTTAAGGGTGGAAGTATCCCCGGGCTAGTGAAACATGTCATGCTGACAAGGGAAAAGAGGGGGAGCGTTTCAAAAGTCAAAAGAGCTAGATTGATATCACAACATCCTCCCCAACCATAGTTAAATTGAACTTCCACTGTTCAATCAATTTTGATTTACCTTTGCATTTCGAAAATAGACTAAGTTAAAGGAAATTTGGAATATGAGTTAAAGGGTAAAGGGACAGCACGACATTAGCCCAATATTATTTGATTTTGAATTTAGAATGATTCCAGAGTAGCTTGGACATGCGCCAATATCAATTTACATTGGCACATGTCCATAACAAAGATATTTAACATAGATGGATTATTGATGATGAGATTATTATAATTTTACAAAAAGTGTTTCTCTAAATTTGTAAGCATTATATATATGAATTGTGTAATAGTTATACAATATGGTTATTAATGGTTTACATACTGAAAATTAACTTTTAACATTTATCACATTCCACAGTATTACTCCGCACTAAAACCCAGTGGGAAAAAAGCGATGAGCCTATACTAGACAATGGTGGAATGGAGAAAATAAATTATTTAGCTAATTTAAATTATGAAGAATTTAACTAATGTTACAGAAATTATTCTATATAATAACAATGCCAGGAAAATGATTTAAGTTGATGAGTATGGCTGTTTTGTGGAGATGAGATCTCTGAAGGGCTGCCGTATTGGGTTCGCCAGGTGTCGCTTGAGGTGAGGGGAGATATGCGTTATGACGCTTGGTTGAGCCGTTGGACGTCTTCTGTATCCATGGTCAGGAAGACGTTTGGTTTGGCTTGCAAGGTGTTGGTACGTCGGGTGAAGGCGCTATCTCCCTCTTGTATGGCGTAAATATATCTGGGAACAAATGAACTTACGGCAGCGATCAGTGTGCCTTGGTAATGTGTAATGTGATATATACAAAAACAAGAAATAAAATGAGTGCTCAGTGTGGTTAATGTGCGTGAGTAACTAGGGTGTATATAATATCATGACATCAATGTGTTCAGTGGAGATAAATTTTAAAATTATTTAATATTATTTTGCGTATGGAGATTGAATGCGTGGCAAAGAGTTAATAAGTGGCTCGAGATGGAGGGTGTTGTTTGTCGAGCGTGGTGGCGAATCTGAGCGACGTGGGGGTTGGCGAGATTTTGGCGTGGATAATACCGAATTTACGTACGGAGGCGGCTGGTGGGGCGTTGTTGTTGGCGGGAGTAGCTCCGCAAGTGGTGCTGTTGTAGGTGGGTTTGTATCAATGGCGCATGTTGCACATGTTGGAGGAGTGTTTATATCCATATTAGAGATGATTGTAGAAGAATTATTGTCGACTGCTACCCGGATTCTCCACCAAATGTAAAGATAGAATTTCTTAGCCTTTCTTGCTTATGCACGCTCTTCGTTGTAGTACTGTTACTCACTGCCTGTAGTTGCTGGAGTGGGGACTAATCAGAGGAAATCAACGCGAGTCCTGAAGTAGAGTTGCTTATTTTGTTTATTTATATTTCAACAATGAAGCTCCCTGGAATCTCGCGGTCCGAATCGTTTCTCTGACTAGATGAATCTCCCTGTACTTCCGCGAGGCCAGCTATTTTATCGGGGTTCCGGCATTGGATTACGCTCGGAACCACACCCACAGCTGGCCTCCCATTGGTCCAGGTATAGCCGGTCCCCCTTCACAAAGGTCAACCCCAACTGCTCACATGGGGCGTGGGCTCGAAGGGTCATTGGCCAATGGGAAAAGGTACCAGCCAGGTCTATTATAGGGTGACACCCCCGTCTTAAGGGTGGAAGTATCCCCGGGCTAGTGAAACATGTCATGCTGACAAGGGAAAAGAGGGGGAGCGTTTCAAAAGTCAAAAGAGCTAGATTGATATCACAACATCTGCATTATTTAGAGATCGTCGGGGTGGTTGGAAGATAGCCATCTGTGGCTAAACCACGCCCGTCTCCTGACAGTATATGTGAGTTGTGAATTCAACATAAGTATGTACATGTATATTTATTGTCGGGAGACAAATAAATTCTTCTTCTTCTTCTTCTTCTTCTTCTGTTTACATGTTACTGATATGCAATAGTCTCGCCTAGGGCGAGAAGCGTAGCGGAAACCCGGGAGTCTGGGACGCAGACTACCATGCAGGTATTGCATTCAAAAACATGCACCACCGAACTGTCCAGCATATGGGGGAAAATGTGAAGCCTGTGGGAAAATGAATCACTTTTAGATTGTATGCAAGAGTAAGCAGTGCAACAAATTAAAACATAAACCAACATCACATGACAGGAGGGCAGAAAACCTGAAAAGACTGAGTGTCATCATAGCAGCAAAAAGCTGACATTGGTGCTGTGTCATCTGATCATGCTACTGCATTGCCACTATATTGTGTATCTGTCTACTTTGATTCCTTGGATGGCACCAAAAGAAATGAAGGTAATCAAAGACAATCCATCATAGCTAGACTGAATGTTAAAGCACCACACGTCAATGAAAAAGGTAACAATGCGCATGAAAGCTGATACAGGTGCAAATGAAAATATTTTACCTGCTTCAGACAAAGCTATCCATCCGCCGAAGAGAGAAATGAGAAATGGAAGCTTAGAATAATTATCACAGTTGGTCTCGAAGTTTACGATCTCGGTTTGAGAAGGCTGTAAATAAATAACAAGCGAGTCGTAGCGGCCACTGATGTGATGTGGGGAGGGTGTCATAACGGTCATCACTGAGTTGATGTGGGGAGGCTGTCATAGCGGTCATCACTGAGGTCGAACAGACTGTAGCTGTATTCGTCGGTGCATTGCGAGAAGATGGATGGATTAGATATAGTTCGATGGAAGAAGATGTGACGTTAAGAATATAACTGACCGCAATGACTACCAGTGTACCGAGAGCATACTCACTAAGGCAGCGACTGCTGGTGTACCGAGAATGTACTCTCTGAGGCTCTGACTGTTGGTGCACCGAGAATGTACTCTCTGAGGCTCTGACTGTTGGTGCACCGAGAATATACTCACTAAGTCTAAGGCAGCGACTGTTGGTGCACCGAGAATGTACTCTCTGAGGCTCTGACTGTTGGTGCACCGAGAATGTACTCTCTGAGGCTCTGACTGTTGGTGTACCGAGAATATACTCACTAAGTCTAAGGCAGCGATTGCTGGTGTACCGAGAATATACTCTCTGAGGCTCTGACTGTTGGTGCACCGAGAATGTACTCTCTGAGGCTGTGACTGCTGGTGTACCGAGAATGTACTCTCTGAGGCTCTGACTGTTGGTGCACCGAGAATGTACTCTCTGAGGCTGTGACTGCTGGTGTACCGAGAGTGTACTCTCTGAGGGAGGTTTCTGGGCTAGTGTTATGGTGAGTTTAGGGGGTCTGGGCTAGTGCTATGGTGCTTTTAAGGGGTGTCCGGGCTAGTGCTATGGTGCTTTTATGGGGTGTCTGGGCTAGTGTTATGGTGCGTTTTGGGTGTGTGGTGGCTAGTGCTATGGTGCGTTTTGGGTGTGTCTGTGCTAGTGTTATGGTGCGTTTTGGGTGTCTGGGCTAGTGCTATGGTGCTTTTATGGGGTGTCTGGGGTAGTGTTATGGTGCTTTTATGGGGTGTCTGGGCTAGTGTTATGGTGCTTTTATGGGGTGTCTGGGCTAGTGTTATGGTGCGTTTTGGGTGTGACTGGGCTAGTGCTATGGTGCTTTTATGGGGTGTCTGGGCTAGTGTTATGGTGCTTTTATGGGGTGTCTGGGCTAGTGTTATGGTGCGTTTTCGATGTGACGTGGCTAGTGCTATGGTGCCCGCATGTCTGTGATTATCTTATGCCACGTTAAGTTGTGGAGGGTGGGTTACGTAAGAAATAGGCATAAGAAGAATCACAGAATTTTAATGCTCCCACATATCATATGTACACAGTGATTGATGAATGACTTTTTGCTCAAAACTCGTACAAAGTACAAAGTGTATATTCATTGAAATCATGTGGGGAAATCACACATTCATAATGGCACATAAACACATTAAAGCAATCATTGTTGCTGACTCGATAATATTCTTCTTAATAAAAAAACATTCACAGAATTATAAGTCAACCATCAGCACAAATCCTAACATCATAAACTACGGTCGGAAAATTGTTATTTTCAGTAAAAGAACCATGTTATATTTACCATGAGATATGTTTGAAGTGTAAAGAAGCACAGTCACATTGTGACAAACAAGAACTAGACCAGCTTTTCATCAGCATCCTAATCTCTTTTGACTAAAAAGTTACATGGAATTAAATTGCACTCTTCAAGAAGTCAATTAAATCCTGCATGATTTCATTCCCTTCCTTGATTCCAAGTGGACCCTCATGCATGTTGAGAATGCCATGGAATGCATTCCTATAATGCTTGTACGTCACTGCATTACCGGCCTCCCGTAATCTCTTCGCATACCAGAACCCCTCGTCCCGCAGAACATCCAAATGACAGGTGAGCAAGTAGGCTTCAGGTAACCCACTCAGGTCATTAGCCAGCAGTGGAGCCAGGTAGGGGTTCAACAGGTGCTCCTGCAACTCCCTCCATACACCTTTATCATAATCTTTGGGAACTATAGATTTATTATAAGGTCTTTTAAGGAATTCTTTGGGGAGTTTATCATTGTCTAAATATTTTAGCTGTGGAATAACTTTGGTGCTAAATGGAATGTGGGCATTTTTCAGGAAGGTGCCCATGTTGGTGGAGTTTCCCTGGAGGTACATTGACCAATAGTAGCCTAGGACTCTGCGATAAAGAAGGGGGCCCTCTGCATTTTGCTGACAAGATGGTGTTAAAAGGTTAAGAGGTTGCAGTCCTGGATAGACCATCAGTTGCAGTTTGACACGAGGTGTGAACTTCTCATCCCTGAGACGCAGAGAAATTGCTGCCGCCAAGTTTCCCCCAGCACTGTCACCTGATTAATATAATGGAGGCTCCTTTTACTACACAAATAATGTAAATATTAAAAAATATAACAAATATAAGCTAAAAAAGCAATAATAAATCGTCACATTGACACACCTCCTATAGCAATTCTGGCTGGGTCCACGTTGAATAGATTGGCGTTTGTAAGTAGATACTTTGTGACAGCCGTACAATCGTGGAGAGGTACAGGGAATGTTACTTCTGGGGCCATCCTATATCTATGCTCCACCAAACACCATCAATATTCCTCATCATTAAGTCATAAATATAATACCTTATCTAAGTATACTTTCAATGTAAAAGAACATTCAAGAACATACTCCACGTTGATGATCACAGCAGTAAGTGACTTGGCCATTCTTCTGGCAATATTGTCCACTGTATCTGTGACAAAATAGAAACTTAACTTTAATAGATATATATTTCACCAAAATGCTGTTTTTCACTTCAATACTGGTAGGTACAAGCTGGTGACATCTGAACCAACCACTGCGTCTATGTTTATATAGATTAAGTATATGCAATGAAATTTATTAAGAAGTAGTGAGTTGATTACATTAATTCTATCTATAATGCCACCGGTGCAGTTACTTACGAATACTCCCAAGGACCCAGCCACCCCCATGGAAATAAATGACCGCAGGCAGTGGGGTTTTATCCCCATTAAGAGGGATGTATATCCTCACTGGTACACCATCTATCTCACTGTCTGTAATCTGGAAACATGATATCAGCACATGGCTTTACATAACCAGGCATCTAAAGCTTATCAACTTTTTAAATGGTCCGTAATCCAAGGACACAAGATAGACAGTTACAATATATGGTTAACCAATTATGTAAATTGAAACATTCATACATAATTTCAGAACATGAGGGATGTATGTAGGCCTGCATAAATAAAAAACCCTGGTATAAGTCACTGAGCGCAATGAAGGATGTAATAATGGTGACCCGCAGAGCAGGGTCTTCTCCTGGTGACAGAGTTTTTGAGGCTGCATTCCACAGCTTCCTGATCACGTTCACTCTTGTGTCAATTCCAAGAAATTCACAGGCATCACCCTGTAATCCAAAACCTAGCTCAAATATTGTTCATAACATATCAGACACACAAGAGTGTTTTCTTTAAAACAAAACTCAGTGGGCCAGGAAGACGGTTATGTGTTATCAATATCCTGCTAACTACACATATTTCATATTATGTTCAGCATAAATTGTTGGAAACGTATCAAATAGTATTATCATGAAATGCCTAACTATGCAAGATAAACAATGAACAGTTCTTAACTTACTATATAGAAAGTAATGTCGAGAATCCGAAGATTCAACCTGATTTTCCAAGGTTGTTCAAAATCGCCATCGAGTGGCTCATAAAGCCAGTAAGCGAGGCTAACTATGGCTAGGGATCCAAGGAGGAGCTTCCACATGATCTAATGATTCAGTCTGCATGCAAGCTAAAAATGTGACAATAGGTTAGCAACCAACATTGCTGTCAACAAAGATGTGATATTGCGACGGTGATGGATGAGTGACATGTCCCTGTCTTCGCATGTCTGACTCTATCGCGTGAACTTACAAGCATGACACCTCCACCATGGCCGATCTGGTAATAGAATATGAAGGCCAATTTTCCTTACCTACAGAACTGGATATATTAATAAATAATTTACAGTCAGGTTTGGTGGGATAAACCTGATCACCTGGCACAAACCAATGGTGGATTATTCTCGGTGGGTCAGTGCGGTTTGTGAGTTCTGTCATTGGCAATCTATCAGACTATTTGTCTTGCTCCAATACCCGATGGTATAGTAGTTTGCTCATCAACCCTCTGAAATTCTGCAATATTTGTGGTATTGAACTGTTCAACAGTTCAAAGCAAAAGACCTATCAACCTATTGGGACCCTTCCACGTGCACCTGCGGGTAGATTATGGATCGGTTATATTATCTGTCTTCAACCTACCTTCTTAAACATATCCCTGTGTCTACCTGCCTACTACCATCCATGACATGGGTGCACTTGCATTCCACAATTCTAGGCAAAGGCGGGGATATTGGCATCAAAATGATTTTAAGGTGCCCTCGTTATAACTACATTAGCTATAAATATATTTACCTCCCGGTGAGAATATGGCGGAGTACCCAGTCCAAACAACTTTACAGGTCCCCGCTAATCGCCGTCCTATCTGTTCACCTTTCAACATGGCAATAAGGCTTATCAAATCATAACGTCAACATGTTTATTGATAATTAGTTCATAACGTGCAGTCCCCGCAATATGACATTTACCTGTATATTAAATTAATTACGATAAAAGAAAACATGCCATATGTGGACATGATTATAACAGCATACCGATGAAGATTATGTGTATTCTTATAATGAATAGTGTAATGCAAACAGCCTTAACAGAACAACAACAAGACAATCCAGCGAAACCTAGAATTTATCAAATTGGCTTCGTAGCAAGCTTTTCGTTCATCTATACTTATCCCACCTGTTCAAATATTTTAACCCTGATATTTAAGAAAACTTCGCCTTGGAAGCAATAATGGTGATTAAGAAAATTAAATAGATAATTCAAATATGATTATTACTGATAGTAGACAAATACGCGGTTTTACAGTAGATCATTTTATCGTACATGAGGTGTACGATAATGGGGTGGGTAACGTTGATGGAACAGCCACTAATTGAGGATAGCTTCCAAAGTGCGAGAGTTCCATGTTTTCTGCGATTCTCTCCTGGAATAATAATGGATTATACTCTTTGTCGGTTTGAGATGTACCATATCTGATTCATTTTTGGTAATATTTTAACCATCCTATATAGTTCTTCAAATCGATAATGTTTTTGTCTCTATTACCATTGTATGGGCGTTGAGTTGGGCGAGGGATACGCCTTTACGGACCCCCTTAGGCCTTACCCTGCCTACTTGACCTGTTACTGTGTTAGTGGGTTGATCTCCCTGGGCCGCTGGGACCGGTGTGTACTATACTTACTTCGATCAGTCAACGGAGAACATATCCATTGAAGTAACAAAATCGTAATTGTTACTTGGATATTTCCGTAACAACAGTGTAACTCAATGTAGATAGTAGGAATACCATGGATACATCTGTTTTCATTGTATTGTTCAATGACCCTTTTAATTTATATCCAGACATAAGGTAACTATATATAGTCATGGGTTTACTGATATGAAAATGAATTCTGATTTGTTTATTGATGGCTGACCCATGAAGAGTGATGTGTGTGTGTGCATTTGTATTCAATATGTGGATGACCCTGATGGCCTACTGGTGTTTCGACTGGCATCACATTTCCCATCACATTACCTCACCACACTGCCCTACCGACCCCCACCTTCCATCTGCCCTACCGACCCCCACCTTCCATCTGCCCTACCGACCCCCACCTTCCATCTGCCCTACCGACCCCCACCTTCCATCTGCCCTACCGACCCCCACCTTCCATCTGCCCTACCTCTTATGTATTTGTTTAATTTTTCTAGCCTGTGTAACTGTATTACTTTAAGTAAAGTGGTGTGTGTGTCTGTATAACTGTATTACTTTTTGTGTGAGTGTGTATATGTCTGTGTCTGTGTGTGTATGATACGCAGTAGTTGAGTTCCGCCTATTGGCTTGAAACAGGAACCCACCCAGTCCTATCATAGATGTGTAGACTGTTGTATAGCATATAGTATGGTTGAGTGGAAAATGCATTGCCAAACAAGCATGCCGTCTGTAATGGTGTGCATTCTTGTGGTTATGTTTGCAATGGAGTAGTGTCTTATTTTAAGGTGAATTTCATCAAATATCAAATATCAATTTAACCGATTCACAACTACATTCAGTAATGATCTTAAAGAGTCCAGTCTGTAACCATATAAATTGTTGTGGTTATGATAGTAATGGAGAAGTGAAAAGTAGCCACACTAATGTACTTATAAATCTCGTAGACTTTAAGGAGAGCTTTTATTGATTGATTTGCAGTGTTCAAGTATTCGAATAAGATACATTTCTGGCCTACAGATGTGCACTCATATGCCAATAAGCATTGACCTAATTATATTGAATTAAGATTTGTAGTTGGATTATCCTCCCATCAATTCAGCCCAGCTGTGACTGTAACACAGTAACCAATGCGTCATACAGATGGCCTTGTGAGCTACCCAGTTTTATTGATGGTCTAATTTATGCAGGGGATGCAACTGTTTCATGCTTCAATGATTAATCAATGATTGTCTTCACCTTCTTGACCAATCTCTTTACAGTGGCTACATCATTAAAAATGAGAAGGTTCCGGGCTACTGGTCAGGGTACTGGTCGGGGTACTGGTCGGTATTGGTTGAGGCTGATTTGTGTGAATACTCATCTTGTTAAAACAGAAAGGTCATGAATGAAGTGTTTTTACATGTGTGTAAATGGCCCATTAGTTTGTGTAGTGCATTATGTTGATTTTGAAGATTGAGAAATCATAATGATATCCCCTCACTATAACAGCCCTTCACTTCATGTATTCACAATATTAGAATGTTATATGCATCAAATTATAAAGTTTCTTGCTGATAGCCTGTAATTTCTTCTTTAAGTTCCAGAATGGTATTCTTGTAAATTACAGCGATAAAGTTACCACTAATAAAGCTTACAATTCTCTGCCACCACCCCCCCCCCCACCACCCCTTACAGCCAGGCAATTTTGTTTTCATTAATTATTCTGTGTTAGGGTGAAAGCCATGAGTCCAGAGGGAGTAGATAGTATTGACTGTAGCACTGATGTGTGTTGTATGGTTAATTCAGACAAACCCACGCCGGGTCATTTGCGACTTTATTGGCCGTTAATGTAGGAGTATATATAAGTGTTCTTTATATGTGAGCGTCTATGCTATCTGGCTGGCAATCAGCCGTGCTATAATTCCCGCCACTATATAGTTCCCATGCCATTATTATCCGCCTAGAGCTACCCATAGTACAAGTGCTAATGCTTCAGTTGGATGTACTTTCGTTGTTAATCCCTGGCAGTCTAGGAGGTGTGATGTCTGTGTTCACGGATCAAGCATGCGACTCTACACAACGGCTTCATCTATACCTGTAGTCTGAAAACATTCATAACGCAGAACCACTTCTCCTTTTGTGGTTAATGTATTTAACTTTTTCTTACTATAAAAGGTATATAGATTGGTGCTTGACTTACATGGGATAAACCGGCTAACCTTTATGCAAAGGCATGTCGCCAAAGGTATGTTTTCTCGTATGCGTAGACGTTATAGTTTGAGAGCAGTCATTCGCTATGCCGCTGTCAGAGGCGATGTTAATACCTAAACTGATCGTTGCTTAATTCTCAGGCGCTCGGTTCCCGATACTGAGCATCCAAGCACCGAGTTGCTTCCGAGCGCCGAGCCGCCATCTGTATAGAATCTGCTCCAGGACGACGGCGCCCGTAATCGACTCGGAAGCTTGGCATCGGAAACCGTTATACCAAAATATAGAAACCAATATCCTTGTATGTTATGATGTATTCTTAAAGCTGAAGTGAATGGACAGGGACTATTGATAAAGCGTTCCTCTCATAATTCATTCCTGCTCAGCAGCTGTCCGTCTCGCCTGATTCGACGTCGCAATATGCTCTATTTATGTATCATTTGCTTCTGGAACAACATACAAGCGTTAGTGCTCAATTGAGGCCTTTGTTGCCGTGTTGCTAACTAACGTGGCGTTTCGCTGCACTGCGTCTCTAGTAACCTGCAGACGCATGCAACCATCCGACTGACGATCGGAAGATTTTCCGTCTTCCAATATATACTCTGCTCAGTCGAGCTTTCATCAGGGGGATCTCTCCCTGCCCCTCTCGTCTCGTCACTTGTAAACATTCGAAGAATCTCATGACAATCTTATTTGCTCTCGGTGCACCTTCTAGCAGGATGTTTAATCGCCTTCCATGGTCTTAAGATGTGGTTGCATGCGTTTGCCCTCGTGGGTTTTATATCCCCTGGGGTATGGTAGGACAAATCCCCAGCGCCACTTATGGTCTGGAAATTATCTTGCTACAAAGTATGACGCCACATTGCCGATAACGCCCCCTACTGGCTTCTTCCCGCCTCCATTTCTAGCATTCTATTCCAGTTATGTCTACGGTCTAGGAGACAATATCCGTTGTCACTGAATAGACAAATTTGAAATTTGGATGGGTGTTTTGAGAATGACTGGGTTTATAACATATGGATGATTCATCAGTAAGACTAGCTGCCAGTCATCAAGTCTTTTCATTGTATAGTAATGCTATTAAGATCCTTAGTTGTTACGTCCAGTCAGGCTGTAGTGGGTGCAACGTGGGAGTCGGGTGGGATTATGACTACAACATTTTGTAGCCCCATTGATCGTATTTGTTAAATAATTTGTAACTGATGTATTATCATTGTGGGTCAATGTTCGACGGGTAATTGATCAATACTGATCAGATTACACTCGCTGAAAGCATCCATGAGAAGCAAGGTATCACGATAAACGCACCAATTACTGGTTTGATATCATAACAGGTAACACTAATAATGAGTACTATGATTCGCATCCCGAACTCGCTGCATTGATTAGTCCATTCAGACTCATCTGCTTATCATACTTCAACTTTGATCAAGTTTTTGACATATTGATCGACTTTTGCCTGGGAGTGGATCAAGAGTAATGCTTCTTCAGTATGGTTCGCAACTTGGATTAAAGTCGCGTGTATGAATCTTTCGAGGTAGCTTGATCTCTGCAAATGATATTATGTCATGTGCTTGGGTTCACTAAGCTGTTAAAACGCTTTGTATTTAGACTCTGAACTTTGAGATATGCCATTTTTTAAGGGCTGTAATTGTGTTATCTTTGCAAGACAGTTTGACTCAGAGTATGCATGATAAAATTGACAATCCCTTGCTGCTGTCTTTTGTCGACGTTTATGAAATATGACACCGCCCCGTAATGCTGCGTATGAGGACATAGTGGGTCCTTTTTTTCCTTAAGTACGTTTGGAAAACTTAAAACTTGAATGTCTGTCACTCTTCGTGAGCGTAAACTGGGGTGTTTTCTCTATGGTATGTCATTATGGTGGCTTGGTGTCCGTGCTCCACGCTGAAGAACATGTAACCAACATATGTTGGAATTTGACGCGTGTTTAAAACACCCCCAGCAAAACACGAGGAAAAAAATGTTTCCAATAGCTACATTTTATTCTGTCAAACAATTTGCCAGAAGAAAACCTGTCAGCTCCTTGGCAGCGTTTTTGAACTCTGCCCCTTTATAATAGCATTATGGTTCCCTGCTTTTGTTGGTCGATGAACCCCATCCTCAAGTGTCTCAACATATGGCCCTAAAGATACAGGCAGTAAAATAAACGATTCTTTTTCAGATGGTGCCGTTAGACTCGGATGCCACATTGACCTTGACCTACTTATCCTGGCCATGTATATTATGGGATGCGTTGCGCCTCTTCATCCAGTCCAATAACTGTGTATATCGCCAACTTGACTTGATCAACTCGTCCGACTTACTAAAGCAATCAAGACACCAACTCCTAGACGCTCCAATTCCTAGATTACAAATCACGGTGGCTGCAAATTAAATATCCCCCACATCGTAACTGCGTTGTCGAGACGCTGTCATTGGATAGCATCGACAGTTTATTTGGATATGTAGTCAGTTAAACCATTCTTGTTCTGGAAACTCGTATGGAGAAGTTGTACTGGTATACATGACATTTCTAATTAGCTTGATGTGTAGCGATGTTGTACGTGTGACTTAATGGAGAATCGGGGATATTCGATATCTCACGGTCACCTCAAAATTGCCTCTCGAGCATTTCTCGTTAATTCCCATGGCAAACTTTTACCCCTGCAAACAGCGTCGTTAGCAGAAGATGTCTCGGTTCGGCCTCTCAGCTTGGCTGCCCCTCCGTGTCTGGGGCTGACCATGTTTACTCTCCACTCCTATGTCCGTCATAGTCGACCAGGTTTTCAATGATTATTCATTCCATATTTATTCTGGATATTAACCTGAAAAGACGGATGTTTACTTCCCACATCTAAAAATAAACCTATAACAATTACTGTTTGCATAGTTGATAGGACTACATGAATGTTAGCATCAAGCAATTGATTTGTAGTTCGAGCCCACTTGGAAGGTGAATTGATTCAAACTGCGTTATTATTAGGTGCCTCTTGGCTACTCTTTCCAAACTCGCTCTTCTTATTGCTTGCTTTATGTATCACGTATGGCTGTTATAAGACTACACGAATAACATGGCGTCGCATGAGGGATGTACATCTCCTACGGTCACGTGATCGTTGTGCGAGACGCAATGTGAACTCGACTCGTACGTGTCATTTTACTGTACACTCTGGTGAGACCCTGGATGCCCCAGTTTCATGAATCATTTGTCATGTTGTGAGTTTTTCTAAGTTATTTTCGGGTCTAAACTATCATATTTAGTTTTGCCCCTCGGGTTTTTCATCCCGTGGCTCGTGGCTTTGTAGTTAAACAGTAGGGGTCATCTCAAACATGCTCATACCGCCCTCTATAGCGTTGATGACCCATGAATAACCCCTGTATCCGCGTTGATTGGTGGTTAACCTGAAAATTCCCGATGACATGGTTGCATCTGTTTACCGTACATCTCTTCTAGTTATCACTCGGCCCTGTGGTGTGTAAGCCTATCTCCATTATTACCCTGTGTCACTCCAGTAAGCTGCTGCTGCTGCAGGCTGTCTGGGAAGCTGGCCTCTCTGGGGTGTGATGCACACGGCAGTAATTGAGCAGAAGAGCTGTCGAAGTGACAACAGCCTGTTGCCATCTCATCAGCTCTTTCTGCGTGTGATGTTTTATTCACGCCGTCACCCGACTCGGCTTGTCGCGGAGCCGCTAATCATACGCCGTGATCGAAAGCTGCTTCAGCTCTGGCGAAAATATTAATTTCGTTTTTCTTCATCGTCGTGCCGCAAAACCTGCGACATTCCTGCTATTATGAGCTACGCGAGTTGCTATTGGTTTCTCGCTACTCGGGCGATATTAAGGAAACGACGAGTTCCATTTTCAGGTGTCTCGTTTTAATAACTCTTCTAGAAAGCCAAGTGGACCATAATCGCATTGCGTCACCGCTGTTCGCAGACGCAAATTAATTACTTCCTTGTCGAGCGTGTACGTAGACTGCAGATAGTTTTCCATGGCAACGTCCAAGAAAGCTGCTCTTGTACTGTGAGTACGGGGTCGTAAGTAGGTTCATTCTGTCTTGAGCTTACTCTCCAGCACCGAGAACTGCCCTCAGGAACAAGTGGGCCTGATCTCGGCGGATATATTAGCAACTCGCAGACTTGTAGCTTGTATTTGAAGCCCGTATGAATGTGCTTAGGAGCCTATTGGAATACTGAAGACGGGTAATGCGATTGGAGATGCGGGCGATGGCGTGTTTGGGATGGCAAATTGGCTGGTCAGCTCTCAAGGATGAGCGGGGATTAAACTACTAACGCCGTCTGCCATGTTGCTGCAGGTGTGCCGTGTTGATGTTTGCCGTGGCTCCCCGAACGAAGAGCGCCCCAAGCTGATTCGGATAGTGATTCTGCGATGTTGCGTTGAGTAGTTGCAGAGGAGAACGTCGCGTTGAGTGGGTGACGTGTTTTGATCGCCTGGGGAAATATGAATTCCCTATATTTCATCAGCTGTTTAATGTGTTGCTGTAATTGAGGAGAAGGGATGTGAGTGCTCCGTTGCATGTAGATCATAGAAGTATTTGATGATAACCCTCTAAGAATTAATCCGTGTTTCATGTTCCCCGGGGCGTGTAACTCGCTTACCGTCATCGCCACCCCAGCTTGTTCTCAGTAGGTAACCTAACGCAATCATACACTATTAATTAAGACGCCGAGGATGCCTGTCAAGACACGCCGTGAAACCCCAAATCACACGTACCTTGTCCCCGTCCTTCAATCAAGCCATCTTGTCAGTCTTCCGTGCGCCTTTCCTCAGATCTGATTTTCTTCCGTAGTCTGTTAATTCAATGATACCCTATACATCCTCTTCCCTCATCTGATCGATTCCTGGCCGACGTACACATCTCTCCACGGCCTTGATTCGTCCGGTTTTGAGGATGCTGGCCGGGTGCCAGTGTAATGGATATTGTTTATCGTCTTCGTTCCGTGGTGACGGACGATGATGTCGTCCTGTTACGTAAACTGACATGCGATATGTTTGGATCATCATAAATGTGGCGGAAGCATGTGGCAAGAATAATGTAATTTCCCAGGAGCATCTGGGATGAGTTGGGTTCACGAAGTACGACAGACAGTGGGTTGATAGTGTTGAAGGCAAGAGGAAGGCTTAGTTGGTGTTCAAATGACTTACTTCCTGGGCTTATCATAACGCTGTCGGTAATATGTCAAGTTGCCAGGGGTTAAGAGTGATGGGGCTATGGGCGTTGTTGCTGTAACCGGGGTCGGTGCGTTGCCATGGAGTGTGCTTAACGTGGAGGATTTCTTTGGGAGGAGGGGGGGGGGGTGTAGTTTACTAGTGTTGTGGTATTGTATCAACAGTAGTCCTGTGTGGTACACCGCGCTGAACTCGTAACAACCCAATATATCCTCCCACAAGTCTTTGAAAAACTAGCTATCTGCATATTTCGCAATCACGGTGAGAGTTTCTCCTGGTATGGTTTTCAATACCATTTTTCAGACTTAATCGATCTTGTAATGCAACTTGACTGGCGGCGTCTTCTTAAACTGTATATTTATTACCTCCTTCGCAGCCCTCCCGCTACTTCCGGCCGGGCGTTATGGTCATCGTCGTGTGGGGTGTAGGTGATGTAAGAAGTCAGCGGCTTTATTCGATCCTTGTGTTCTGATGGGTCTGAATCAAGAGGACGCTTGGCCTATCTCATTGGTTGGATATCAGGACAAGCCGATTGCCCCAATCAAGCTTAAACGGAATTACCAGAAAATATGATCAATATGTTTGTTGATTATCTTCCAACTGTAGAATTCAATTTGGATATCTGACGGTTGAATGCCAAATCTGCTTCCGATTCGAGAAGCTGTGTTCGGCTCGTGGCCTGGACGTAGCTCTACCGAACTAAACTGCATTCACATCAACGCGGTAAATACCGTCTGTGTTGGTCGTATGGCTACATGGAGGTCGTTTGGATTGGTAAACCGGTTTTCATTAATTTCATTGATAGAAACCAGCAGGTGTATGTACATGTCCAAAGTGATGCGAATCTCGCTTATATATCCTACATAAATGACCAGTGTGTCCCAGCTAGGTTTGATGGAGCGTCAGTTATCCTCCTAATGACCAAGCTCATTGCAATATATCATCTAACGTGAAATGCCCGACATTTTTCTTTTTGTATTCATATTTCATTTAGGAAGCGGGTCGAGGTGATTTTCTTGTTAAAACTGGACCAGTCTAATAGATTTTTTCCTGTGTGATGATTCATGTACAAGAAGTCACCTTTGACCTTGTTGCCTGTTAGTTACTGTACCACCAGACGGAATCAATTCGTAGTGTAAGGGGCCACAAGTTCATTATTGTGTTTATCGTGGTACCTCAATGACTTTGATGACTTTTGGACTTACACCGATGGACCTACATATGGAATGATAGTAAAATGTGGGTACATTTATTGAGAGATCATTTTCGTAGATAGGGTTTCATGTGTCGTTTTTCTCCGATTAAACCATATTGTGATGATGATATGTCTATTGGTCCGTTCTACTTGGCATTGTATCATGGTGGCGAACCCAGCCTTCTTACACATTGAATCCACAAATGACCTTTGACCTGCGACACGGAGTGAAACATGTGTTGGAGTAATTTCTCTCAGTAGAATAAGTACATGTTCACGTGGCTGTCAGTGAAATGTTAACTTGGGGCTGATGCAAACTGACTTTAGTACCCGATGATGTTACGTATCACTCACGATTTGATCAGATGGTATCATGTTGGAATATCATGTAATGAGTTGATATAAGGGGGCCGTATCATCACAATCGTCGCTATTCATCACCATCATCTTATTACATTCCATGTTAAAAACGAGGTTAGATATAGGGCAGTATGTTCACGACCGAATGCGCAGCACGTTTGAGATGCATATCCTTCTTTGTCAAACAAATCATCTGTTAACATCGTACAGACATGCGACTTGGTGGCTTGTTGTGTTTTATGGCAACCAGCGTTCACGAAGGTAGCTATCAACAGTTTTTTGGGTCGTGTGTGTTTTAGCACCGTTGTTTTTTTTCATTGCGCACCAGTGTCTCACCAAACAATATCTATATCATCGTGTGCCAGTGGCTTCATGGAGCGTGTCAACACGTGCAACTTATAAATTATTCCATTAGCAGACGTTGAGTAAAAACCCTGGCAACTGATGAGTACAACCACATAAATCACACGTAAAGAAATATTTCAAATATTGCGACTGTAGTTAATCATTTTACGTTTGAATAGCGCCTCAATCGCATGGTGTGTAGCGTGTTCTTCTCGGGTCGATCTTTGATTAAGTCCGACGGCAATGTATTGTGTCGAGTCGTGGATCAGCGTCTTAAGCACGCACCTGCTACGTCGATTACTGGTCCACCGTTACTCATGTCATAACGCCCCCACGGTGACGTACGGATACCGGGCCGATTGACGAGTAACGGAAATGGTTATCATGTGGTTTGTCGTCACCGATTGACGAGGGCCTTACATAGAGAATTGTTAATGTCTCGTATATGTGATGTGATATCATACGCCATGTATTTGAGGATCAGATTCTCTAAATTAATTAATTAAGTGGTGTGAGAATTTCGTAGTCGATGTGTTTCTAACAACTTATATTTGTTTGACAACAGTCCGTTCATTGTCTTCGTTCTCTATATTGTTCCGTTCTAGTCCACACAGTCTTTCATCTTCATTGTTTTGTATATTTATAACCTTTGGTGACGTCTCATCTGTTCTGCCCATCACCCACCACCCGCTTCTGAGACTGCACAGTAAATCACTGATGGCTAAAATAACTGTCACTAGTAAGCATCAAGCGACCCAACCTGATGTGCTTCTCTCGTTTTCCCTACAACTGTCCTTGATGCTGGCATTCACTCGTACCGGTACCATGCCACTGTCTCTCTCTCTGGCTTGTATTCACACCCCGCTGACATCAACGCTACGCCGTTATTGCCGAACTGATCAATATTTACTGCTCGTCAGAATACTGCGCCAAAACTCTCATTCTGAAATATTTATTACTCGCAGACAGCTGTTCATCCCATAGCGTATCTCGTGCTATATCCCATCTAGTCCGGTATACTCTTTAACTGAGATTTGCATCGTGCTTGCTTGGATCAAGGTGGGCAATATGGAGGGCTTATTGCACGCACGTTGGGCGATAATAGAATGATGGAGTAGACGTGGATTGTCCTTCCAGTCACCCAAGCAAGCTTAAGTGAAGCACAATGGTGAAGCATTTGTTGCTATTTACGATCATGTTGTACAGGCGACTTATTAGCTTGTTGTGAACAATGTGGTTTCAATGATTGACCAAGGTACCCAATGGGCCACACATGTGGGTGTTTATGCGTATAATACTTGCGACAAACCCAATAGTTTACCATTTTGAATACATCACTCCTTCTCTACACCTCATAATTTGACATGACCCACAGTGTTAAATATCACTCAATTTTTTCTACAATATGATGCATAGTACGGCGACTTGCAGATAGAAGTGGTAATTGAGGGGAACAGCATTAAGTGTAAATTGCAAGATATTAAGAGAATTTATTTACAACATGATTGCACCTGTCTCTAATAACCTCTGAATATGTAACATGTAATTCTTGTGCATGTTTCAGTAACACCAGGGGTGATGTCAGCATCAACAACATCTGACTAACAGCCTGGAAGACAACATCAGCTCAGAGACAGCCACCAACACCAAGCTTGTTTCTGAAGATTTCCTACGACTCGGAAGCGATTTATGCGAAGTTGTATGTGAACCATGCCATGACATCCCTGATTGATGTTGAGGCGAAGACCATGCCATTTTGGATGATGCATTGAGGATAGCATTCAAGGAATAGCCATTACAGATTTTAGTGACGAGTGGACTTATAATGAGTTGTGTTAAATGGTACAGTGGAAGGTAGGAGTTGTTCAGACAACATGAGTCACCCAGGCAGTCCACAACTGTCCCCTCGTAAGGGCAAGTACCTGGCGTGTCAGGTACATATGTTGGATGATACAGTCCATGTCTTCCATATACCTGTAAGTATTATGCATTGACCTCTGTCTTTTACATATATACCTCTCACATTCACTGCCTCCAATTACTCTAAATAAACCTAAACACACATTAGATATGCCTATTAGCACTTTACTAATGTCTGTAAGTGCTTTAAATACACCTTTAAGTACTTTAAGTATGCCTATAAATACTTTCTCATTTATCTCTAAGTACTTTACTTGTATTACTTAAAATACATCAACTGAACCTGTAATTCCTTTACATATATCTCATATATGTATCTACATATAAATGTAGATCTTCTTGGCAATGACAATCATATTTGGCCCACTGGTTAGTACATGTTGATGATGCTTATAAGGATTGCCTGGCTTGCCATCCATATAATGACCTGTCTATCACAGCATTTTCAAGCTTTCACATTCCGTTTGATGAAACATGGCAGAATTACTTTCATAACAGCTAAGAAATAAGATATAAATTGTGAGATTTTGCAGAATCAATTGTAGCATTATACTTTATAACTGCACACTGTGTAACCTGAACCTCAGAATAAGAATTCCTGTCCCCAGCCTGACAAGATGTGCTTTTCGTCATGACCTAATGATTCCATGGCAATAACCCCATCTTTCTCTCTGTATATGTCATCCCCATTGTAATATGTGTTGGTTTTGCGTGTGGATTTTCCGCTCAGCCGACTCCTACATCAAATAGTCTTGTACCTGACTGCATCAGACAATGAATTCCCTCCCCTTTTGCTGTGCTAAATACTTAGATAACATGGTCACTTAGCAAACCCAGTCGTCCAAATCCATGGCAATAATTTGGCTCACTTGTTGGCTCGCCCGCATAAGGCACTGGGTTTGCTTATACACACACACACACACACACACACACACACATATATATATATATATATATATATATATATATATATATATATATATATATATATATATATATATATATATATATATATATATATATATATATATATATATATATATATATATATATATATATATATATATTTATATATATATGATGTTTTGTTATAAATTAAGATGAGACGCTCGGATTATCTAATACAAAAAAACGCCAAGGGACTGTTATATTGCTGTACTCGACTAACACGGGGCACGGTATTCTATTTTCTCAAACGAAATGACATAGCAGCGTCTAGAAACAGGATAATTATATTACCTTATGGGGACTATTCACTGCTTATGTGGTTGTATCTATACCCGTTCGTAGTTGCAGTCTTTGCCAGTGTCCTTTTCTATTGACGTTGAATTAATCGTTAGAACGCTCTGTGCGATTCATATCTACATGCTTTATCGCCCGAGCTCTGTTTGTCGGCAGTTTGTGCTGGGACGCGGACGTGGGAACGATGTACTCAATGTTCTTATATCAATACAAAAGTGTGCCTTTCGCGCTGGAATCATGAGCTGCTTACTAAAAATCTTCATCGCAGTGTTGGTTTTGCACCATATCTAGCAATGGTCTACTTCTCTTGTCTATACTTAAAGCGGAGGTATTTACGTGGTCCGTGGCGCTGTGTTATGTCCTTCGCTCACTGATATCATTAAGCGCGTGTCCCTGATACAAGGGTACTACACAAGGTCGTGACATTGTCAAATATCCCCTATTCGTCATCGAATCATACGTAGATTTCCATTTTCTTCTTCTCCCTTCTTCGGATATGAGCCGGATTGCATTTTGGGTAGAGTTCAATGTCGGTGTATTGATTGTAAGGCGGCGGCTCTGACCTCGCGAGTCATAGTCGGTCTTAGTGGGGAGTATTGTCGTTACAACGTAAGCTAAACAGAAATGTTTCGCTTGAGTATTGTGATGTGATTGCCGCGGAAATGAGGAAATTGCCGATGGGTAATTTGAATGTCATTGATGTTGTCCGTGTGATGGATAGCTTCCTTGTACTGTCGTGTATCAACTCGGTACATTGCCCTATATAATAGTGTCTTTGTGGCAACGTTTGTCATGAGCAACATCAGCTTAACGTGGGACATCCCACAACGTGTTAAATGAGTAAACCGTTGGTGCTACGTACATTTAAGTAACACCTTTCAGGTACTTTTCCCTTGACACCAACTGAGTTATTTACTGATAAATATAATTTTATGTTTCGTAAATAAGTATTAAGTTAGTTGCCGCATTATTTACCGTCTGTGCATTCTTGAAGTAGTGTTTGCTGGCTACGTTGCAAAGCTCAAACTGACTGTAAGTTACAACATTTTTAGCTGGTAACAATTTCGATCCACTCGGTACGAATCCCGGGGAAAGCCCAGGTGATTTTTGTGCTGCGGCCATTACTACAGAGGCAACATTTTGATCAGTAATATCTCAAAGACTGTGCGGAGTATCATAGAAAGGAAAACTCCTACGCATTCTTTGAATATTTCTTATATTATTAATTATAATTTCATGTAGATTCTAAATTTCATTAAACGCATACACTCGCTAGAAAATTGTTCTTCTGCATGTGACCTATTTTCACCCATTGCGAAAGTGGCCTTCTTGCATTGCTAATTAAAGCAAGGTTCATCTGAAGTTGTTGGGTTGGCTCGGTAGTTAATGTGGTCCCCAGTTGTCACAGCCCCACCAAGTCGTGTGTCTTAGCCTTACCAATGACTTTCATGACTATATGGAAACATATAATGTCCAACTGAGCCAGGCGACAAAACCGCGTCTCTTTAACGTTTAACGTTTAAGCCATCCTCCAGGTCCCACTTGGTGGTATAGATCTACTGTGGTTGTATATGAAGTGGTTCCCTGGCGACTTACGCTGTCGCGTACATGGCCTTGAGGGAGCAGCCGATGAGGTCGGGGTTGCGTTGTGTGGAGAAGTTGAACTTGAACCCGATTTACCCGAGTTTTTCAGGAATATTATTGCGTCGATTAGCAGCAAATGCTTCTCGCTCGTTGTGACCACTTAACCTGTCCAGAGAGCATGCGTGCATACCTAATTTGACCTGATTTGAGACTATCCCTAAACCATTACTGCAGTGTGTACACTTACTGTTTTCGTAATATATGCTCTTCCATACATTTTGAGACGCTCCCTAGGCTCCTGTTTGATATATGCTGTGTATATATGTTTATATGACCATGTTTTGGATGCATGCCAGCAAACATCACCTGTATTTCATCCCTGCGCTTCTTCATCTTCGGTCAATGACCGCAGGAACAAGCGCTTCCATGCACCATGTCCGCGTCTACTTCTCTTCCCAAAATCCATGAAATATCCAGTTTGATTTAGCATACACGATATATTCTGAGGCGCCCTCATTCCGACCTGCCCTGTCTGAAGGCGCTTCTGTGTGAATGTTCGATGAGTCGTTTTGTTCAATTAACCGTGACAAGAGTGCCAACTAAAGACAGTCATTTCCACCACTCGTCCTCTCGCCAACACTGACCACTAATGGCGTTCTCTCGCCTGTCTGCCGCTCTTTATTGCGAGGTTTTGTCTCATTTCCGATGCCGTCCATTCTCCATGACTCAATGGAAGGCTCGGATAACTAAATTCTTCTCAACTCCAGGAACAGAGTGACTAGGTGCTCCGGAACATTCCCTGGGGCCTTCCCATGTGAATGTCTATAACTCTACCTAGACCACGAGGTCTTGTTGGATAGGGCGGGATGCGGATGCTTGTATTCACAAATTCTATCACTTGTATTATTGATCTTGTGCGAGGGAGGAATATGTAATTTACCTTCTATTTGGCTTGTTCAAAAACGAAACAATTTCTAGTTATTTGATATGCTCGTTTATCTCTGCTTATCTTTTATTGTTTTGCTAAAACATCATTTCTGATGAATCACCTGTATTTCCAAATTATTCCCCGTTATTTAATATCCAACCATAGCTCGCGCATGCGCGGAATCGCTATGTAGCGTCGCCATAAAATCAGTGTTCTCTGCAAAATATGATTTGCTTGAATTACTTCCTATTGCCCATTGCACACATTCTTCCCCTTCCTGACTCAAATGTTTTGTGCTTGGGGGAAATACTACGAACCATCTTGGCCATATTTCTTGCTTGATTTGCCAATTTTCCCCTATTCTTGTCCCTCTCGAGTAGAACGCAGCCTCGCTCTGGTCCTCCTCATCAGGGCCGACAAATTACGGACACGATCTGGAGTTATGCGCGGAAAATTGCATTCGGTCGCCAGGGGCCGCCTGCTGTGTTCGCAGAGGCGATATCATAGTCGATTTCTCAGGCATTAATGTATTAAGGCTGCAGTTATCCGAACTAGTTAATGCGATGTATAATACAAGAGGCCTCTTACCTGATATTGAGTAAATATCAGGTAAGTTTTTCATAACGGTAGTCGGATGTAATGGATGTGTCCCCCCCCCCCCCCCCCACCCACAACCCAATCTGTCCGTCCGACGTTCTCTGTGTGATCCGGCAGAGAATCGCATGTCGGAGGTAGCGGGCGCTTCAGTCAATCTGAGCACCAGCCCAAACTGATCATGCGTATTCTGTGTCGACCCAACATGTTATGCTGTTTACTGTGTCATTCCTAACCACATTTTTTTGCTGCGGTTATTTCATTGTTTTCTTCCACGAATTTCTCCTCCTTTCGTAGAATAATCCACTTATATCGTTAATACGTTGCCACCCTCACCTAAAACCTTTCCCGATCTTCAGTACTACAGTCTCTCTCTCTCTCTCTCTCTCTCTCTCTCTCTCTCTCTCTCTCTCTCTCTCTCTCTCTCTCTCTCTCTCTCTCTCTCTCTCTCTCTCTCTGTCTGTCTGTCTCTCTCTCTCTCTCTCTCTCTCTCTCTCTCTCTCTCTCTCTCTCTCTCTCTCTCTCTCTCTCTCTCTCTCTCTCTCTCTCTCTCTCTTTCTATCTTCAATTATAAAAGGAGTCTATCTTACTATTCAGCTATATAAGGACCCACTCACTCTGTCACTCTCTCTCTCTTCTTCAGGTATAAAATGACCGTCTCTCTCTTATTATATTCCACTATACAAGGACTCTCTCTCCACTGTCTCTCACCCTCTCCACTCTCTCTCTCTCTCTTTCTCTCTGTCTCTCTCTGTCTCTGTCTCTCTCTGTCTCTCTGTCTCTGTCTGTCTGTCTGTCTCTCTCTCTCTCTCTCTCTCTCTCTCTCTCTCTCTCTCTCTCTCTCTCTCTCTCTCTCTCTCTCTCTCTCTCTCTCTCCACTCTATCTTCTGACTTAAATCGAATCATTCTCTGAGCTCTCTTTCTTCCTTCAACCCTAAAACGTCACCGCTTATTGACTAATACTAATGTTGTATCGACGCAAAGCGAAGTTTTATATCCAAAATTGCCCATGAACACGCCTTAATGTTGCTTCAAGTGGCCCACAACACAGGTCATCGTTGTAAAGAGTCAGTTGAACTATGTATTGTTTAGCTTGGTTTAATGCTGTCCATATGAACTACGTATTGTTTAGCTTGATTTAATGCCGTCCATATAAACTACGTATTGTTTGGCTTGGTTTAATGCCGTCCATATGAACTACGTATTGTTTAGCTTGATTTAATGCCGTCCATATGAACTACGTATTGTTTAGCTTGATTTAATGCCGTCCATATGAACTACGTATTGTTTAGCTTGATTTAATGCCGTCCATATGAACTACGTATTGTTTGGCTTGGTTTAATGCCGTCCATATGAACTACGTATTGTTTGGCTTGATTTAATGCCGTCCATATGAACTACGTATTGTTTGGCTTGATTTAATGCCGTCCATATGAACTACGTATTGTTTGGCTTGGTTTAATGCCGTCCATATGAACTACGTATTGTTTGGCTTGGTTTAATGCCGTCCATATGAACTACGTATTGTTTGGCTTGGTTTAATGCCGTCCATATGAACTACGTATTGTTTGGCTTGGTTTAATGCCGTCCATATGAACTACGTATTGTTTGGCTTGGTTTAATGCCGTCCATATGAACTACGTATTGTTTGGCTTGGTTTAATGCCGTCCATATGAACTACGTATTGTTTGGCTTGATTTAATGTCGTCCATATGAACTACGTATTGTTTAGCTTGGTTTAATGCCGTCCATATGAACTACGTATTGTTTAGCTTGGTTTAATGCCGTCCATATGAACTACGTATTGTTTAGCTTGGTTTAATGCCGTCCATATGAACTACGTATTGTTTAGCTTGGTTTAATGCCGTCCATATGAACTACGTATTGTTTAGCTTGGTTTAATGCCGTCCATATGAACTACGTATTGTTTGGCTTGATTTAATGCCGTCCATATCTGATCAATACCTTATACTTATCTGGACAGATCATGAGTCTGTGTAGTCAACAGGTGGCAGCACCAATCACCCGACCCACCCCTACCCCACCCATGAGCTCTTCTAGTTTTTGTGGCAGCCGTCATGATGGTAAAGCATTTGCTATACGCCTGCTCTGAATTCGTTTACGTATGCATGTTGTAAATGATGCGTGTCAGATCTTTCACCCTACCAGATCATTCCCGATACCATGCTTGCGAGCGCCTGTGTTGCGAAACGTAACGGAAATCATAGACGTGCACGCTTTATGCATTATCGCCAGCGGCCACGTTTTATGCTGGTTAACTTTATAAATTATGCATCCTAGCGTTAGATGCATCGCGTATGATAGATAAGGCAACAGACTGCAGCGCTGTGCGTCTTACCATCGCTTTTACAGTTACAACGTACCATCAAACACATAGCAGACTTGTACCCGGAGTTCGTTGGTTCGAATCCCTATGTCGGTTTTGTGCGATGTTACCTGTTTTGTTGAATAACTATGTCTTTAAACTATAATGTTTCTTTAATCTGCTGTTAAGGTTGTAGCAACGTTGAGTAGTTGTTGCTTACAACACATTGTGTGTTGTGAGATGATATAGCCCATTCTCCTGAGCAGAGGATACACTAGTACTAGATTGCGTGGGTACGAGCAGCATCCTCTGCTCAGGAGAATGGATATAGCCCCCCCCCCCACCCCCCATCCTCGTCAATGCTGGCCTGCCAATTGAATAAGCTACACTATGTAGTACTATTTTCTTTGATCTCTAGTCTGGTATTAGCTTTATGCAACATACATAGCCCTTACGGCTGTCACTTCATTCACTTATTGTTGCTTATGCTCTGTCCGCCGTCATAGCAGATGTGGAACAACCTCAGGTGATGGGATGACTCTGTATTCACGCGTCTTTGTGGGAAATTGTATTTGCTGAGGATAACTGGTGTAAATGATTTCGATTGATAGGATTTGCTGAGCTGACTGGCCGGTGTCCCAGGCGGGGTTATTAGGTTAAAGAGTGGAGTCTGCTCGTGGTGGTGTCCCAGGCGGGGTTATTAGGTTATAGAGTGGGGTCTGCTCGTGGTGGTGTCCCAGGCGGGGTTATAGAGTGGAGTCTGCTCGTGGTGGTGTCCCAGGCGGGGTTATTAAGTTATAGAGTGGAGTCTGCTCGTGGTGGTGTCCCAGGCGGGGTTATTAGGTTATAGAGTGGAGTCTGCTCGTGGTGGTGTCCCAGGCGGGGTTATTAGGTTATAGAGTGGAGTCTGCTCGTGGTGGTGTCCCAGGCGGGGTTATAGAGTGGGGTCTGCTCGTGGTGGTGTCCCAGGCGAGGTTATAGAGTGGAGTCTGCTCGTGGTGATGTCCCAGGCGGGGTTATAGAGTGGGGTCTGCTCGTGGTGGTGTCCCAGGCGGGGTTATTAAGTTATAGAGTGGGGTCTGCTCGTGGTGGTGTACCAGGCGGGGTTATTAGGTTATAGAGTGGGGTCTGCTCGTGGTGGTGTCCCAGGCGGGGTTATAGAGTGGGGTCTGCTCGTGGTGGTGTCCCAGGCGGGGTTATAGAGTGGGGTCTGCTCGTGGTGGTGTCCCAGGCGGGGTTATTAGGAGTGGAGTCTGCTCGTGGTGGTGTCCCAGGCGGGGTTATAGAGTGGGGTCTGCTTGTGGTGGTGTCCCAGGCGGGGTTATAGAGTGGGGTCTGCTCGTGGTGGTGGCGAATACAGTAGCACAGATCCTTCCGAGGAATGAGACCTCGAACCTGGAGATGCCTGATCTGTGTGTCATCAACCCAATGACGAATGCGCCCGCCCATCCATCCCCCCAAGCGATCGGATCTCGAAATTCTACTGACGACGAGCGTGATTGTGTATTTATAAGTGGCCACTAAAATTGAATTTGGCGCTCGGAAACCGAACATTCGTTGGTTGAAACATTATTTCGGCGACCTAAATCGATGTGTGATTGTTCGCTGTTCATACAGATTGATTGTCACATCCAGACTGCACCCTTGGTCACAATGGGCCGCGTGTACCAGTGTATGTGATGTCGCCCATAATGGTTCTGTTCGGAAAGTCATGTCGAAATGGAAGTTTGGGAATGACTTGATGTGAGCTTGGATTACTACTCCGTGATGCGAGTGATTGGGCCTCTGGTTACTAGGTTACATCTTGGCGTCGTGAGGGGTCTACCGGTGTTAGTAAATGTGAGGTCGATCTGGAGCGATGCGTCCACAGCACTCAGCTATTCCCACGGGATATCTGCCTACATAACATGTAGATGAATTAAGCAGGCCATGTGCTTACAGGCAGCCGAGCATCACATTGAACCCCTTGCTAGACTCGTCTTATCGCACCCAGTTTACCTCCTGTGTGTCCGCCTCACGAAAACACACACGCGCTAACAAGACCTCACATCCGAGGTTTACTAAGTTGGCAATACAAAACCGCTTAGTGAAGGCTGGCCGGGGCAAGACGATCTTTGGTCTATAAGCGCTGAATCCCGGTGACGAGACGGTAATAGAAATACTGCCTGGCATTAAATATGATTATATCCGGCAAATAGTCATCCAATGTCATTTACAGATATTGACTTTTCACTAGCTGCTGGGATTTTTCGCATTATGCCTCCGGTTTAAATTATATTTATTTGAACTCCGTGAATTTGTTGTCAGCAGTAACGAAGTTGATGTTTAAGCAGCGATTTGATCAATAATTCATCGAATTTCCCCTTTGAACACGACAAACGAAGTTGGATGGAGTGTTTCATAATATTGAATCGACTGTGTTCCTCAAAGCCCACTCCAATGTGCGATGGTCTGCTTGTCTAATGCACACAAGCGCTGCCTCAAACAAGGCATCAGTCATGCTTTCATGCAGATTGGTGCCTTTTAAAGGGTATTACCAGATTACATAAACAAGCAATGGTTCCTTCTGGGTTACCTCCAACACGGCTGCTATACCATTGATTGCCACCCATCGTTCCGTCCTTGGGTCGTCTTCAGTGTATGTGTACTCGCGGATGCAAGTCTCCATCAGTTTCATTGTTGTCCCGTTCCCTATTGCGATCTAGATTCTGCACGCGGTTTCTCGCGGTAAGTGAATGATCTCCTTTGGGAAGTTCCAACAAGGCATCAGTCATGCTTTCATGCAGATTGGTGCCTTGATAAAATCGAGTCCAATCCACGACCCTGACCATTTTTATGGATTTTAAGTCTTTTTACGGGACGTGTATTATAAACCAAATATGGCAAGTAGTGACGCTACAACACATCGGAAGCAGAACACGGTCGGCGTCGCATCGATGACACGGTCGCTACTCTATTTGATATTTGTGTAAATAAAGTTCGGATAATTTATCCATTGTTTGGTGTTCTTAATTTAAACAAGAGAGGACCATCTCATCATTAACACTATATATTCTTTTGTAACGAGTTTGCCTTCAACGCTTGTTAGCCTTACAGTATTCGTTGACATGATGCATTTATTTGACCCCAGTGGGTATTTAAAGGGGTTATGTCAAAGGCGACTGTTAGATGAAACCTTAGCAAAACTCCGTTGATCAATAGGTTCACGATGAGTCAAGCAAACGCCCGGGACCGCGTGTTCCATTAGGTGCCGTGCGTTTGGACACCCTGGTCGTTGATCACCCCGATGAGGGTGCCAACGAACACATGTAGCCCATAAAACATGCATGTGTGTTGATAACAGACGAATCCTTTGTTATTTCAAGCCTAGCACTGTCTGGCAATCTAGCCGGCATTGTATTGACCCATGTCTGGTGATTGCCCGGAGTTTTCGCAGCTAACCGGCTCGTTCTGGGACGCCGTATCAACAGCCATGTCAGAAATGCAGCCATACAGCATCAATGACATGCTGGCTTAGTCGATTCGTCGACATGAGCAGCTTGTTACAGAATGATTGCCGTCACTTCATTTGCCAGTGACCTTCACTCTTTATTATACCCCTATCCGCTGTGACTAGGATTGCATCCGTTCTTAGCGACTTCTTTTTTTCACCCTGCCCGCCATATCAGTCATCCACCGTATCATACAATAAAAGGCTTATATCGCGCTGATCTCACAAGACTTGGCATAAACAATGCTATTCTTAACATATCCAACCTAAAAGAAACTCACAAAAACCCTAAAAAAACATCTGGTTTGTGGACTGATGTGAAATAAAGGTGATATGACAATGCCTGTGTCTTGTGTTGCAGCATAAGAGTCTAGGAAAGGCCCTGTTTGAGGAAGTGGTTAGTAAACTACAGCTTCTAGAGGCCGATTACTTTGATCTTGAATACAGAGATCCTACTGGCGTTTGTGTAAGTGGGCTTTCCTCGAATTCATTCATTCATTGGTTCATCCTTTATTTTTGCATTCATTTGCGTACTTTTCATTCTGTCATTTGTTTAGTTACTCATTTGAATATATATATATATCTGTTAATTTCTGTTATTATTCCCTTGTCAATTCATGGGGTTTTTTTCACATATAAATTTCTATTTGTTTGTTCAATCTCATTTCTCAGATTTTCATTGATCAGTTCATCATGTTGATCTGTTCCTACATTAATTACTTTTCCAATGAAAAATGGTCAAAACTGTCACTGACAACTGTCACTCAAAGATTATTGTATGAAACCACTGTTCATAATGATCATGATTACTCTTTGAGACTTTTCCAAGTTGTACTGAATAGAACAAATGACAGTGACTGAGTGACCTTCAGTACAAGACATTGGTAACAGACTACTCCTGATGAGACGATGACTGGTCCAGCATGTCTGTATGTGCTTTCAGTATTGGTTGGATCAAGAGAAACCCATCATCAAACAGCTCTCACTCACCTCATTACAATTCCTCTTCCTCATTAAATTCTACACCCCTGACCCCGGTCTTCTTGAAGAAGAATACACAAGGTAATTCTTTGGTCAAGTCATGTTGCCTGTTGCCATGGCTGTGATATGTGTTGGTCACTGTGGTTACCATTGTCCAGGTGAATTGAACTGAGGTTGATTACTGCCTTAAGGGCAACCATTGCCTCGAATATGGAAAGATCTGGGTGATGCAGCATTAAACGTTATCAACATTGTTTGTCCTATATACATCCTGTATGGTAATTTGGCTGGTCATGCATATTCATCAAGAGGGGGTGGGAAAGGGTGACAGGGAGGTTGTAGTCATAGCAATGTAGACATGTGACCAATTGGAATCGACCAATAAATCCTCCAAATGGGAGCGGCTATGGAAGTGAAATATGATGAACCAAATGATTCATATTATTCTCTTGTTGAATTACCCATCTTGAAAATGTGCAATCTAAGTCACTGGTTGTAACTGAGATCCAAATTGCCTCTCCTTGCAGGTAAATGGCGTTTGTTGTCTGGTAATCAGTGACATACCAGTGAAGTGTTGAGTTACCTGTTAACGAACGCCCCACCTTTGTTATTAGGTACCTGTTCGCTCTACAAGTGAAGCGGGATCTTGCTACAGGTGCTATGCCCTGTCAGGAACACACTGCTGTTCTCTTGGCTTCATACATCGTCCAAGGTGAGAATCAGTGTTTCATGATATAACCCCTTCTACAATATATCCTATGTTCACCAAAGGAAGACAATACTATCCCATTGTATTTTTGTTATAAGGTTTTATATACCCACTGAGAAAAGTATGTACATAATATACCAATATCCTACACTGTAAGTTGGGAACCTGCTTACATATGGTGATAAAACCCTGCATACCTTGGAGTAAAGCGTTGACATCCTGTTCCCTGTAGGATATCGCACATATTCTATTCATTCACCTGCAGGTTATATCATTGTTTGAAAGAATTCACATTATCAAAGTAAATTCTGTATGATCTCTTTGTGATGATGGTGATGATGGTGATGATGACAGTGGTGATGATGGTGATGATGACAGTGGTGATGATGGTGATGATGACAGTGGTGATGATGTTTGTGACTGTACAGCTGAGATCGGTGATTTCCTGGAGGATGAGTATGTGGACCACAGCTACCTGGCTCAACTCCGACTCCTGCCAAACCAGACGGAGGAGCTTGATGTGAAGATCATGGAACACCACCGGGAACATGTGTAAGGACACGGCTCAATCTCTCCTGCTTTAACTCACTAGCTCGCTCCTTGGCTCACTAGCTCTCTTCTTGGCTCACTAACTCAAACACCAACCCGTACTCACTCGCTTAATCTCTCACTCTCTCACTAAATCATTCATTAACTTGCTCCCTCCCTCCCTCCCTCCCTCACTCACTCACTCTAATTAATCAGTCAGTCAATCAATCAGTTTTTGTATTTGGAAACAAATACACCACAAACCAGAGTATCCCTACCTCTTGAAATGAATGATGATGTATGTCTCTTGCAGAGGTCAGACACCCGCTGAGGCAGATTTCAACTTACTTGATACAGCCAGAAAGGTCGAGTTCTATGGCATCAGACTTCACCCTGCCAAGGTAAATCAGCTTATCTTATCTGATCGTAAGCAAATGTAACATTTATTGGGCGGTTCATAAAACATTCACATGATAAGGTTATCATCTTATTATCTATTTGAATCTATCACTATTACATTATAGACAGAGTGTCTTTACTTTTGATGCCATGACCTCCAATTTATTTGTATTGACCTTGCAGGACCATGAAGGTGTCTCCCTACATCTAGCTGTGGCCCACATGGGTGTTTTAGTATTCCAGAACTACACCAAAATCAACACATTCTCTTGGGCTAAGATACGCAAACTTAGTTTCAAACGCAAGAAGTTCCTAATCAAATTGCTCCCAGAAGGCTATGTAAGTATGGAATACTATGGCATTAGTTCATTGAGATTTTTGGTGTGAAAAAATGATTAAGATACCTCCCATATAGAAAATATTTACAATTACGGTCTCTATGAAACCTGATTTTTTTTACATTTCATAACATGAAATTGTGATATTATACAATTATCTTCCAACCTCACTATGTGTACCTAAATGGGATGCCTCATTTAAAGTGCCCGAGTTTTGCCTACTGCATAACTCGTGTCAAATTCTTTAATTATTTTTCAAATAGCCTTACTTTTCATGTTACAGGGCTACTATAAAGATACAGTAGAATTCTATTACGACACAAGAAATGAATGTAAGAACTTCTGGAAGAAATGCATAGAGCACCACGCCTTCTTCAGGTGTCATCATGTGAAGCGCATACCTCGCAATAAAACACGCATTCGAAGCAGAGGATCATCATTCAGGTGAGCCATTGATCATGTCACCTCTTGTGAGTACCAGTGAAATTAATGACAAATATCATTGACCCATTGTTATATACATATAATAATATCTATGATATCAGTTAAATGCATATGTGTTTAAACCTCAAAGGTGGTATAGACTGATGGTATATAAGATTAGGAAAATGAAAGATCTGTGGTGCTGTTAATGATACGTTTGGTTTTGATTTTAACTTCATGTCCTACAGATATAGCGGGAAAACTCAGAAACAGCTTGTTGAATATGTACGGGAAAACTTCGTGAAACGACCGGCTTTTGAAAGGTGAATTTTCCTCGCATCAGTTAAATTATTGTGTACAGATAATGAATATTAGTGTGCAAGAAAACAATTTGTAGTCCTGTAATAACATCTGGATTCTGTGTTAGTTGTAGAGGTTTGAAGAAACATTCTGGATATTATTTTTATGTTTATTTTGTTTTTGATGTGAATTCCTGTAGTTTACGGTGTGTGAAATTTATCTATTGCAAATTGATAAATAATGCAAATACATCGTTATGCTAAAACCCAAAATGTGTCCAAGTATTCTCTCTGAATCTAACAATGAGTTACTGGGTGTGTTGAATTTGCGTTTGTGTGTGGCATGTTTTTTTTCATGGACGTCTTTGTAGGAAGTAAGATAACACTATTATTTCATGCCCTGCTTATATTACTGATGGCTGTTGTCGGGCAATAAGTGCTTCTATGAGTGCTTGTCCTTTGAATGGTGCTGGTACCAATCATGTGATATAAATACACTGTCAAACTACACCCATGCACTCATTTTCTTAGCATGCCATTAACATCCATTGTGTTTTGGGTGACTTATTTAGTTAGGTCATCAAATGTATGAAATATTGATATACTAGACCTGCGCGTTTAAACATCTGTAGTGATGCAACCTTTGCCTACCAACATTTATATGCAGCTTAAAATATGCACCTTGATCTATGCAGCCTTGTCTGAACAATTAAATGGTATCTTTTTGTATCGATGCCGATTTTCTCATCCACTGGCATATGACACACAAATTTATTTCCTATATTTATTTTATGTGTTATTATGGTCGAGAATTCGCACATGCAGTAGTATAGGAGGTGTTGTAATTTACCTATATATATATATATATATATATATATATATATATATATATATATATATATATATATATATATATATATATATATATATATATATATATATATATATATATATATATATATACATACATATGTGTGTGTGTGTGTGTGTGTGTGTGTGGCAAGTAATGTCGAAGGAGTCTATGACAAGATATTCCCTTGTGAATTAACTATCTCTATTGTTTATGCTAACCCTTATTGCCTATATAATTCTTCTATAACCTTACTCTCACTGGTTTGCACTTAATGCTGTTCTTCTTAGTGAAGCATCACAGGGAGTGATGAGGGTTAGGTTTAATTTTTGGAGGTGGTGATATTGTAATTGACAGCGGCCTTTGTGGGAGATGTCCGTCGTCAGCATGTGGTTGTTGGAAGTTACACCCACATTTGTATCCGTTTGTTTGTTAACTTGACAAGACACCAGTAGACTGTATCTTGTGTGTGTGATTGCTCCTACTTCCTCATTCACTTTGGGTGGCATTTGTCTGCATATCCGTCTGTATGTCTACATTATTCCTCTTCAATGGAGCTCTAGGTAATCATCACATCATGTAGAGTTGAGAAACATTGCTTAGCTAGAACTCTGAATCATTATCTGCATAGCCTCGATGTCTACTCCAGATGATTCAGCATGCCCCATACTACTCGTATGTTCCATAAATCATTGCTTCATGTGACCTATCACATGACCTCTGACCCCATCACTACCTCTTGACCACCTCTGAAAACTCACACCTCTTCTTTCTAATCGAACATCCGTTATATAAATTCACTTGTTGTCTTTGTTCCATTGTCTTTCTGTAATGAAGGGTGCCTATGTCTATCTGTAATGAAGGGTGCCTATGTCTATCTGTAATGAAGGGTGCCTATGTCTATCTGTAATGAAGGGTGCCTATGTCTATCTGTAATGAAGGGTGCCTATGTCTATCTGTAATGAAGGCTGCCTATGTCTATCTGTAATGAAGGGTGCCTATGTCTATCTGTAATGAAGGGTGCCTATGTCTATCTGTAATGAAGGCTGCCTATGTCTATCTGTAATGAAGGGTGCCTATGTCTATCTGTAATGAAGGCTGCCTATGTCTATCTGTAATGAAGGGTGCCTATGTCTATCTGTAATGAAGGGTGCCTATGAGTCCCTTTATGAAATATCGTACAAGATGCAGTTTTAGACACAGAAGCCCATTCTGTTACTGCAAAGGGTAAGCAACAATAGATTTACAACCATGACTACACCTAAATGCCTGGTTACTCTAATGATGACAAATTGATGCACCTCCCTTGGACATGGCACACAAGACATAATCCTACACTCAGCCAGAACCAGTCTTACTAGTGCATTAACATAGCTTGTGTAACCAGTGTGTTGTGGTTTGAAACAGTGTAAAACTAAGTCAGTGCGTAACATATCTGGTGTGTATTGTGTTAACAGCCCCGTGCAAATATTGCTAGAGCATAATTTAGCTTTGTGACTGTGGAACTGGGTCTGGTCTTGTTCACTTATGATCAAATAATACTTTATGCTTGTGATAATCTTCCCTGCAAATGTCTCACATTCCAATTATGGCTTTTGACAACATTGTATTCACTAAGGTGTGTTTGTGTGGATCACATATAATTTATTGATCATACATCAAGCACGTCAAAACATACATGCATACCAAATGTTCTGGCTTGTAATGAAATAATATTTTGAAATAAGATTACGTAAAAAGAATTTAAGATCTTTTTCCATAAACTGAACTAATGTCACTAAGAATCTAATTATGATTTAGTTTGTGCTCATAGAATTCCATGTTTTGTTTACTTGTATCTCCCTGAAATGTTGAAGTGAGATATTAATGATGGATGTGTGTGGTGCTGTGTTAGGTCCACCAGCATGAGAACAGTATCGACAAGCCCTCGCAGTGCTGGTCCCACACCAAAATCAGGCACGTTAAACTCCCGTGACCTCCGATTCACGAGAAGTGCATCCCATGACCTTAAGGAGGCTCACTCATTGCACCTGGTGGAGAGAGCGGAAATCCATGACGACAGTTCGCAGTCAGGAAGTCGCTCGCTGGGTTCCCCCAAGACTGATCGCAGTGTGGGAGTCCCCCCACCAAGCTACTCGGAGCTGAATCATGAAGGTGCACATGATAGTTTTAATTATAATTACTACAAAATAAGTTATGACACCGCTGAAACCAGTCATAACGTGAATCCTAGTCATAACGTTCAACCCACAAAAACAGCCAATCAAAATGCTAATGACAATGATGATGCTTACTCAAATGATTCCTACCTGTTGGCGAGTCGGGGTTCCCTGGATGGGGGGTTAGACAGCCGGGACTCGCTAGATGGGGGTGTAGATAGCTTGGATGAATTAGAAGACCTCCATATTGATGAGGAAAAACTAATGAATGAGTTGAGAAATGTTCATATTAGTCGAGAGCAATCTTCAAAGAGCTGGGGGGATCATGATTCTGACGGAGGTGCTAGCTGTGAGAAGATGGAGGGTGAGCATATAGAGCCTCTCTACGCTAGTGTAGATCTACATCAGAAAAATGAGTTGGGATCAATTAGGAAGTGTGACAGCAGAATGTCAGACTCTGAAGATGAAGAAGAAGTGGAAGAAAGGTATATCAGCCTAGAGGCACCTGTTGTCAATGGTCAAGATAATATTTGTCCCATCGAGAGTGAAACAGAAAATGGTGATCTCCATGATGATAATCGTTACCATGGTGATGATAGTCACAAAGGTGATGATTGTCGCTGTGGTGATATCATTACAGACGAAATTGTAAAAGGTAGTAATGAGTCCATACCTTACGTGCTGCATCGTAGGGTTGTGAAACCAGGAGAATCCGGGGCTAGGCAACGAACACCACGGTCACATCCTGCGTATAGGTCCCCCTCACCAGCAAGAACTCCCCTCCCTCGAGATCAGTTAGATAAGCTCAAATCTTGTTTAGCATCAACAATTGGGTCACCCAAATCCCCTCGGGACAAGTCGCCCAAGCGTGCTATAGATTTAGTACATTACCACAATCTTCCACCTGTTGATAGTTTTTCTTACAAGGATGACTCTTTAAGTCCTTCAGCTGAGAAAGAAATTCTTTTTCATGTGGATAAATTAGAGAGGCATGAGTCTCCATCTGACAACATCCCAGTTTACCCTATCTGTGAGAGTAGCCATGGCCACACTGAAAGCCTTGTTGGCAAACCCATAGAGGTTGACAGTTCTCACAAAGAGGAGGAAAAGTCCACCGAGCTGAGGTCCAGCGGGCTATCCACACCCGATGTCAAGCTTGATGATTTCACAACTGAATCAGATTCTGAGGAATGTGGAATGGTGTCTGGTGAGATTGAAGATGAAGTCAATCGTATTTTGAGTGAACAAGAAGATGCTGCATGCACTCCTGAAGACGACGACTTCATGAAGCCTGCTGTGTACGTGGAAAGTATCCGAGAAGAGGCTGAATGGGCTACAGCAGCTGATGTGAAGGAGGACAGTTCCCGTGAAGCCAGTTTTCTTGATGAAGATGACGACTATGTCAATGAGATGGAGGAGGATGAGGATGCTGGAGGAGTTGTTTGTAGTGTATCCCTGGATCAAATTATTTCTCTGCCCCAGGAGTTGACGCGTAGTTTTACGTCTTCATCAGAGGACGATTTTCCTCCCCCACCTCCTCCACCACCCCCTCAATATCCACGACCCTCATTACCAGACATGTCACCACCACCCCCTTCACCACCTTCACCACCTCAGATATCATCCACTGATGAGACCCCTTCTGACGATCTACCCCTCCCAACCCCTCCACTCTTCCCTTCACCAAAAACCTCCTTAACGATCCCTGCTATCGTAATCCGTGCAGCATCCCCTATTGACCCTCCCTCGACTGATGAAGATCTGCCTCTACCAGTTGCATATCAAACTGCCGCCACATCCTCAGAGTCGTCATCTGATGAAGATTCAGGCCTCGAGGAAATTCAGTTGGTTATTGAAGAAAATGATCAATCTCCTCCTCTGAATCACGTTGAAATTGAGCTGTCCTCTGAGAGCGACGTGGAGGTACCAGGGATCGAGGATCATGATGAAGTGATGAGGATTCTTGAAGCAGAGGCAATAGCCAGGCCTTTCAGCATACCGCGATCCGACGACTTCATGGGTCCTGTGTTGCAGCATGACATCTCGTCAGATGAAGACATATCTCATATGGACTGTGACCATTTGTTGGAACATGAGGACGTGTCCAATGTGTTGGCAGCTCAGGCCTTGGCTAAACCCTTTACCATCCCCCGAGGCGGTGCCGAGCTCTTCCCAGCCCAACCTCATTATGACGTGTCATCAGAAGAAAGTAATTCCGATACAGAACTTCCAGACGTGGATGACATACTCGCTGCTAGTGCCATATTAGCCTCCCAAGCCAGTGCCAATCCATTCCTTGTGCCTATTTCTGCAGACCAGCATATTCCGTCTGGGATATCATCAGAGGAAAGTGACTTTGATCCGCAAGAGATTGGAATGGATTCATTAGATGCACAGCTCATCTTAAGCAACCAAGCTGCAGCCAACCCATATTCAGTGCCGGTTGCTGGCGGTCATCACTTCCCAGCCCCACCGGATATATCATCAGAAGAGAGTGATTTTGACCCGCAAGAAATAGAGATGGGAGCAATGGAGGCCCATGACATCTTGAGGTGTCAAGCCACTGCTAATCCCTTCTCCGTACCTGTCTCAGGTAGCACAGAATTTCTGAAGCCTCGTGTAATTTCTTCTGAGGAAAGCGACTTTGATCCCCAAGAGCTAGAAATGGGAGCTTCAGAAGTACAGCAGATTCTAAGCAGCCAGGCGGCCGCTAATCCCTTCTCCGTACCTGTCTCAGGTAGCACAGAATTTCTGGAGCCTCGTGTAATTTCATCTGAGGAAAGTGACTTTGATCCCCAAGAGCCTAGAAATGGGAGCTTCAGAAGTACAGCAGATTCTAAGCAGCCAGGCGGCCGCTAATCCCTTCTCCGTACCTGTTGCTGGAGGTCATGAACATCCTCAGGTCATATCATCGGAGGAAAGTGATTTTGACCCCCAAGAATTGGAAATGGGTGCCAATGAAGCTAATGAAATTTTGAGCAACCAAGCTGCTGCCAATCCATACTCTGTGCCTATATCTTCTGAACATAATCCAGCGTGCCCTGATGGTATGTCCCCGGGCAGTGATGCAGAATTTGAACCTCCAAATAACGTGTCTCTCTTGAAACGTTTCTCTCTAGCAATGCCTAATTTCCCTGCACCTCCAGAAATAACATCAGAAAATGACCTGCAAGTTGAAGAGGAGGATGTTGCTGATGAACTTATTGTAACCTCAGCTGGATTGCCAAAACATTTTTCCAGGCCAATATCAGATGGAGCAATTGTACAAGCTCGTGTGAAAACACCATCTAGTGAGGAGAGTGAGGGTGAAGAGGAAGTGTTTCCCTTGACGAGCCATGTCCTCAACATTGAAGTACCCTTCCACCTTCTGCCTCAGCTGAGCTACGTGCAGGATTACAGTCCTGATGATGACTCTGATCACATGACCGAGTTCTACCGCCTGCTGGGCCTGCCACAGGAGCGTAAAGTCAGCAGAGAAATGGCCAGCAGCTCTAGTGACTCATCCTGCCATGAGGACCCACATATCCAGGTTGTTGATGGGGAGGACACCATGCCAACAGATGCTGAGGTTTTACCTGCAATACCTGTGAATGATGATGAGATATTAGCTGTGCCTCATGTGGATGGCGAAATGAGTGAAGAGTCGTCTCGGACCTCATCAACCAGTATTCAAGACGTCCCTCACACCCCACCTCAACCCCTCCCTGAGCTGAGCGAAGAAACCTTTGTCAACCCAGATGCTATTGACCAAGAGGACATATATGAGAACACATATGCTGTAGAGAATGAGAGTGATTTATGTGCCTCCAGCAACTCCTCCATTGCCAAGCTGCTTATCACAATTACTGTATCCATGCTTATTGATTTAAAATGTATTCCTTGTGGCCGCAACCAATTTGAAATTTGTTACATTCTTATAGAACGAGTCACAAGTTTTATTCTTCTGTTCTTGTTCTTCATATCGAGGTTTGCCCTGTCATAATTAATTAAGTTGTATTTATTTTAACTATTATTACTGAAATGCGACATTTAGCGGCATTAAACTGTTTTGTGGACTTAAAGCATCTAAATACACATGGTTTGGGTGTTATTTGGTTATTCACAATGCTGTTGTTACTAATTCCTGTTTCTTCTTCAAAGTTTATATACTGTATGTAACAATATGTGTTCATGTGCATGTAGTTAAAAGACTATTTCTTTCCCAAGGTTGACACAGGTTGTGAATTATGTAATGAATATTTACATTTTCTTTTCAGATTTTTTATTAATATCTATCAATATTAGCCTAGTCATGTCTTCGTCGTCCATTGACAGTTCTGTGGTGATAATTACATAAATCGTTTGGTATTGTTACTTACATGTTGACATCCCAATGTTTGTACGACTTCTGGGTTATTTTCCGCATGATATGTTAACATTGATACTTTGTTCTATTGCAGACTAGTGTTGGGTTTTTGCTAGGGGGTGAATCTCCTTGCTGTGTTTGTATGGTTACCATGGGGATATATTGTTTCAGGATATGCTCTGTTTATGCTGATTAATAATCCCTCTCAGTTCTCGGTTGGAATCTCAGTTCTTTTTAATAGAAGGAAGGACTATGTATATATTCTGGGCATGGTGCAGTGGAAAAAATACATTGTTTGTTTTGTAATAAATGAAATTTATTGTAACATGTGGTATTTGTTTCATTTATTCTTCGGAGCAAGTGACCGAGGTAGATACACATTCATTATTGGACAATTTTATGCTTTTGAACAATGCAGGGAAAATTTCTCCGACATAAATGAATTAATAGCATTGTGATTGGCTGTTTCTGTTAGATCTTGACCCTGTATTATCATTTTTGTTTTGGCATTTGAATTGTTAGCAATCACATCAGTGCAAATCGACTGACACTAGTATGATTTATCAATCATTTTGTTGTGTTCCTGCATACCAGTTCATACCGATGTTTACAGCCAATGAGTTTATGTTATACTAAAATTTTATCAACCTATTCATTGAACAACCAATCAACAGCCCCCATTTTCTTGAAATGACTTGTTTCTCCTCTAAAGGTGCCATGCCATACTATGAAAACAGTCGCAAACCAGCCATGGCCTACTATAACAGTGGTCATTCACCGCGAGCTCAGAGGATTGACCCGTCACAATTCATGCTATCCAAAGATAGCCGCAAATTTTCAGCCCCTTCTTTCCCCGGCTCGGCTGAAAATGGTGAGGATCAGGTATTTGATGAACACCACCTGCCAAGGTCAGCAGAGGTCACCAACATACCTGATTCTGTTATGGAGTCCCCTGAAGATTCTTTTGTTAGGTAACTTGTGTTTCATTCATCAGATAAATTGCCCTATTTCAATGTGGTGGTACTCGCAGATGATCGTGTGTGTTCTCTGGTTTATGATTATTAACATGCTTGATAAAACAATTCATGTATTCATTTCCATGTATATTTGCCCAGGCCTCCTAGCATTCACCGAAGTGCCACATCACCTACTGCTGTTCACATCACATCACCACTGGCCAACCACAACTCTGCCCAGTCAAACAACGCCAATCACTTGGTGAAGCAACGAATACAAGAGCAACCTGAAGAGCAGCTTCCCCCTCCCCCACCCCCTATCTATGAGGAAGAGACCCCACGAGAACGACAGAGGTCAAGGTCACGAGAGCCACAAGAACATGATCCCGAGGAACAACAGGTTGCTGGGATCACATTCATTTAATTTTGTTGACAATTGCAGGGATGATTTTGGGATGAGGATAAGTTCAGATAAGCTATTTTGTTAAAATCCCGGAATATTTAAGACTATGTACATAACTGTGTTACTGTTACTACATTCTTGTAAACACAAGTTTGATTACCGAATGATTATTTCATTTGGTGAAGTAGTGTTTTGATTGTTATTTCATTATGCCAATACTGTTCTAATCCATTCCATATGACACATTTAACACACATCAGCTTTTTATATTTTTGTGGATTCATCCCTGCATATGATTCATGAAGATGCTCTCTCCTTGACTCTTCAGATTGATCTGACGCTGATGTCCAAGTCGTCTGTATCAGCAGCCTCGGCCACGCTAACGAGCAATGTGAGTGTCACCTCGTCACATGGTACAGAGGAGTCTGAGGACGATGGCCATAGGAAGGTAACCATCTCTTACCTTGATCACTTGGATAGAAGATGTTATGATAAATACATTATCATCCATAACATTGTTAGATAAAATCGATATACAATGTGAGGATTGTTTTGTGGATAGACTATATATAAGCAGAGGATGATGATGCCAAGTAACAAATAAGTAGAGGATGATAATGCCAATTAACAAATAAGAAGAGGATGATAATGCCAAGTAACAAATCAGCAGAGGATGATGATGCCAAGTAACAAATAAGCAGAGGATGATAATGCCAAATAACAAATCAGCAGAGGATAATGCAAAGTAACAAATAAGTAGAGGATGATAATGCCAAGTAACAAATCAGTAGAGGATGATAATGCCAAGTAACAAATCAGTAGAGGATGATAATGCCAAGTAACAAATCAGTAGAGGATGATAATGCCAAGTAACAAATCAGTAGAGGATAATAATGCCAAGTAACAAACAAATCAGCCAAGTAACAAAGAGGAGGATATAATGCCAAGTAACAAATCAGTAGAGGATAATAATGCCAAGTAACAAATCAGCAGAGGATAATAATGCCAAGTAACAAATCAGCAGAGGATGATAATGCCAAGTAACAAATCAGTAGAGGATAATAATGCCAAGTAACAAATCAGCCGAGGATGATAATGCCAAGTAACAAATCAGCAGAGGATGATAATGCCAAGTAACAAATAAGTAGAGGATGATAATGCCAAGTAACAAATAAGTAGAGGATGATAATGCCAAGTTACAAATAAGTAGAGGATGATAATGCCAAGTAACAAATCAGTAGAGGATATTAATGCCAAGTAACAAATCAGCAGAGGATGATAATGCTAAGTAACAAATAAGAAGAGGATGATAATGCCAAGTAACAAATCAGCCGAGGATAATAATGCCAAGTAACAAATCAGTAGAGGATGATAATGCCAAGTAACAAATCAGTAGAGGATGATAATGCCAAGTAACAAATAAGTAGAGGATGATAATGCCAAGTAACAAATCAGCAGAGGATGATAATGCCAAGTAACAAATAAGTAGAGGATAAGCCAATTAACAAATCAGCAGAGGATGATAATGCCAAGTAAGTAGAGGAATCATGCAAGTAACAAAGGATGATAATAATGCCAAGTAACAAATAAGTAGAGGATGATAATGCCAAGTAACAAATCAGTAGAGGATGATAAAGCCAAGTAACAAATAAGTAGAGGATGATAATGCCAAGTAATAAATAAGTAGAGGATAATAATGCCAAGTAACAAATAAGTAGAGGATGATAATGCCAAGTAACAAATCAGCAGAGGATGATAATGCCAAGTAACAAATAAGCAGAGGATGATAATGCCAAGTAACAAATAAGTAGAGGATGATAATGCCAAGTAACAAATCCGCAGAGGATGATAATGCCAAGTAACAAATAAGCAGAGGATGATAATGCCAAGTAACAAATAAGCAGAGGATGATAATGCCAAGTAACAAATAAGTAGAGGATGATAATGCCAAGTAACAAATAAGTAGAGGATGATAATCCCAAGTAACAAATAAGTAGAGGATGATAATGCCAAGTAACAAATAAGTAGAGGATAATAATGCCAAGTAACAAATAAGTAGAGGATGCCAACTAACAAGTCTCTTTCAAAAGTTTAATAGACTAAAGTGTCGTTTGTTAACATGGATCCTATTGGCAATGTGCCACCATTTGATGTTGATGTGTATAAGTGTACAGCCTTTTAGATATGTTGTTCCTGTGTTTTTCAGCGCTATCCAGCTGACAAGGCTTACTACATTGCCAAGGAGTTATTAATGACTGAGCGCACGTATAAGAAGGATCTTGAAGTCATCACAGTGGTGAGTTTACCATGTGCTGCAGGCATCTATTGCCTCATCAAATCACATTCTAATTGTCAGTGATGACCTCTGATTTTTACATTTCATCATGGCAAAATTTGTTGTACTTGATAAAACAAAACCACATAAGGTTCAATATATCCTAAGTTTAATATCGGCTCTTCTGTAGCTGAATAAGTCATTACCGACATATTGCATGTAGAAGCTGCCTTAACTTTATGTAAGCAATTAGTAATTAAAGTCATGGGAAATTTCATCAGGATTGCCTACGTGATGACTGTGTATCTTGGTGCATAGATATGTATATAGAGAAAATGGGATACTGATGATGTTTGTTCTTCGTATATTGGTTTGTAGTTGTGTTTGGTTCAATGTATATGGTCTGGTTGACCATGAGTGCCTGTGGAAAAGATCACTTCTGAGGCTGTGCTTGGCTTTCCTCGTGCTAAACACGATGTCTGTATGTACCCAGTGGTTCCGTAACAATCTGGGCCGTGAGGACCGTATGCCTGAACACCTGGCTGAGGTACTGCTACCAAACCTCGATGCCATCTATGACTTCCATTGTCGTTTTCTAAGAGATGTTGAACAAAGATTGGCTATGTGGTGAGACTATTTCTTTCATATTTTTCTGTCCCATCTTTGATATTACATCCATAAAAAAGTATTAAAAATGCTATGTGTGGTAAATATTTTGTGTCAGCATACTTCTATTCCAAATTGAATATAAAATTTGTAAAATTAATTCATATTCAAAAACTTGTTTTTTCAGGGAAGGCAAGTCTAATGCACATCTGAATGGTGAATACAGGAGAATAGGGGATGTCATGTTGGCTAATACAGAGGTGTTAGAGGTAGGCACAATCACAGGCACTTATTACAACAATTACTAACAGCTGTTTCAAATAGCTGTCACACTGTGTCACAATCTGCTGTTTCACTCTGTCACAAACAGCTGTTACACAACAACACATCAAACAATTAGATTTTCCAAACAGGGTCATTGCTTTTCTAAAAACCAGCATGGTGTCCATACATCAAAACATTGTTCTCTGATAGTGTCCATTGTTGTAAATGTGGGTTCATCAAATATCAGTGCAGGAGATTAAGATAGAACTCTTAATTAACACAAGTGGCATTTTATTTATCAGACCAATTCATAATAATGTGAATTTGCTATGACCTTCACAGGTGTACCAAGCCTACTTAGAGCAACATGAAGAAATCTTGTCTGAACTTGAGTTGGAACTCATGAGGAACAAGGGCTTTGACGCTGCCTTCCGCGAGTTTGAGTCTCAGAAAGTCTGCTACCTTCCCTTCCACACCTTCCTGCTGAAACCTGCCCAGAGATTACTTCATTATAGGCTCATACTGCAGCGTGAGTTAGCTTGGTATCAATACGTCAACTTCATTCGGTGATTCTTATTGGCTATTCATTATCACAATATATTTGACCTTTATTTGGAACTACATTGTGTTTACGATGTCGTGCTGGTAGCATGTGTGCATTGATTGTCATATTGTTTGCACTGTAGGGTTACTCTCCCATTACAGTGAGACACATGCTGACCATGCAGACTGTCAAGGTAGCTAGCCTTTTCTCCTTGTATTCACTCAATTACCTGGTATGATCTGTCATCTCTGACCCAGGGTTTGAGTTCCATCCTCTTACTTTTCCTGTTTCAGCTGCCCTAATGAGTATTCAACAGGTTCTGGAACCCTTCAGTGAAAAGATGGTGCATTTGGTGAGGAAATTCTTCTGTGTGCTTAAGCCTCTTAATGCTACCCATAATGGATTTTCCATGAATTTGATATATATAAGTACCTTCGCTCCTCCCCACTAGAATGCACATTTCACAGCTATACATTGCTGCTTGATACACCTAGTTATCGATTTCATGACCTTAACCTTTTCAATCAATATCGCTAAATAATATTCCCCTTTTTTTCTTTTTCCTTTTGTAGGAGAATCTTCAGAAGATGCTTGAGTTACAACGAGATCTTGTTGGAATTGACAACCTTGTCCTGCCAAACAGAGTAAACCATAGCTTGCATATCAATATATATGATCAAATTTCAATTTGAACTTTTTATAAACATTTGAGCATGACATTGTATTGTTGGTTTATTATTTCCAGCACTTTGTACGAGAAGGTTGCTTGCAGAAGCTTTCTCGAAAAGGCTACCAACAGCGAATGTTCTTCTTGGTAGGTGTTCCTAGTGTAATGATATTGTGGAATGGCATGGATTAATATGAACGTATCACTGACTCATGGCTTGATGTTGTTTCCAGTTTTCAGACATGTTGGTTTACACAAGTAGAACAGCTACGCCCTCTTTACAGTTCAAGGTTCATGGTCAGCTACCACTTAGAGGCATGGTGGTGAGTTCATCGTTTCTGACTGAGACGCTCCTCTTTTTATATGGTTTCATGTTTACATTTTATGAAACGATTTACTCCTATGACCTCCTTGCAGGTGGAGGAAACCGATCCTCAGATGGCTATACCAAACAGCTTCACAATGTATGGAGGCAACAGGTGCCTCCTGGTGGCTGCTAGCTGCAACGAGGAGAAGATGAAATGGATGGAGGATCTGAGCTCATCAATCACAGCTGCCAAGGAAAACAAGGAGGATGAACCCAAGATACTGTATCCTAGCCTCAAGTCTACCAGTAGGTTCAGGTTTCATCTCAATAAGGCTCAATCTTTCTCAGACATAATAGAGTGTGTAATATGAGAAAAAATAATTGAAAACTTAACAAACAATTGAATGAATATTGCAATGTCACATCAGATATTAATTTCGTATCAATTTAACTTTGTTAATGGATGATGACTTGTTGCTATGGTGACAGCGTCCTCTGAAGCTCTGGATGATACAGAGGATGGGAAGCCTCCCCACAGCCCAGACAGACAGGTTCAGCACAGAGCTAACACCACCATGCATGTCTGCTGGCATCGCAACACATCTGTCAGCATGCGCGACACTGCTGTGGCAGTAGAGGTAATCAGTTACTCTGATCAAGGTTTTCCAATCATTGCGGATTAAGGTTCATGTTAAGGGGAGGTGATCTGAGAAACTTAGATATATTGAGATTTGTTCCACATAAAACTTAACATTTTGTGTCAATGTATGTTATTTGACATATTTTTACACGAACACATTTCTAAACGTCGTTACCACTGAAATGTTATCCTTATCGGACATATGCAGTTATGTAACATGTGATTGTATGCTTGTTGTAGAACCAACTCAGTGGCTACCTCCTGAGGAAGTTTAAAAACAGCAACGGTTGGCAGAAGCTCTGGGTTGTCTTCACCAACTTCTGCCTGTTCTTCTACAAGACTTTCCAAGTAAATTAACCCTGCAACTTTTCTTTTCTCTAGAAGATGTTGAATATATGTCTGTAGCCACAGTTGAAATTTGCTCAAGTGCTGTAGCGTTAAAATACCCCACCTCTGACTATAAGATTTAAACTCTATTTATTAGCCTTCTGAGGGGTGGGGGCTGTTGTGTTAAAATGATCCTCTAACACTGAAATAATGGCGACCAGTTGATTTTCTAATCCAATTGATTGAGTCAGGTTATCAGAGATAGTGAGTTGGTGCTGTATTTATAACATAATCCCAACCTTAATGACTGTGACCTGACCGAATATGGGCACATGGTGATTGGTTGTTTACTGTCAGATGTACGATTAATGGAGTTTTGATTTGTCTTCTAGGATGATTACCCTTTAGCCAGCTTGCCGTTGCTAGGTTACTCCGTTTCCACGCCAGCTGTATCTGATGGTATCCACAAGGACTATGTCTTCAAGCTTCAGTTTAAAAACCATGTGTATTTCTTCAGAGCAGAGAGCGAGTATACCTTTGAAAGGTAGGCTTGAGTTTTGAGTCAATTTTACTGAGCATTTGACCCATACATCATCATGTCATTTTTACTCCTTATATTTCCCTCTCATATTGTAATATCTTAATCTTTATTGAACTATATAAACAATTATCTGTCTCTACATGACTGTATCAGCAGGTGAAATCCTGCAACAGAGCAATTAGTTAGATTATTGATATTAATGATAGACAGCTGCTTGTTTCTCAAAACCTGTCTTTGTTATCAAAATTAGAAAAGGAAATTTATTGGTGACTATCTTGTCCATACGGGGTAAACATGCTGTTCTAAAGCTGTAATACTTTCATCTAACTCTAACTGAATATGGTTGCATTTCCATTCATCGTTCATGGAAACAAAATGCTCAGCTCTCCAATGCAATACTGTATGTGGTGTCCACTTTGACCACCAGGTGGATTGAAGTGATCAGTAGCGCCACCTTTGGTCTGCAGTCGGATCAGGTACACTAGTGGGCTGTGTGTTCCTTGTTTATTTTTAAAGCATTGCCTCAGTCTGACCCCCTAACTGCATTGTAGTTACTGCCACACGTGCAACTTTCTGCTAGTTGGAATATGTAGCCATTTTTTTTTTTTTTTTTTTGAATATTGGCATTTTTGGTTGGTTGATTTTCATCTCTTGGTGAAGAATGCTTAGATAATGGTTTTGTGGACATTGACTGGTTTATTTTTCATTTTTCACATTAAGAATATGTAGACCTAGTGTCACATTCAATCAAAGTAGAGCAATAATCAAATTCCTTGTCCTATTAAAGACCTCTTATACCATTGCCATAGTGATCTGGATAGAACATTATGAAAACGATTTCTATTTCATTCCTCAGTGATTGCAATCGATGCGTAAATATTATGGTTACACTTTTTCTTCTTTTGTCTGAATAATGACTTAAATATTTAAGATGATTGATAGAGGGAAAATAATGGCTGTGTGTCACCTTAGCAAGGAAGGTCTAAACAATATGGCCGTTTCTTGACCGCTACCCAGCCGTGGTGTTAGCTGATAGTCCAGTCAGATTCTGCAAGTATCGTAGCTGTGTCTTGAAATCCCTGTTGATGTTGTATTTTGAGTATGGTGTGATCTGCTCACTTTGTCTCCTTACCCTGCACCCATTAATCAACCCTTCCCCTCTCCACTGGACTACATGTATTGTGTTGGTGTTTTGCTTGGTCCAGCCGGCAAGCTTGATGACTCGGCATATAATACTTGTCCTTTATGATTCTTCTGTGGACGTAAATTGTAAAGGTTCAACCACAAAAACATTAATTTGGAATATTTGATGTCACATAGTGAGTTTGTTTCTGATTGCTCGTTGTATTTATTTGCAGGTGGATTGAGGTCGTTAGCAGCGCAACCAGTACTGCCAGACGTACTCGCATGTTCAGTCGTATGGACAGTGCCAACCCATCATTACCATAGCAACCTATTACCATCATAACAACAAGAGGTCACTATAGCAACTCTTGTTGGTGGGAACTGGTATTATCAACTGCTGTGACATCATAATAGAGTCCATCCAAGGAAACGGTAGATCCTACTATTATAGTGATTGAGAACAAATTCATGATGTGACTGAAGAAATGACCCAAGAGTTATGTCACAAGCCAGAGTGATAACTTAATCCTTGTAGCTATATATAATGGCAGCAGTCCACATTTGCTTTTTTCACTGTATCATATGCGATGGCTGACAGATGGAATCTGATTACTGGTATACTTTTATAAGCATGTATTGTCTATGGTTTAGATGCTAGTTTGTTGTGGTAGAAAGGTTTCTTTTTGGGTGCTCTGTATTTCAATTGCGTTCAGGTAGGTTTCACTGTGTTTGGCTAATGATTATAAGAATACTCAATCATTTGATAGTTTCTTGATTGCTGCGCTGAATTTGTGGATTTTGTAACCAAAGAAATGTTTAATTTAATGCTGTGAATCATGCTAGTGGTTAGTGCCTGTAGTAATAGTGACTTGAGGATGTAGTGTTGATTCTAGCCCAGTGCCACTGTTAACTCACACCAGTTTATGGTGTGAGTGCAATTTTAAAGGTGATGCGGAATGTGATCTTGTAATTTCCACTTCAATTCCGGACTGCCTTGCTCAGCCTAAGTGCTAAATATGGCATTTGGATCTGCAATAAAATTTCTGATGAGACCCAGTGCAGATAATTATGGGAAATTTTTGACTCCTTTTTTTAAAAAAACCCCAGAAGCACGTTTTTATCAGGGCACTCGTAATACGTATTAGAGTTAAGGACATTGCTCTCAACCCATTCAATTAAAATCAGGATGCGTATCATGTGAAATGCTGCTGTGTGTACGCTGATCCATTATTGGTGCTCTGTCAATGTGCAGCCAAAGCTGGTAACCAACCATCTTTTGCTTATTGTGTCCATCATACAATCAGGTTATGGAAAATATGTAGAGATTTGTTTAGCAGATGATGAAGTTAAATGGAACATATCACAGCTGTGTTGTGTCCAAGACTTCTCTTGTTTTGGAATGATATTGTCCATGAATTAACCCAGTGATAAATATTATTTGCACCTACACCATGTTTGAAAATGAAATTCTGTTGACATATTTGAAAACCATTAAGTATTGTCTCAAAATGAAACTTAGCTCAATTCCCTGATTTGATATGAAGGAATTTAGCTAGCCGAACTGGGGTCATAATGTTGTATATTGCAACAGATATGGTAGCTGTAAAGGTACGTTTTGTGAGTATATAGAAACCAACAACATGTGGCTCTAAATAACATTGAAACCACAACAATCGGTTACGATAGCAGAGTTACAATTAACCATGTTACTTATAACTGATCTTATCAGCATAACTTTCGAGAACCCGTGAGTTTCTTCCTCATTTGTTTTCAAGATGTTTCGTTAAATCTTGTATTTTTTTTCGAGGGGGATTGACAGCTGGGTTATTTTTTAGCTGTGGAATGTGACATTACAAACTTTATCTTGCAAATGCTTTATCTCTTAGGCTACAACTTGACATTATTTTTCATTTGTTCAGGTTGAATAAAACTGTCTAGTGAACACGTCCAGTACTTGTGCTGACACAACTTGAATATTTTGCTTCAATTGTTATTTGATTCTGAGCTGGTGCTTCGATGAATTCTTACCATTCATGTTCATTTCTTGGTTTAGATTATCGTTTGTTTTAAATGTGTGAGTGAGTTTGGGACATGCAAACAACATTAATGCTAAGACCCTCTGGTCATAGGCTGTCCTTTAGAAGCCGACTTACCAGCAGCGCACCAATGTGCGAATAAATTTGTGAATTAAATTTATATTTCCTGTGATTGACTTCACTCTATGAAACTCAATAAAGTGGAGTTTGATAACATTGCTGCCTTTCTTCTTGATGTATATCATATATCATATGACCGCACCCACTGGAGTTTCAGAAGGGATTGCATTTGAAGGGGAACTGAAGTACATTTTCAAGGTTGGTCCAACTGGTTAAGCTGTATGTCATTGACATATATCTGGTTTAATCATCTTTCCTGTTTGTCGTGTTGACAAAAGCAGTGTTCAACAGTGGAGGTTTTGACTTTAGTTTAGGTCACTGTCGAAGCTGTTCGAGGCAGCTCTGATTGGCTTAGCCTTTAGGCTGTGGTATTGGTGCGGCACAACACAGCTCTGAAAAGTTTTCCATAACAAAATGTGTATTCTTCTTCTAATCGAACACAGTAGAAAATATATTTGTTACATTTAAAATATAAATGACACTAAACACTAATTATCAGAATGGGTTCCCTCCCATCCAAATAGGTTTCTCGCCTTATTTCTGTGCAATGTATTTCAATTAGCCCAAAAGACCAACGTCAGGTTCTATTTATCACCTTGTCGGAGTGCATGCATCACTCCCGTACTCTGCTTATTCGAAAGAGCTAATTTCAATCCGTGATTTTGACCCAATGTTAGCTCAATATACATAACTTCCACTAAATGGTTCTAGATAATTATAACGCCGATGTGGGTATACTGAATACAGTTTTGCGTACTTAGTACCAGACAAGAGTTATGTGTTGGGTTCACTCCCAGATTTTCTTTCCTAGGGAAAATCTGTGATTTTATCCTCAATGCAGCGACGCCTTAGCCCTACAAGACGTCAGTAGAAATATAAATTCATGTTACCGTTATGACCGGAGCTACGACGCCTACGCTCGCGCCAAATTACGGCTAGTGTCAAATTAGTCTCGGGTTAGCTATCTCCCTGTTAAGTCATAACGCTCGCCATATTGTGATTGGTAAGGTTTTTTTTTTCCTTGTGCATTTTAAAAGCTTTATTTAATGTTCCTGCCACCTTTTAGATATGGTTAGTATTTTAGAAGAATAAATTATTGAATTGAACGCATATACACACCGAGTTCCCACCCCAAATATGTATTTTGTTTAGGACTACCGCGGTACTCCATACACGCTTCAGCACGGGGAAACCGCGAACTTATGTGTGTTATTATAAATAGAATTGAAAAGCAGGGTCAGAATAGGCTGAGGTGGCAAGAAAGTGAATATACGTGAAATAATGATTATAAAGATCGGTCAGGGAAAATAGGTTGTGTACACTGACGCATTTCAGGCATTCGGCTGTCCAATTTTAAAATAGGTCAACCCATCTTGAAATTTCAAGTTGGGTCAGGTTAATTTAAAAATTGGCCGGATTTCAAGTTGGGTCTTAACTGTAAAATGGGTTGGTTATTACCTGGGGTAGGCCCAAGGGGCCAGTTGATGCCAGGACTTGGCCCTAAAGGTTAGTTGTTGCCTAGACTGGACCCTGAGGATCGGTTGTTGCCTAGGTTGGACCCTGAGAATCAGTTGTTGCCTATAGGGACTGGACCCTGAGAATCAGTTGTTGCCTAGACTGGACCCTGAGGATCAGTTGTTGCCTAGACTGGACCCTGAGGATCAGTTGTTGCCTAGACTGGACCCTGAGGATCAGTTGTTGCCTTGGCTGGACCCTGAGGATCAGTTGTTGCATAGACTGGACCCTGAGGTTCACTTTTTGCCTAGGTTGGACCCTGAGAATCAGTTGTTGCCTAGACTGGATCCTGAGAATCAGTTGTTGCCTAGACTGGACCCCAAGGATCAGTTGTTGCTTAGACTGAAACCTGAGGATCGGTTGTTGCTTTGGTTGGACCCTGAGGATCGGTTGTTGCCAAGGTTGGACCCTGAGGATCGGTTGTTGCCTTAGCTGGAGTTCATTGGCCGACCTATCAAGCCCTGCATGTAGCGAGGGAGGGTCACTACACAGTAGTAATTCTAATTGGCACAAACTTCATGACTGCTGACCTCCTCAGTACCTTACAAACATCCTCATTGGATTAAGAATCGCTACCACAGTTAACAACTATAATCTGCCTGCAAGCTGTTAAGAGAAGTCAACATGGTCATGCTACCTCCCAATCCCAGAAAATAGTCTTGTTTATTTAATAGCAATATTTTATTATCTGAACTATTATACCAAATACATAATCAAGTATAATGCAATTAATTTATTATTCAGTAGAAATTTACACCAATAACAACATAACAAGGAAACATGGCATTACTTCCAAATACAAATATTGCCTTACTTTCAACACGAGCACTCCAGAGTACTTTCAATATAAAGCCTTCACAATTGAATAGGTTATCACATCAGGTCAGGAATCAAGAGGATAGGTTAAACTTTTACCAAATAATATCAACGGTCCTCATGTGTAATAAACATGGAAACAGGATTATTGAATCCCTCTGGTGGCAGATAAACGCATTATTCTAGTATTATGCTTCGTAAGAAGTAAAAGCTACAATTCCTGAATATTCACTAACTAATGAATTTGATTGTTCTGCTTTTTCAGATATTCCTCATTTGTTGATTTTAGTCCTGATATGAGACAAATATGTAAGAAGAGAATCCTTTGGTCCCTTTGTCTCAACCATAGTCTCACCTTCATACAGAATCTCTCTTCAAACATTGACCATGCCCTAGGGTAACCATGGTTACAGCAATCAATAGAAGCAGTGTTGTGGGGTGATGTTTTCTGACTAAATCTCTCCAAGACCTATAATCCTCGACTTTGGAATGTGACTATTAATGTTGTGATCTCAGCTTCACATCAGATGCTGTAACGGAGAGATGCAAGGCACTTGTTGTTAGCACTGTAATCTCGCTGACTAGATGCAACTCACTCCCATGGTGGACTTGTCCTACATCCACACCTTCACTGATATACACCAACATATCATCAGCTTTTGCACAGGACACTATTAAATCTTATAATGCATGTGTCCTCTACCACTGGATCTGATACCCCAGAATGCATCAACTGTTCCCATCATCCTCTTCCTGTCTAGTGGCTTTTAACTTCCTGTAGATTCATAAACCAATATCCATTTACACAGAGACACCCACTGGGATCTCACAGCACCAGTATGTCGTTTTAATTCATAAGGTGTTGGTGAAGCATTAGAAGTAGGGAAGCTGCAAGGTTAGGCTCCTCTGAAGGGGAGCAAGCAAGGAGTCTAGATGTGTGGGGTCACCAACCTGGTCTCGAGGCGAACACACTTGGGACATTGGTCAGGGACGTAGCAAGCCTGATGGTAACAAGAGTGGCACTCTACACACACATAGCAACCAAACCCCTCTTACAATTTCACAGCCTAACACAAATATAGGCCATCATAGACTCTGACACCATGTTGGTATGCAAATTCTATGTAACCCCTTTAAAATGGACACTGCTAACATCAAGTGGAAGTCCACTCAAATGCTGACAAAACTGAATGGTAACCAACATGTCTGTATTATTGACACCTACAGACTTGTCAATGACAACAAATCAATATATCAAAATGCAGCATACAACCCCCATAACATACTGTAGCAATATTAAAATTGCAATCATCCGACACAATTTTTTTGAGTGAAGTATCCATTGAAGTAGATTGAATCAAATACAAACATTTGTGTCATTGGTGAGTCAATAATACTTAGCATGTTAAATCACTCACTTGGACACTGGGTTACTCTGTTTAATTCAAACGGGAAGATGATATCATTGGAATTGTTGCAAGTTTCACAGATGAAGCCCTTGGCTTGACAGAGCTGTTTACATACAGTGTATAAAACAAATGAGACATTCACCAACGTACAACATTTTAAAGCCATCGGAGATGTATTGTTTGAAACTCCAAGGAGCCAAATCATACACGTATAGACATACAATGTACATGAACGTGATAGACCACAAATAGCTGGCTTTTAGTGATTAAAGTCTTAAATCATACGGATGTCTTCAATTGTTGTCTAGATTGCATTTACAAAATCATTTGCCTCTCAAACGAAGTGATAAGTATGAGGTTGTGAATAAATACTCACAGGACACTGAGAGACGTGGGTGACACAGACGTTAACAAACGCCTTGATCTGGGGCACGAGTTGACCACGTTTGATGAGCAGTAGCTCGTAGAGCGTGTACAGATGTGCGTCGTCCTGCCAGTGGAGAGGCAGCTTGGTGAACTCGGCCTGTACCCTACAAACGGAAACAATGACAGTTCATAACTTAATGAATCGCAAATGACAACAACTGCTGTGCAATAAACATTATTCTGCTTTTTATAACTGACAAATGTTACATACCGATGTTGATGGAAAATACAGCTAAGAAACCTAAACAACAGTGTTTACAGAAATGGAGTGCCTTGGTGTTATATGGTACCACAATTTATGCAAGAGGGCAAAGCATAACCAAAACACAGGTTAAAGCACAGAGATATACCAGATACATCCTTCAATAACTGCTCTGAGCCCCAGCAACACTACCCCTGTCATCTGACCATCTGATCTTTTACATGGAGACATGTATGTGTAGAGAAGACATGAGTCACACACCTGGCTGCTAGTCGGCACGTCCTGATGAAGACACTCAGGTGATTCAGTTGAGTACGCCAGTCTCGCATGTAGTCCAAATCACGCACTTTACGATATAAACTGCTGTTAATGTCCTCCACACTGAACAATGGTTCATTGTGTATCCGTGACAACAAGTCCCGTGCATAATGTGACACGTAATATTTTGTGAAGTCCCATTTACGAAGGATGCGACCTGGAATGTAGGCCAGGTCGTTGCTATGGCAGCAGGGGCAGAAGTATTTTCCAAGATACTCGCAATAGCGATAACGTTTGATGAATCCTGTAGCATGTGAAAGCCATTAACATATAACTCATATAATCATGAATTAATACAACAAAATGAGGATTGATCGTAGAGTCATAACCCACCTGGTTCAACTTTATCCCCACATCCAGCACATCGGTAGTTCTGTCGAGCAAGCACAACTTTCCTTCTGTGAACAAATCAATATCATTTTATGCAAAAATCATAAAATATGTGGTTGTATAGTGTAGCTATATTGTTATATATTTTTCAGCAATCAGGCAAATGGGGTTAGATGATAGTTTACTTAGGGGGAGGGTGGATATTGAAGATGATTTGGGCTCTTGGCGGCGCCCATTCCAGGTTGCCACGGATTCTCGTCTGAACACACACATACACCTAATGAATAGCCGTGTAAGATATATCCATGATCAATGGCAGTGGGACAACTGTTGGAAACTTACCCGCTTGTTGACAAGGTCGCTGTTTTCATTGTCATCAGGAGACACAGGGTAGGAGTCTGGAAGTGGGAGGAGCTACAGGGCAGAAACACACGTGACCAGTGTTATCATAGTTTGTGTTAGCTATTAGCGGGAGGAGCTACAGGGCAGAAACACACATGACCAGTGTAATCATAGTTTGTGTTAGCTATTATAGATCGTTTGATGATAATGCGGAGATGAATATACAGAAATGTTGATAGATACTTTGATGATGATGATGATGTGTGATGATGATGATTGTGATGATGATGACATTGATGACAATGAATGCAATTTTGAAGACAATACTTTCGACCATGGTTACGCTGACAAATAGGATGATTACACAATACAAATTAATAATGGCAATTGAAACTACTATTAGAATGGTTACTATGACAACAACTTGGACCATAATAAGACTAGTGACCATGACAACTGCCTCAATAACTCACAGCCTGCGGAGCATCCTGTTCAGACACAAGCCACACGAGATCTGATGCTTTAGGCAGCTGGTTCTCAGAGAAGCGCTTTATCAGTGATATGGCCACACTCTCAGCAGAGGGGCCGGAGGCAGTCACTGCTGGCATTCCAGTTGTGAGGCTCGCCAGGGAAGAGGCTGAGAGAGATGTCACTAGGGGGCGCTCTGAACTCTTCTGTAGGTCAGCATCTGTAAATGGTGTATATGAGCATCATTATGTAATAAAAATCGAGTAATATATTAAAGCATGTTTGAATGTTACGAAATGCTTTTTTGTAGGTTTGCATTTGAAACAACGCAGTTGAAATAACATGTTGAAAGAGAAATCCTTCTATATTATTCGATAAATACATCCATGTCAGGTGGCGTTGGAATGTCAAGTGCAACATAGATGGAAAATAATAATACACAGGTGGAGCAAAATGTTAGTGTGGAGAAATATTTACCTGAGTAGAGTGAGGCTAATGACAGTGAGAGTCCTCCTTCACGTAAACTCGTCAGGTTACTGGCCTGACAATCATCTACATCTGCGACATAAACAAACGTACAGCCATTTATTGACAAAAAAGCACGCCCCTTGACAACCAAGCTTGAGGTTGCTTATCAGTAAGCACTGATAATATCATTGATCATCCATGGAATTTTATTGTACAACAGTTGTCGACTTACCAACATCATTGATCTCAGAGTCATGGATTTCCCCCTCGCTGCCCTCACTGCTGTCTGTCATAATAACACATCCATGTTAATGACCAGGTCGGTTACAGCATACAACGCAAACATAAGTGAGATACGCTACACCACTAACATGCTGAGAGAATGAAGATAACTTTAACTGAGTAAAACCAATTACGCTTCATTATAGAAGCTACATTTGATTGGTTGTCGATGTCAATGGTGTATTTCAAATTTATCAAGAAACAGCTTGTAAAACATCGTTTGGGGTGTCACTTATACGTCGACTACACTGATATTAAATGTGTCTGGAAAGGACTGTGTCAACTTTCCACCAAAGAGGATCATATTGCATACAAGAATGTTAAATTGCTACAAAGCTAAAATCACAAAATGTGACCATGGAGTTAGTAAGTTTAAAGTCATGATTTCACATGTCACAATCCAATCTTCATTTCAAGATTTAAGTGACATTTCAAATATACAATGGTTTTGTTGTCAAGATTAAAAATGTGTGCTTTTCAGAGAAGCACATGTTGTAAAACTTTTATAACGAAATGATGGATCACCAATATTCATCTAGAAACGATCAAGAGCACCTTGATAATGATGACAAACTTTCAAATAGCTTTGAATGCCTGCTTCTGGATATGTGTGCATGAGCTACTTGATGTCTGCCAATGTCTGCCCATATTCACCAGTGGATGCTTGGTGTGTTTACATAAGGACACCGCTTACCTTTAGAACTAGGAGAGAAGCTGTCAGATGAACTGCTTATACTGAGACTTGTTGATGCGGTAGCAGTTGCTATGGAAACACAAGATACAAAGCAACTGCAGCTAAGCAACTAACCACATCCATTGACAAGCTAAGGTGAAAGCACACAACAATAAAAAATGAAAACACCAAGTTATGTGTTTCATGTAGAGAGATAAAAATGAGCAGCAGGCATGGACATTAGCATGATATGGAGATGTGTACGGTAACTGGCCTTATTGTACATGTTAACTATATAGAGTGGTCTCTTAATTATTCAACTCTAACTTATAGCCTATGAATGTCTGATAACGGTGGCTAGGTACAAGGGAGGGGTAAAATGATGGAGGGGACAGCGGAGGGTAAGGTAAGGTAAGAATAGGGTTTAATGGCACACCAACACTCCTGTGTTATATGGAGCCAAAAAAGGTTAATAGATAAGATTGACCTGATTAAGCAGCCGCCTTCTGGGATAAATGACAATGGAGATGGAAAAGATACAAATGGAAACGATTATCCTAGGGCAATTCGCCACCAGCCGATTGACTGGACCAGGCCATTCCAGCCTCTCGTCTAGGCGAAATCTGGGCCAGAGTAGTGTGTTGCAGATATAGCTCTCGCAAGGACCGCTCCACTCTACCACCTGGATCCCATCTTCCATCGACACAGGTAGCCGACAGGTTGCCCCCTATTAGTCGCCTCTTACGACATGCAGGAGGATACAGTGGGCCTATTCTACCCCCGGACCCACATGGGGGAGACAGCAGAGGGAGGGATGGTCGTGTGGGGGGGGGGGGGGGGGGGGGGGGAGGGATCTTATAGTAAGTCGTGACAGAGAGCAAGCAAGGGCCGACAGCAAACCGCAATAAACCAGGAGAAAATGGAGGGAGGTAAAATAGCAGAAAAAAAGGGAAAAAAAAAGGGGAAAATACAAGTTAAGAAACGAACACCACAACAAGATAGAAATCAATAGCTAAGTGATACTTACTGTCTGTGCGTCCGTCACTGAAGGCTGGGAAGCCTCTTGCTCTCTGTGGGGCAAAGATAACAGATGACAGGGATACATCAATATACGATGATTGAAGTTCTCGGCTGAATAAGAAGTGAAGAAGGAGGGAAGTCATGTGCATGATGTCTGACAGCACCAGCTTGCAGTGCGATTATATGGATGCAAAGAAAGCCAGGTCATTACAGGTGGATATAAGCACATAAACAAAGGAGGGGACTGCCACTGTATCCAATATCTAACTTAGCCATCGTGGCTTTGTGGTTTTATATCACTACTTTTGTAATGAGATGCTATGACCTTCACCTCGTTCAGGCGCTCCCTCCGTCGGATCCGTATCCGCTGCTTGAGCTCCTGTATCTCCTCATCTGAGTCTCCCTCATGCTCCGACTCACAGGGAGGTCTCAGCACTTGGTTCCATTTCATCTGTTCTATGGCTGCTATAAGCGCCTCAGAGATGCTGAAGTGGGCATTTTCCTGCAAAAAATCTGTCTTGATTTGAATTATTGCAGTGACACCTGACTGTGGCTTAACTTGACAAAACGTTTTCCTGTTAGAAATCAATACAGACAACATCCACTGCTTTTTGCATTTTCATGATTAATGAAAATATTGAGAACAAAAAACTTCAACAGAGTTATAAGTCGTATCTAACGCTATGCAACAATACTAATGGGGTCGTTGAAATATTTCTCATAAAGACTGATTGATTTCCATTACATTTTACGGAGGCAATTTGTCTTTGATAACCAGAGGATTCAGTGATGATAACAACCTGTAGATTGTTATATAAATACCAACCTTATCTTGATCAGCACAGGTGTGGAAATCCTGAGATGACAGGAAGCTCATTAAGGACTGCCCCTCTGTCGGTTGGTGGAAGAACCCACCTTGATCTGTACACAACATCCGCATTCATATAGACATGGGTGAAATTCAACAGGGTACAGGCAGTTACAATACACATGATATGAAGCAGATAGATTCTCTCACCATTTGTGGGTAGTGATGTAGACAAATTCCCAGAATTCTCACAAGTCATCTCTTTTCGACCTCTTGATCCACTAGCCCTCTGGTGGTGACCTTCAGATACACCTGTATCTGAAGCAGATCGATGGTGAGTGAACTTCCTGGAAACAACCTGGTCAGTTGCACTCCTTTCACGAGTCGCTGGCAATTCGGATGAGTGCTGGTGTGAAGATGAGACTCGGGAAGATATTCCCGAATCATGGCTCACTGATTTTGGAACCATAGAGTTTTTTTTGATTTGACAATGAATGGGAGGTGTCCGGGGATTTGAGAATAGGTTGTGATGACTGCGAGATGTCTGTTGCGACTTCTTCACTGTTCAATATAGAATCCAGGAGATCAGACGATTTACTCTGTTTGTGGGACATCACTTCATTAGTAGTTGATGGGCTATCCCTAACAGGGATGTGTTTTTCAGGAGACACGGATTTCTCCATATGCACGTTGGACTGAGATTTGGGACCAATCCAAGATGAGTGGCCTCGATTGGTCACTGCTAAATATGTGCCCATGTAGGGCACTGTTGTGGGGATGATTTGCATATTCATGAGGGGATCATTGAGTTTGTCCTTGGTGAGAGGTTGGTAAGATGAGAACCCCTCTTCGTCCTCCACGCTGCCTGATTTCCGCAGCACTTGCCTCAAACACATCCCTGGCAGACTCATCCGGGCTCGACCCTGATACAGCAACAGTAACCATAGCAATAAGATGCAATACGCCTACAACGGACAACTGTGAGTAATATATCCGCAAACAGTAAACAGAATCATTATAAAGAAATAGCAATGGCTTAATTATTTCAAGATGAGTGAGCAGTAACTGAATATCATTAAGTCGTCATCAGATCTGGAATGTATGTTTCACAAGAAAACCATCGGCATATATGAATATAACAATCACAGCCCTCGTCTCATTAGGACCGTTGGACTCTCAGCCAAGTTCAAATAATTTATGTGCACATTAAAAGAACACTGGTGATTTAATTGGACATTCCATCAAGTGATATGAGGACAGAGATGTAGAATGAACAGCTAATGCTTATAGCCTGACAATGGAAGAAGTTGGCTGTGAACTACATGTCTTATGAGCTTTACCCTGTATGGCACATACCAACTAATGAAAAAGGCCTGCCCTACCCAACCCCGTCCCCCGCCACAGCAACTCCACCCCAGATACCAGATGGTCCCCAACACCCCCAGTACAGACAAGCACCTACCCACACTAGTGGCCTGTACAGAGCATGCAGTGAGCACACTCTGTGTCTTGGGTGATGAGAGCAGCTGGGGTACGAGGCGATCATGTGTGGCTGCTCGCCGAATCATATCGCTCTGCTCAGTCACCTGGTTGATCGGAAGAGAGGCACTGCGATGGTGGCCCCCGCGGCGAGGGCTTGCATTCACCTCGGATGAGGGTACTCTACTTAGTATACTCTGTCCTCGCTTGAGCTGTGACAGACAGGAGACTTAATGAAATGAGGGTGATGAATATCAAAGGTCCACAGTCATAGGGGTATTCACATAAAAGAAAAGGAACGCACGTTATGATATAAGCAAGAACGTTATGATAGACATACGTTCGAAACTCTGACATATATTTAGCAATTCTTAACCGAACGCAAAGTATGAAAACAAATGAGTAACAAATGCATATGTTAATTAATGTTAACAATATGTGAGGATACACATCAGAGATAACAGTTTACAATTTCATTTTCATTCGTTATGACTGTGGTCAACTCATGAACTGACCAGAGCGGTGTTGACATCGGCCAGCAGGGCGGCTTTATTCTGCTCGACAGCACGCAGACAGGTCAACAGGGCATGGACATAGCCGGCTTGTCTGACGAAAGCTTCGTCTGGTAGAACACACAGGCAACAGCAGGACTCGCGATCAGTCAATCATATTACGTCTGCATAGAGTAGGAATTAACGTCATTGTAATGTGTTACAATAGTACGTAACATGTGAAAAGCCGCTTTTGTGAGCCATAACAGAATTAGTCGCGCCCCCGGTAATCGACCATATATGAAATCTGATGCCTACCAGTCTTAGTTAACGATCTTTGAGTTTGAATGCGCACAGATGTCGCCGTCACATCGTGCCCCATAGCACGAACCGATTTAGCGAAACCTAGATTTTATTGAATTCCATTCGACTTGATGCATGGTTAAACACACCCCATGGCTTAAATATGACCGAAATCAGGGGTTGCAACCTCCATCGTTCTTACACTGTGTTGCTGTTAGTTTTGATGACAGTATTGTTGTCATGACAACCGAGAGCAGCTGTAGCGAGCAACAGACAAGCGTTTAGTTGTGATTCAAACCTTTATCCTGAGTATGCGTAGAAAGGACCCACCCGAATTGTATGAAATCGTATGCTTTGGAAAGCCACACACATTGGCCGTAAGCGTTGTGGTCAGTACTTGCCGTACAATAGGTCGAGCTAATATCTGGCACAATGCCAGCACGGGAGGGCTCGCCCACTTAAACCAAACAGGCAACATGGATAACTTCCAAATTAAGGTTATAAACAGTCGTTTGTCCTCGAAGTCGACCAGCATTCCAGAGGAGGTCAAGGTGAACCGGTGTTGTAACACGCCAGATCGGGCACGATAGTAATTCCGATGTCATTGGTGGATGGGACAAGAACCCACCCGGGTTTGACATCATGTACAGTATACGTGCGGGTGAGGTTGGGATATCATTCAGTCCGAAAAGATGATATTTGTCAATAATGAACCGTAACAGATTAGGTGAGGTATGACACATCGTAACTGGGGGCGTTTGAAGGACACATACACACACACACATACACACACATATATATATATACATAGAGATATATATATATATATATATATATATATATATATATATATATATAGAGAGAGAGAGAGAGATAGAGAGAGAGAGAGAGAGCGAGAGACGAGAGATAGAGAGAGAGAGAGAGAGAGAGAGAGAGAGAGAGAGAGAGAGAGAGAGAGAGAGAGAGAGAGAGAGAGAGAGAGAGAGAGAGAGAGAGAGAGAGAGAGAGAGGGGGGGCGAGTGTGGATCTTAGTGTCACGAGTGCCTATGATGTGGAATCTATGTAAATACAGGTGATTATATGAGGACAAGTTCATCGTTACAACAGCGTGGACTGGCTAGAGGCCAGTATTAACCACGGGCTAAGGACCAACCAAGTTCATAACTAGGTCAAACCATACAAGACAAAGCCATGAATTTCATAGAGGACAATGTTCTGGCTTAATGCCCATGGGCGATATGTTCAAAAAAGCAACGACCAAAAAACCCACCGTGCAGGAATACAGCGGTATTGACGACTACCTTACATTGTGTGATAGATGGCGAGACCTAATTGTTCCATGCCACATCTCAGACAAGCTAGCATACTACGTATCATTTAGAATACCGTGTAGCCCTGCCCCGCCCCCCATCCACTCTCGCCCCACACCCCAATTTATATCATTTAAATAATGGCATACAGTAACAATGGAATTAAGTCTGGTAATTTCAAACCGAGTACTCCATTATGACATTGTCGGCCCAAAACCTGCCACTAATTAATACGCATTGTTTCCTTCCCCGGAAATGCGTTGTTTGAAATCACAATCACGTCCGCATAGTCTCTACAAATCCAATGACAGATGGCATTAATCGGATTCACTTGTAATCGACGTCATTTATAGCGCATGAGCGTTGTCAAGGCAACACACGGCGAAAACATAAACACAGAACACGATGGAACGAAACACTTGGCTTTAAAGAGGCTGTTCAGAACCATATTGGGCACCCAGGGACCAGTTTGTTAATACATAACTACGTTAATCAGACGTAAATAATGCCATCTTTTAATTTGTGCCGGAAATCATGTTGATAAATTTTCAACTTGATTATTTGACTGGAAATATGATGTACCGTGGAAATACGTTCTTTAGTTGTGTCTTTCCATCGATAACGGTGCCTCCCAAAAACCATGAACCACACGAATGTCAGCTGTAAAAACATCGCGCGATCTATTTACCTCGCTATTGATGCGTATACTACCGCTTTGGTCACAAAATGTAGATTTTCATCAAATCTTCACTCATTTCGCACAAAATAGTCCGACAAGCAGGAAGGGTAATTTCCGACAACATAAATGGCGACAGCCGATGTAAGAATCTACTTTCTGAGACCGCAGCGTCTGAAAATTGAAAACTTATGGTTTCCAAGGTGTGGTTGCCAAGCAGTTGCTAGGCAACCTCGTTACAAATATGGGACTCTTTCAAAACGCAGTGATATCACGTCGGTGGTGGATAAGTTTTATTTGTATGCTTTGACAGTGCCCCCCCCCCCCCCCCCCTCCCCCTACACCTAAATGGCATAAACACATCGGCCAGAGGGGCTCCATAACCCAAATAATTAGACAAGAGTTCCAATAAGCTATACATTTTACACAGAGAAAATACCAATATAGTGCCTGGTGCACTGAAAATTCCTGAGACATGTTGCTCCTCGGTTATAACGAGGGTTGTTCATCAATTGACATCGGTCATAATATCAATAAGATGATGCAGTACAGTCATTTCATGAGATCAATGCACAGCCTATCGAATGACACACGTTTGGTTGCGCGACAAACGTAACAACTGTTGCATCTCCTAAAGTAAGCAGGGGTTGCGATGCATCCAGTGAGTCACCCATAACATCAGAACAAAGGCTCGATTGGCCTACCCCAATACAACCCTGGAATCATCGCCATCAAATACTCATTAACCGCGGACTTCATGTCGGCCTAATAACGTCAGCTTGTCTGTATTGCTAGAACAAAGCATCATAAACATCTAATAACTGCCGCTCGTGTCCTCACGGTCGATCTCTTTGAGATCACAGATCTACCTGGTAGCCAACCTTTGCAGTCTCATGACAAAATCAAAAGGCGAACGACAGCCAGACATCTGGTCAGAGAGCAGAATCCCCTTCGTTCTGGCGTTTGTTGTCAATAAAAAAAAACAACGTTAACGGGGGTGTTTTGCGGAACATGTACATGTAGGGTTCGCTTCAGATTAATTGGTAACTGGCACATTTAATTGATACGGCCTGCTGAGGTGACGTATGTGGCAGACGAACAGAGCAGGTGACGCCATCCACATGCAAGCACCCGCCCATCTAATTAATAATTCATGACCTATATAAAGCACGTTGTCAGATAACAATAAGCTCGTTAGTTAATGAGTGACCGCCAGGTGGCAGCTGTGGGCTCTTAACTCACCTATTGATTTGACAAAATAAACTTCTCACATAGATTTGTCAGCATTAGTGAAATACTAACTAAAAGCAATTCTCGATAACGGCAAACAAAATCGTGGCCGCTCAATTTACGCCTCGCTCAAATGGACAAAATGTCGATGGTAAGGAGAATGTCGACTGATAATAGTCATGTAGTATGAAATGGGGGGGGGGGGGGGTGCACATGACAGATGGCGAGTGGGGTGTTGTAAGGGTGACCTCATAAGAGAGGTTGTTGTAAGGGTGACCTCATAAGAGGTCGCTTCCAATCAGATCGTTAACGACTGTTTACAATCATTGCAGCAGGGAGCTGTCAGGTAAATGAAAGGAGTCGCGTCCTCAACCCACCAGGTCGCCATCGTCTACACCACAGCAACACCACAGAGAAATATCAGAGGTATATTTAGCCACGGTTTAGTAAACCTTTCCGTATATACTCGCCGTCTCTTACCACTCATGTGACGCGGGTACTGGGGTCACGCGGAGATCCCCACAAAATTATGTTTATATTTAAACTAAGCCATGGTACATCAGCCATCATTTAGGCGGTGCCGTAATGCTGGCTGTCCGGTACGTAGTAGATGATTGGGGGGGGGGGGGGGGGGGGGGGGGGGGTGGAGGTTGGTGATGCCGTGGGTGCGTCGCCGTCAGGCGAGGTTCCATGCAGTTATTACCACGGGCCTCAATAGGACACTTGTCGGGAATTTTCAATCGAATATTTGCCAAAATGAAAACAATAAATTATTCACGAGTTCGCAAAAGTTGTTCTCAAATATCACTCCCGATCTGTTGCGACCTTCGACCGAACCTTCGGACGATGAAGGCCGTTGGCAGGGCTGGGTCGTTATAACCCGTTACGAAGGACGCGCTCGATCGTCAGACCTTGACCGCATTAACACCTATTGCGCGGAAGGCCAGCGTCTCATTACCTATTGAGCTCATAAAATCACGTTCTTAACCTTGTCTAGGACAGTAATGCGCTGCAAACCCGCTGACTTCAACTACCGAAGGCATTATTTGTAACGCGTATGTCATTCACTGTGAGCGTTGGTAGCGGAGTCAAACTATTCAACTCGCCCAAACCCAGCGAGTTATAAAAATGTCTTCATTATATGACTTTCGACATTTCCCACATTCTGTTTAACATAAATTACAATGAGATGCACATGTCACGACAAACACTTCTTAAGACATGGTCGACGATAACACGGAGGTACGGTTGCAGGAGACATAATCTGATAATGGGATAGGTCCGGCGGCAGCTATCTATTGTTCATACAGAGCTGCGGCCAGGCCAATACTAACCCATGTGGCGGGAAACGTTATTCAACATCATTACACAATGTTGATAAATACACTATTCAGCAACCACAAGTGAAGGAACTCAACTAACATGGCGAGATTGCAATTTGTCAACTTGACTACAGAATAAATGGTCCTCACGACACCAGCTCATCAGAGACGCCATGATATTACGTCATAACAATGACGTAGAACGCTGTGAGTAGCGTTATGTGAGAACGCGCGCATGTAGCGGGGATCTATACAGACTGAGTTATCAGCATACCATCTGTAAAGGCATCTCGGTATTAACAGTGCCCTCAGCTGTATGTAGGTTGTTCACCAGAGGTTAACTGGAAGTTGGCATATATTGTGTACAACATAAATTGCATAAGAATGGTCGGCCAATCGATGACACGGTTTGATTTCCGTATGTTAAACCTCAGTCAGGTCATGAGGAATATGTGGTCTGTCAACCGATACAGTGAACAACAGATGTCCTGTTATGGACTGGAATTAAGCTATTTCAGACAGATCTAGCCGTATTGATTTACTCCCCAAACGTTCATTACCTACTGTTTCGAATGCGCTACCTTCAACACGGATAACAGATCACATGATAATGACCGTCACTGACCAATATACTACATCACAAGGAATAGACTCAATATTTCTCGAAATCTGTAGAATGTTTCTCACTACCTGGTTTAGAGTTGGATGACAAAATCCCGCACGATCTTCTACGGTGAATATTCACAGCAGTGATAATTCCAATGAAAGTTCATACATCAATGGCGCGGAACTAATGCGAATCTCCCACTATACCACGTAGCTAGAACATTTGAGAGCATCCGAGTCATACCGGGAAGCGCTCGCCGAATTAGCGTCCCTCAATTCAATATAGATGTGGCTTTCAGACTTGAATGCCCAAAGTTATCAAGTCACTTCCCTAGTAAGCGCCATCAGTGTACTAATAGCAGAAGAGCATAGGGCCTTAATCTGGACCAAGTTCACAGAGCTGCTCTCTACTTACCCTTATGAGGGCGGATGCGAGTATGTGTGTAATCAGCTCTCGTAGTTACAGTTGGGCAGAGCTTGCCAAGAATGCCACGCGCCTGCCAATGTTTACTAACAAAGGCTGGGAGCCAAGGACTAATCCTGGCCGCTGATTGGCTATCGCGCGACTTATTCGTGACGCGAACGATGGCGCCACTTTTTCGGTAGTTTCCTTGGTAGGGAAAATGGGGTGATGTGGGGTTTAGGGCGTCGACATTCGCGCGCCAAACCAGTCACTTTAAGAAATAGTGTGTGTAGCAGACGACACCACCAACCCGCCTTTAATTGTCATTTTTCCTGGTGCCTGACAATTGTACAATAACAAGCTCTAAATTTCTCGCGAAAATGATAGCCATTGAAGTGTGGGGGTAAATAATTCGATTGCAACTCTCTGCCACAGCATGGACAGACTCGCTGCTGACAAGCTTTCGACCACTTCTGATTGGTTCCCACCCCATCCAATCACGCCAAGTTTGTGGTCGAAGAAGAGCATGTGTTTGGGGAGTACGGCTCGCCCAACGACCAACATATACAGTATTTACCAACATTGTAAATGCAGCTGAGCACGCATTCATCCAACTTAAATATTCACTTCGCGCAAACTGATGTCAGCTCTTTCCCATGCCTTACATGCGTAACCCGGTCACAGGGGCATTGCAAGGAGGTAGGATTTAGCTCAACAGACCTGCATCACGTTTATTCCCGTGGGAATGAGGAGCACTTAAGTGTATGGAGGATGAATACATGTGCCGCGTGGCGGGCTGTTTTTTCGGCCTTTTGGCTTGTACGACGGGTTAAGTTGGGCCTCGTACTTGTTAGAGGGGGGTATATTTTTCAGCTGCATTCTGTACGACGGGGTATTTTTTGGGCTTCGTGTTGTACGACGGGTAATTTTTTTTCTCTTCCCTTCTGTACAACGGGTTAAATAATATATTTTGCTTCAGTATGTCGAGATACCATCATAACAGAATTAATTACGAGACTAAATTGAAAATTCAAAACCGAAAGAAATACACGTTAACAGGAACCAACCTAAAGTGGTAAACATAATGTTGATATTCGTATTTCAACAACATATCGTAAAAACGTGTTTGTAATCATAACGCTCAAGTTTATCTCACGACATCATAATGTATTTGAAAGGCATCAAGGGTTGAAAAAGACTGGGTCTAATGTCCATTCCATCATATCGGCCCTTTATGAAAGATTAACTCTCTGGAAACTATATATTCCTACATCCTATCTCATATCATAAACTAGCAATTTAACTAGTGTCTATGTTGAATGTGGCTAAACCTTAAGAGCTATTTAAATGGCTGTGTCAAAAGGCTAACTGAAGACAAATTATGCCTATGAGCTAAAGAATATTACCTTTTGAAAGCTATATTTATTTATTAATTCTGCAGTTATAGATTGATCTTATTTCCTGATAACCATATTCATAGTCGCCTTATTATCAATACTCATGGTTGGATTAATTACATCAAAAACAATTATGTCTACCCACCAAACCCCCAACCCTTAACTATCACCATAGTCCAAAAATAGTAACATGTAATGCTCAATGAACATGTCTATATAGTTCATATTCAGAAAGAGCAAAACTGACCTTCATAAAACTGCTGGAGGTGCTGGCTATTTCCTACCAGGGTCTCAATCTGACCAGACAAGCTGAGTTCCATGAGACTTTGACGTAACCAGGTCTTGCCAGCGATGCCGCTGCCATCAGCGCCCCCTCTAGTTAATTTGTGGTACTGCTCAATCACGGGATCCATGGCAGGGTTGAGCCACCTCAAGCCTCGCACAAATAGCCAGTAATCATATGCAGAACCAAAATTTTCACCCTGAAAGATAATAAAATTTTGTTTATGAAAAGACCACACTGGAATTGAAAGGTAAAGCAATAATTCTATAAAGCTCTAGAGTGGCAGCCAAGCTATGAAGCTTCCATGTAAACTGTTGACAATAGGTTTTAATCTACATTGTAATGACTTGATATTTACATGTTAATGCAATGATGTAATAACTATGCATCATAAAATGAAGTTTATCACACTGATCATCTGAACGAGTAATAACCAGCGTGAGTTAGTCTTCATTTCACACAAACAAAAGGTCTACCAGATTGCATTTATATAAATTCAGATAATACCATACAGAACAACCAAACATCAGTTCAGATTACACACACATTCATACATATTACACTAACATCAATTGAGATCACTCACACATTCATACATATCACTCCAATATCAAAACAGATAACTCACTCATCAATTGAGATCACTTAAATATCAATTGACAGCACTTAAATATCAATTGAGAGCACTTACCAATTCAGATCACTCATCAATTCAGATTACTCAAATTTAAATTCAGATCACTCACTCATCAATTCAGATCACTCAAATTTAAATTCAGATCATTACTCATCAATTTAAAAATTTAAATTCAGATCACTCACTCATCAATTCAGATTACTCAAATTTAAATTCAGATCACTCACTCATCAATTCAGATCACTCAAATTTAAATTCAGATCACTCACTCATCAATTCAGATTACTCAAATTTAAATTCAGATCACTCATCAATTCACTCAAATTCAGATCACTCACTCATCAATTCAGATTACTCAAATTTAAATTCAGATCACTCACTCATCAATTCAGATTACTCAAATTTAAATCCAGATCACTCACTCATCAATTCAGATCACTCAAATTTAAATTCAGATCACTCACTCATCAATTCAGATCACTCAAATTTAAATTCAGATCACTCACTCATCAATTCAAACCCCTCAAACATCAATTCAGCTCACTCAATATGAATCTCAGATCACTAATCATTTCAGATTATTGAAATATCAATTCAGACCAATCAAACATCAGTACACAACCCTCACTCATCTATTCAGCTCAGATCATCAATCAATCACTCAATTCAATCACTCAAATTTACGATCATCAATTTAAAAAATCACTCAAGCATTCAAACCCCTCAAAATCAATTAAGCTCATCAATATCACTAATCATTTCAGAATATTACTACAGATCACTCAAACACCAATACAGATCACAGTCATCAAATCGACAGATAATACATACCTTAATACAGATCACTAACAGAATAACTACATCAGCCACATCAGCATATACACGTAGCCACACTGAAGGCATTACCTGAACCACTTGTAGTCCATGGTTGAGGATAAGCTCTACAGCTTTACACATTCTGTCCAGTCCACCATATGTACTCCATACATTGGGTGAGGGTACTGCCAGCAGCCCCTCCACTGTCGACTTCAACTTCACCAACAAACCGTTCCACTCCTCCCTGCAGCAGCAATTTAATATACACTGAGATGAAGTCCAATATAGGAGTAAGCGTCGTAGAGGCATTAACTGCTGTGGGAAGCTTTCAAACAGACATTGATCAACCATTATTAATGTGTGCATGAAGCATTTGTGAGAAGAGTTAATATTGCCAAGTGCAATGAGGTCCATTGGAGGAGGTAAATATAAACCACATTTAATATAACCCCATATAATTGGGAATCATTGGTATTAAATATCGGTGTCATTTTCATAATTACGTCTCATTGATCAGTTTGTGAACCCTCCCACAATCTCCACACCGACAAAAACAATGCTCAGTCTCAAATAACACCTTAAGTTGCAACGGTGAAGGTTGCCTTCATTTGCAATATATTTCAAACCATCGACGTTGGAGGTCTAATTAGGGCTGTCAGTGATTTTTTTCAAATTCATTGTATCTCGTTGAAATTATACACGAAGATAGGTATTCTCATGAGGATTCTAAAAAGGTATGTTTCATTTATTTAAGTCAATTAGAAACAAAGTTATTGAGGTTTCAGTTTCCAGCTGTGTTTCATTTTTTTAAATCAATTAGTAAAAAAGTTATTGAGGTTTCAAATTCCATATTATTGTTTGATTTTGTGCCAGAATTCTACGGTAAGGGTTAACAGACACTTTTCATGTCTTATATTTTGAATATCATAGTGAAATTATACCACATGAAATGTATAATCTAGAGGATTCTAATAAGCTATGTTTCATTTTTTTAAGTCAATTAGAAACAAAGTTATTGAGGTTTCAATTTCCATGGTATTGCTCGGTTTTGTGCCAGAATTCTTCGGTAAGGGATAACAGACACTTTTCATGTCTTATATTTTGAATAACATTGTGAAATTATACCACAAGAAATGTATAATCTAGAGGATTTTAATAAGCTGTGTTTCATTTTTTTAAATCAATTAGTAAAAAAATTATTGAGGTTTCAAATTCCATGGAATTGTTTGGTTTTGTGCCAGAATTCTTTGGTAAGGGATAACAGATACTTATGTTTTGAATATCATAGTGAAATTATACCACAAGAAATGTATAATCTAGAGGATTCGAATAATCAATTATTAAAAAAGTTATTGAGGATTTAAATTTCATGGAATTGTCAGTTTTTGAGCCAAAATTGACAGGATGACAGTCACTTTTCACTTTTCCAGATACCTGTCTGAAATGCCAAATAATGCTTATACTATTGCAACGAGACACCTGTATGAAATTGCCAAACAATGCTAATCTATTGCAAATAAAATGTTCGTAGCAGTCTACCAAGTCCAATAAAAATCCTCAGGGCCTGACTAGGGTCAAGTGTCAAGTGAAGGCAAGGTTGACCCTGATACGGGCTCACGCGGCGAGCATGAGATGATTGGACAACGTTTTGAAGTGCAAAATACGACCATTCTGGTCCATTTAATAAGAAAAAAAACTTAACCCATTTGTAACATCATACTTAAATTTGTTAAAAGTGTGTACATATGTCGCGGCCATCTGATGAAAATGGGGATAAAATACATTTGTTTACACTGTAACATTTCGTACGTAAATAATATTATTTTCCCTTTGGCCAATTTTTTTTTAGACTTAATATGATCTTGAACATTAGAATGTCATCTTGTCATTTACCAAACAATAAAAACTATACGAGTAACGAATACGAAACCGATTTAGAGAATTCGAAACGAGTTAATCTCGAAAGTCAAAAATGCTCGCCAAGAATTTTCATGTATTGCTCCACAAACACTCAGTTTTTATGGCTCAAATGGAGTAAAATGCGAAAAGTAAAGCAATATTATTGAAATTCAATACGTTAGCTCTCGTTTGATGTATCATTCATCCATGTATCTTAATATAAATGCCAGTTAGAGCAAGTAGAAAAAATTTGGAAATAACATTGAGGCACAAGCGGCGAGGTTCGGCTGACACCCCTAGTCTAATACACAACATTGATTGTAGTTTCATTATGCAATTAACCTTGGTGTTGTTAAATAGAGACTTTACCTCCGATCAGCGTTACAAGTTCATCTGACAAGCTAAACATGGACGAGGTTAAAACTTAATCATTCCCTAAGATATCTCAGCGTTTCTTAAATGACAACCTTGTCTGAGAGAAGGTTTCTAAAAAAACATTGGAGACCTCAAATAGTGGGTCAATATCTCATTTAATTGTTGTGGTTTGTAGGATGAGGTGTGGAGGGCAGGGGGGATGGAGGGGGGGGGGGTGGGTCGGCTTAACATTGCGCCACGCGTTGAACATGAAACATTAACTAGTCAAAGCACAATCGCTAGTGCATTCAAATAAATAAAAATAGCCATGGAACTTCATACAAAACCATTTCAGCCTGGTATTTAGTGGTAAACTCTATATCGTCAACCAAGCTATAAGGGGTGGAAATTAGCCCTAGGAGCGCTTCTGTACACATGTAACACAAAATAGTAGTCTAGTCGGGGCAGTACCAGTCAACAGGTATAAAAGATCAGGCTATTTTCTCATGACGAGAGCCTGGGAGAGCAGGAGAGATATCAGCGCGGATCAGATCATCAATGTTTCATATGTGTATAAAAGCTCAATCCGCATATTTTAACCTCGACAGCCACTGATGAATACACTACAGTGACGTATGATTGGCAACATGTGAGAAAATATATCTATGGTAGCATCACAAAAGTTAATCAAGCACCTAACGCCTTCACTGTCACCGCCTCTTCGTAACATCGCTAGTTGTTTTCACGTGACGTCACCGGAAAACCCGTGAGGGATTTGTATGGACACCACTATGGGACTGTAAAAGCAATCGGCAAAGCGGAATAATTCCTAAGGGTATTTGCTACTTCTGCAACCCGATTATATTCACCTTTGGTCTTCCTTTATGACTCTTAAATCAGAAACGTAAGGGAAAATTTATTTTAAAAAAAGGTCATTTTTTACCCTGCGCCTCAAAAATTATTATTAGCATATGTAGACTGCTAATATTATTGTCTGCAAACATATGCAGACTGACATCATTTAACTGATATCAAATGGCGGTACAATTCACTTATGCTTTATGTCATCAGGTGGGGTGTAAGAGCCACACTTGTAGACCCCTCAATACATGTGTGTTTCCACCAGTACTCTACATCATTCTCCTTTATCTATCCTTCATGATACTGACGTTTATTGTCATTTTACCTCATGGAAAAAAGTATTCAAATATTACGTGGAATTTAATACCTAAAAAAAATGCCAGTAAATAATCGCCCCCCAGATAAAATGCCATCAAATTGTTAACAAAATCGTACAATTGTACATTATCCACGTGCAATAGAACAGGGTTTATTTTGGGGGGCTTAAAATGTATGAGGTTGGGTATAAAATAAGGGACACCATTCCCTTTCATAGATCCCTATGTTTAAATGAGCAGTATCGGAGAATTTCAGAGCGCTATAATTTATGATCCACAAACTGAAGTAGTTGAATCATAATGAGTGACCGCGCAAAACGAAATAATCATAACGTATTTTGTCCGAAGAACGTAAGGAATCATAGTGCTCATCGATATATAGAGCGACCTTCACACAAATCATCTCTTGGTTCTTTGGATTCTTAGCGTGCCAACATGAGGTCATAAAATTGATCAGATACACAGTGTCATTTTATTTACTTTTTGCCGACTTATGCTTCACTAGAAGACAACAGCCCAAGGCCCGAGCATTGCAATTATTTCAAACCACAAGGCTTTCCATAAAATAGGAAGCGGAAATGGCAGGTTAAAGGTTACCTGTCATGCTCTCCTTCTTTTTTAGCGCTGAAATCATGGCGGCTGGCGATCAAGCTCAGTTTGAGATACTGCTTCAAAGACTGATGAGCCCTGACAACCAAGTCAGGGTTCAGTCCGAGGTGAAAACGCCACATTCTATTTGATCTTCTAACCGGCGTCGGGTTAATTTTTGGGCATTCTGTCAATCATTTATATTTCCAAATTTGTGGTAGACCACATGTGCGCCTCGCCTCCGTGCCTCCTCTCAAGCCGGATTCCTAAAGCGCCGAGATATACTGTTTCAAACTGTGATTGCTCTAACATGTAAAATATCACAATTGTTGATTGGAGAATTACGTGTATTTCCGTACTACTCGGGCCAAAATAACCTTGAATCATTACATTGGAATCACTTCTAGAAATTGTAGATCGTTTCCTGCACTGGTTGTTTCGTACACTGCGTTAGCAGGTTAGGTTTAATGCCTTATGTGCAAACACTCTTCACTTATCTATGTTTGCGAAATCAAGCAGTCTGTCCTCACACACACACACACACACACAGTATCTAATGTTTCAGTCTCACAGTCAGGATCTAAGTTGTGAATTTCAGGTGACTGAAGTAAAACACTCATGAGGTTGACTAATGTGGAGTGGCATATACTGGTAGGGCGGTCAAACGCTGCGCCGATTTTGTTTGGACAAGCCGTTTTTTTGCTGTTTAGGGCTCCGATGTAACTGGCTGCCGACGGCGAATGATTAAACGGCAGACTTTGCTGTTTAGATATGTTGTAGATAAAGATTAGTTCTTTCATATGATACCAAATTCAATCATATAGGTGAATGGGAATAAGTCGTAAATATTACCCGAAAATGGCAAAATGTCGTCAATTTCGGGGCCCAAAATATCGTGGCGGGATTTATATGGTTGACAGAAAATCGTCGTACGGGCTGAATATTAATCAGAATCACATTTAAACGACAGAATATTGAAGAAAAATGAAAACGGTATTCTGATCCGAGTGAATGGCATTGAAATCGATATTTAAAAGCTGTAAAATCCGTGGTTTTCTGCTTCAAATCCGGATAACTCGCCGGTATTTTTACAAATTCACCCCATTCACTCGGCTTCGGGAAGAAGAGACTGTCCCTCCCACAATGGCTTTTACAGCTTTTTGATTGGTTGAATATTCACCCCGTAGCCCTCCGACGAACCAACCATATCACGAGCAGTTGAAAGCAAAACCGCGCGAAATCCTTTTCGACGCGAACATTAGCTAAGCACGCTGCCAGCTTGTCGTCAGACGACTTTTCTGCTATTTTCAACTTATTGAGGTATTCCAAATTAGTAATGGATTCTGCAGCAAGTGTGCAAGTTTCTAATGGTGAGTTATTTATATATTTATGTAATAAAATAAGATCTTCGGTTGAATATATGTAACGATGTAACGCCTCCATGACCATATTTAGAAGAGTCTAAGTTGGCGGCATTGCACGCCGGGGGCACTTATTCTACCAAATTTAGTTAACAATTGTTTTTGTGAAATGTATTCAAAAATAATTATTGTTAATGTAGAATCATTCATTACTGAGGTTGATTCGTCAAAGATTATGAGTAGTTTGGGTATTTATTTGGTTGTAACAAGCTCAGAATAAAAAAAAACCCTGACCCAGTAACCACTCCCCACCCGCCTTGCTTGCCAACGCCCGATGCGTGCATTTTAAAGATGGCGGGTCTCATCCCCGTGGCGGAGCGGGAGCAGTCTTGCGTGTGATGTCAGTTTTCGTTTGAAACAGAGACAGTGGCGCATTTTAACATAAAATCATAGTAAGCATACAACCAAGACAGCTGTTTGTTATATATGATGGTTGGGGTGCATATGGCACTGATTATCCCAGCCACGGTCGGACGGTTATATAAAATATGTCTACTCAGACGTGTAGGGCTATACTTATCCAAACGCATGACATGGTCCGAAAAGATGGGATATTAATGTAGCGTCCACTGTGTTGCAAAATATTAACACTGTGCTATAATCATATGTGCTTCATTCCAATTTTGTACTTATTTCAGGTCAAGTCAAAGACATATTCAACAGTATATTTGTAGATGTACATAGTGATAGCAGTCTAAAAACAGGACAAAGACTGCAAAAATTCTTTTCCATGTTGCGTTCTATTGACCCTTCAAGAAGATGCTTGCCAACATGCTTATTTTCATCACAGGATAACCTCATAAATGAAGTTATTGTTAAAATGAAGAACACCGTCACCGACCAGGCAAGTAACAACAAAAAAATTAACAATCTACTAGGCGCATGGAGAGAAGAAGCATTGCCATAAGTCACAGCAGGATGGGACAAGCTTTCCACAGAGGAAAAAAGAGGGCTGATCTCGATGAACAATTTTTTTCTGTGGCCTTCATGTTTTGGTTGGCCTTTCAGAACAAGCCAACAAAACATTGTCAATATGGGAAGCCCTGGTTCATAACGGGCAGACGGTAGGTAGTATGGCTTTACCTGGCGCTTTCAATAAAGCAGGTGAATCAGGAACCGCCCGCATGGTAAGGACAATCTGTAAAACTGTTCAAGATCGTGGGTGCCAGAAGTCTGGGAAGCCTTTGGAATTTAGGGATTTTCTTCAAACTCAAGGTCAAAGGAAACGCGTCCCACTAGCGCCATTCAAGGGGAACCGATTTAACATCCTGTTCCACAACAGTGCTGGTGTGTTCTACCTTCACAAAGATCTCGAGGTATTCACACAACTTCACAAAGATGACAACAAATTAGTGCTAGCAGTTGCTGCTGATGTCGCTGTGAAGACTTACCAAGCAGCAGCAAGAGCACTGGGTCTCATAGCTAAGATCGTTACTGAGCCACTGTGGAGAGCCATGGAAGAAAATGGCCATTTTTCAGATGACAGCATGTTACAAGGCAATGTTTTCCAAATTTCAACAATGGAATATTGATGCTAGTCCTGTCCTTGAAGGAACTGCGATCCTTCTAACTGAAGAGGTTTCTGAGGCGTGACAACGTATTCGACAGTCTTGCAGAGCCCCATCCGGACACTGATGCTCTCACCAAACAGGCACTAGAAATTATCATGTCCTCCTTTCTAGTGATATGCATAAGGCAATTGAAATACCATTTAGAAGGTGGAGAGCACTCATCGTGGTACAGATACAAGTATCCAGTCCCTGAATAAGAGGAACACCACGTTTATGTACACCATCAGATATGACGCTTGCCAACTTGAGTACAAGTTTTCACTTCTTGAAGATCTTGAAGCTGGAGATCTGCAACTTTTGAATTTGTCAGCAGAAGAGTTTGTTGGGCAGCGAATCAAGCACCGTTTTACACCAGAAGATGACGGAGAAGACTACTGGTTCATGGGGAAAGTGCTCGACTACAGTCGAACAACAGATAAACATCAAATAGCATACGACTGTGAGGATGATGAAGACGACGATGACAGCAACTTAGAAGTCTACGAAGAGCCAATATTAAAAGATTATATATCGGGCGATGTTAGATGGCTTTAAAAAGTATCTTTTGGGAGGGGTGCAATAAAGTAGCCTATCCAAAATCAGCATGACTTCATAACACAGTATAATATCAAAACATCAGAATGGTGAATGTATTGACAATCTACAAGGGTGGTGGTGTAGCAATATGAACAGTTTGCATCGCTATTCAATGTGCTAGAATAAGCATTGCCGGGAGCTACGGTTATCCCGGATGCTTAGCCTGGCACCTAAAATACCTTTACATCACTGCGTTCTTCAGAATTATCAACAGCTCACTCATTTGCCTTGGACCCCAGCCCCCTCCCCCCCGCTGAAGTGATGTGCCAATGTACTGTATTGACTATTCTGTTGTTTGTCTTGTTCAAAGTTCAGTCATTGTATTATGTTTTAACAAATGTATATACTGTACATGAAAAGTCCAATTCAAAAAGTAAATTACCGTATTATTGCAGAAGTTTGGAGAGCATTGCCGGGAGCTACGGTTATCCCGGGTGCTCAGCTGAACCCTCGTACACCTTAATTTTTGTTCATTCATATTCCACAACTTGTAGATACTTGCTACATTTATAAGTGAGTGTGGGAGTTTATATTTATTTTGCCAAGTTGTGCAAGTTATATGTTGGGTGTGTAAATTTTTTTGGGGGAAATTCCCCCGCACTAATTCTCAATAATTTAAGCGGGTACACATAGTAAATGGTTAAGGATTGACACTTAAAGCTTAACAAGTTGCATTTTCAATGTGTATTTATGCAGTGTATAAGCTGTTCCTATTTTTTGCAAAGTATCAAAGGGGTATGAGTAATATTTTTTACACAGTCAATGTTTTCGTCAATTTCCCCCCCAAAAATTTACAGTAAAAATATTACCGATGGCCGACCTTAATATGGCCTCAATATACATATATGGAGCAATTAAGTTATTAAAACATTCCCTCTTGACAATAACTGCATGCTGCACTGCATACATGAGTTTTAAGGCTCATGGATGATGTGTTTTGGGTGAAAAATAGCTCTTTACCAACAATAAAGCCAAAAAAAATTACGGAATATATTCATGACATACCTCCTTCCAAGGGCTCCCATCTAATAACTGGGTCCAAATAAATGATGCAAAACTTCCTAATGATACAACTGGATGTTAACTTATTAATAACTGTTAGTTTTAGGGTGAAATAGCAAATATTTTTTCCAATATGAGCAAAAGTTTACCACATATCGTAAAAATCCTTTAAAAAAGTTAGATTTTTGGTCATTGAACGATATTTAATATAGAAAGAAGTATTTTAGTGGGAAATAATTGGTATTAGGCCTCACAAACTAGTTCTTTTAAGGTCCACATGGCTGTTATTGATCTCAGTTGATCAAATAACTTGTTTCATAATTCAGCATTGAATTATGGGCATTCAAAGTAGGCCTATAATCGAAAAAATGGACCGGACACGGCTAAAAAAAGTCCAAGACACAAAATACCATTTTCCACAGTCCGTAAATTGTAAAATAAATTTAACCATAGAGTTGTATGCTTTTAATTTGTCTAAGGAGCTCCCAAACATGCCATTTAGTATGAAACAGTAGTCTATAATGATCTAGTATAGATATAATGGCAAACCAAACTTACCTCATATGGGAAACAGGGAGTTTGTAAAGTGCTTGTCCAAATTATGTGCCATTTTTGGACCATAAAAATTGCAATAACTTTCTAACGGATCGACATATTTCAAAAATAAAAACAGTTTTGATATGCCCAAAGTTAGACCTTTCAAATGAACTAATAGCATATTTGATACAAGCATTTTGAAATTTTGATTGACCACCCTAATACTGGCCCACCAGTCAGTCTTGGGTTGGCCCATCACATTGAAGCCTCTCTCACATTCTGCCATAGATGAACAAATTGTTAGTATCAGGTCGAACAAATATAAAGCACCCTCTAGCATACGACTCACTCGGGGCCAGCTCAAACTGCTCAGCCCTATCGAACCAAGTACGGGAGCTGCAGTGATAAGACCTTAAGTTGGTCTGTTGGGCTACCTATCATATATTGACATGCATGAATTTTATCTTTGACGAACTGTGCTTATCTTGGGCCTTATTTATAAAGAATATCAGATCGTATTCATAAAAAACTAAAGGCGGAGATTTTAGAGATTTTTTATGAATACGGCTGAGACAGCCAACTTACCTTACCCTCTACAAAACCTGACTTTATGATGCGATGACACCCAATAACTCGCTGGGTGATACACTTTCAAGGTATCTGAATTGAATTGTTGAATTTGTGCATTGCATTGGAATCGAACATAGTAGGACGTCCTCTCAGATGTCCTGATGGGCTTGTTATAGAACTTACGGGTAAACCAGTTGGAAAGGATGCAACGATGTGAAGGGGGGGGGGGGGTGTGCAGCGGAAAAGGGGGTGCATTGTTTTTTAAATGAATGATTTCTGCTGCTGCCCCATGCTTCACAGAATTGAGTCGGCAACATTTGAGATGTTAGCAGAGATAATTGTTTATTTACTTCAAATGAATGAATAGAAGGATGAAGAATTATTTCTAGACTGACCACTCCAGTACATATGGCTTGACATAGGGTAAGCCGCTACTGTAGATATAGTGGTCGATGGTAGGCCTAAAATATATATGTGTATATTATTTATCTATGAATATAGTGGTCGATGGTAGCATTTTTGGTGGCATATTTATTATGCATAACTTGCCCCTTTGCAATTATTGCCTCTATGGTACTAACCAGAAGTTAAACTTTGTGTAAGAGTAAACGAGCAAAATATTTATGATAAAACCATGGCAATGAACTTTGGATGTATATTCCCTGGAGGAGGACATAAAACATTCCAATCTGTTGAAGGCATGTTTAAGTTTAGGTCAGGCTGGTGACTGAGTAATGGGTGTTATTTGCTATTCCATCTAGAACTGGGTGCATGGCAAAACCTAAATTTGCATTGAATGTCAACTTACTCAATGTTCCCACTTGCTGTAAGGTTATGCTGATTTTACGTGAACTGATTTTATTTATTATCCTCAACTGATAGACTAGGATAGAAAATAATCATTTGATGAATCTGATTATTCACCGGCATCACTAAAATACATGTAAGCAGGTCTTGAAAGTAGGACTACCCTGAAAATCGGTGAATAATCTTATTGCTATTATGTATACAGGAGACATATGAGAGTGTTCCAGCCATCACTAAAGTTCCGTATCTACTACAGACCATGCGGAATGGCAACGCTGCCATGGAGGTAGGTTATATTATAACACTTGTGGAATGTCAGTTGTTGATAAGTTATTGTTATGTACAGTGTTATGTCATCATCTTGCTATATCTGATGAATGTACCCCTATGCCTCTGTTTTAGCGGAGGGTTACAGCAATATTTGGAAAATGGGTGACTTAATAATGAACAGTTACTTGCATTATTTCATGTCAGGGAACCTTGTGGGGTGAATCTATAATGACTTGGACTGAAGCTTGGATTGGTATTTCAGCAGTTGTTGCTGTTATACAGATAATGGCATCACAGTGATCCAAATTGATCTACCTTAGTTTATTCTTGGCTTCTGCAATAGAACTGAAGCAGCCTCTTAGCTGCACCAGTGAGCGTGGTTGATTAGCAACCGTGTCGTGCTAATCAAGCGTTAGGATGACACCTTTATTTATTTCAATTCAAAACCCACTTGCCATCAGATGTAGAAAGCAGTATTGGACCCTATATAATCAATGTTTTCTTCCAGGTGCGCAACATGTCGGCCGTCTTGCTCCGGCGTCTTTACACATCTTACTTTGAGGAATTCTGGCCCCAGTTCACACCTGACATGCAGTCTAGCATCAAGCAACAGATGCTACTGTGTGTTCAAGAAGAACAGGCTGAAGCCATCCGCAAGAAGATGTGTGAATGTACTGCTGAGTTTGCTCGTAACATGCTTGGTAAGTTAGCAGATGCAAATGAAATCTATCTATTCTGGCAGATTGAATTTGCTTTAATTTTTTTTTATTAATTTATGATTTAGCAATTTCTCTTTCAATGCATCACATCCAATGAGGTAGCTTGATGAACAGTAAGCTATCAATCGGTTTCCATCTATTTACCAGGTGTTATTGAACTTTTGGTCTTTTTGTTCCATAAACATGATGAGAAGTCAAAGAAACCAAGTTCTGTTGATGGACATCCCTCCTTTTTCTATTTCATTTGTATATAAGTACAATTTATTTGTTGTTATTGACGTTTCAAATGATGGCGGTTGTAATTATAGATGATGATGGCAGCAACACATGGCCAGAGGTGCTCAAGTTTCTCTTTGAATGTGCCAACTCGCAGGACGCACGCTTGAGAGAAAGTGCACTCCATATTTTCAGGTTGAAACTCTCATTCATTTTGCTAATTGTTTACATGTGGGTGCTGGATTTGGTTGGCATTTGAAACTCATTTTGTATTGCGCGTTTTACATACTTGGGCGATTGGAACACAGGAATTGAGTACTATACATGCCAGCCAATAGCTTGTAGATTTTGTTAGTTTGGGTTTACATATTTCATTTGATGAGGTAAAATTGTTATATGTATCAAACAAGTTGCTGTATTGGTTCCTGGTGTTGCTGTATTGGATCCTGGTACTGCTGTATTGGATCCTGGTACTGCTGTGAGGAGACAGAGAGGTACTATGTCAGTGATTAACATGGGTTGTCTGTGTTTCAGTGTGGTGCCAGGTGTGTTTGGCAATCAACAGGTGCAGTACCTGGACGTCATCAAGCAAATGTTGCAGCAGTGTCTCGCTGACCAAGCTAATGTCCCAGTGAGTATGGTTGATTCTGAGGATCAGCATGTTCAGCACTCATTTCAGGGCATGTTGCTACAGAAAATAGATCAGAGGGGATATCGCATAGTTGTTCTCTTGTTCCTGTATGTCAATCCATGTTTGGTTAAGGGAACCCATGATTGTCTTGATGTACAGGTCCAATTCGCTGCCACCAGAGCCACTGTTTCGTTTATTCTTGCCAATGAGAGTGAGCATGACCTTCTCCATCGCTTCTCTGACCTTCTACCGGGTGTCCTGGCTGCGGTGGAGAAAAGTTGTCAGCTGGCTGATGACGACACCCTGCTCAAGTGTCTCGTTGATCTCTCGGAAAACACTCCTAAGTTCCTGCGACCTCAAATGGATCATCTCTTTAACCTCTGTCTCAAGGTCAGTGCTTGATATTTCTGTCGGTCAGTGTTAAGTGTTTAAAAATAAACAAAGCTTATTCGTAAGCCATTTAAAAGTTGCTAAGGCAACATCTCTATCTTTAGAAGATCTGAAATGTGTAATATTGATGTAATTTACTAGTAAATATGACATGTGCTACCCTTTGAGGGTTATTTTGACTTTCACAACATGCATATTCCTGATTAAGTTGTAGGGATTTCCATACAATGTTTGAATTATTCAATGTATTAACTCATCTTCTCTGTGATGCTCTTTGTATTCCTACAGTTGATTGGTAACTCTGAAATGGAAGATTCTTGGCGCCAGCTTGGTCTGGAGGTTCTTGTTACATTGTCAGAGACAGCCCCTGCCACTGTGCGCAAGTTAGGGGCGAAATTTCTGGAAAATCTGGGTAACGTGTCATGGTCAATGACATAGATTATGACTGCTTGAAGTTAATCCACTGGTATCCTGAGATGTTAAAATCCTATGTTATACAGTTCCCTATGTTGACATTTACAGGTGTGTCTATGTGGCTCGTTAGCAGGTGTGTTAGTTTTTGTGTGTAGTGCCACAGATCCTAGTGCTGATGGTAGACTTGGAAGATGAAGATGACTGGGCTTTAGGTGACGAGGCTGAGGAGGAGGATAATGACAGGTGAGCTGTTATACTCGGCTAATAGGTTTCCTGTCTTTTGTGGTATCTATCATATTGCTGACGGTTGATTTTGGGAAATGCAAGTGATTCATCATCACCATCGTCATCTTTCATCCATGGACTGATGACAATATTGAAGAGTCTGGCAGCATATTCTAATTGCCTCTCCCTTATACTATTGTTGTACACCCAGTGAATCTCTCCATCTTTCATATATTGCCTTGCTAGCCCCACCCCCCTCCTAGCCTCCCACACCACTGTATTAGAGCATTGAACTACTGGTGTTAGTATATGAATCGATATTGAAAATGACCACAGCAACATGTCTCTGTGAACAAGACATGTTTGGTCAATATGAATATGATACTGGTGATGTCTATTATATTTGCTACTGTTGACAATAGAATGAGGTCAAAAATTGACGGAGGAAGTCTTATATTCTGGCCTCTGATAAATGTCAGTGAGGTTTATTCTGAAGCTTGACTAGACATCCAATCACCTCCGCCCCTCCGCTCCCTCCCCCCACCTGCTTCGTTTGTTTTAAATAAGGAAACCCTGCCTACAATTTCACTATCTACAGTGTTGAAATATAAACTGTTAGCAACTTAGTGTCAAATACTAGTCTGGTCGGTTTATACATGATACCCAAGATGTATTTAGACCCACTGCATATTGAATCTCCCGCCATGGATATCTGTGATGCTGTGTATAATATTTGCTACTCTTGACTGGAGGAATGACGACAAAACATACTCTGAGATATCCTGGCTGGGGAATTTTCCCTTCACCTAAATGCCAAAAATTGTTGCCACTATTTATACCAAGGCCCTGTTTGATTGAAGCAGTCCCTGTCATTACTTTTCCACCTTCTGTCCTGTTTCATTTTTGATAGAGTCCACATATATATTGTTAGACGAGGCCTGTGATGTTTATAAGATTCACTACTCTTACAAACAGTATGGTGAACAATCTACTCTGAGGCCTGTTTCAGACTACCCTGGCTTTTAGGTGGATCAACTTTTGATGTTCAGTCGGGTAAACTGTGCATCATCTTAGAGCAGATTGCATTTACTTCTTTTTTTAAAAAAGATTAATTCTTTATGATTGTTAGAGTTTATTTATCAGATATTAACCTGAAATTAGTATTTTGGTATCAAATAGTTGTCAATTAAATTTCACTATTAAAAAACCTTGAATTTATCTGATATTTTAGCTTGTTTGAGGCCACCTGTCGTGGATATCTGTGATGTTGTGTATAATATTTGCTACTCTTGACTTGAGGAGTGACGACAAAACATACTCTGAGATATCCTCAAATATGAAACCCCATCCGTATAATATTTTCTACTATTACCCTCCATAATTTATTCAATGACGTCGCCACTGTACTGTCAATACTAAGGCCCTATTCAAGTTTACATCTACATGGCTGGTGATGTTGATAAGATTCGCTACTCATACCAATGGAATGATGAGGAATCTATTCTGAGGCTTATTTCATCCATTCCTGGTTCTATGGTGGTGTTTCAAAGGTTTCCCTGTGAGTCTGGGTTCAGCCCAAGTCTTTATATATGCAATGTTGTGTGTGCACATTATCTCAGAGTATTTGTATTCTGGGCACTATGGACCAACACTGTCTTGTTTGTCATAGTATTTTCTTTCAACACATTACAGCTATGTGTATTGTGACAGCAGTGATATTGTGCCGCCGCGAACTCACCTGCGATGGATATCTGTGATGCTGTGTATAATATTTGCTACTCTTGACTTGAGGAATGACGACAAAACATACTCTGAGATATCCTGTCTGGAAAATTGGCAAATATGAAATCCCAACAGTATTATCTTTTACTATTACCCTCCACAATTTGTTCATCGACGTCGCCACAGTACTGTCAATACTAAGGCCCTATTCAAGTTTACATCTACATGGCTGGTGATGTTGATAAGATTCGCTACTCATACCTATGGAATGATGAGGAATCTATTCTGAGGCATATTTCATCCATCCATGGTTCTATGGTTGTATTAATACAAGCCTTTTAACTATCTATTTCTATTGTTTCTATATAAATATCAGAACAAGTGTATATTTCTCCTTGGTATCTTGGAATACTATCTTTTGAACATTGAGCCAGATTATCGTGATAAGACCCACTGCATATTGAATCTCCCGCCATGGATATCTGTGATGCCGTGTATAATATTTGCTACTCTTGACTGGAGGAATGACGACAAAACATACTCTGAGATATCCTGGCTGGGGAATTTTCCCTTCACCTAAATGCCAAAAATTGTTGCCACTATTTATACCAAGGCCCTGTTTGATTGAAGCAGTCCCTGTCATTACTTTTCCACCTTCTGTCCTGTTTCATTTTGATAGAGTCCACATATATATTGTTAGACGAGGCCTGTGATGTTTATAAGATTCGCTACTCTTACAAACAGTATGGTGAACAATCTACTCTGAGGCCTGTTTCAGACTACCCTGGCTTTTAGGTGGATCAACTTTTGATGTTCAGTCGGGTAAACTGTGCATCATCTTAGAGCAGATTGCATTTACTTCTTTTTTTAAAAAGATTAATTCTTTATGATTGTTAGAGTTTATTTATCAGATATTAACCTGAAATTAGTATTTTGGTATCAAATAGTTGTCAATTAAATTTCACTATTAAAAAACCTTGAATTTATCTGATATTTTAGCTTGTTTGAGGCCACCTGTCGTGGATATCTGTGATGCTGTGTATAATATTTGCTACTCTTGACTTGAGGAGTGACGACAAAACATACTCTGAGATATCCACAAATATGAAATCCCAACAGTATAATCTTTTACCATTACCCTCCATAATTTGTTCATTGACGTCGCTACAGTACTGTCAATACTAAGGCCCTTTTTAATTTTAATCAAGTTTACATCTACATGGCTGGTGATGTTGATAAGATTCGCTACTCATACCTATGGAATGATGAGGAATCTATTCTGAGGCTTATTTCATCCATCCCTGGTTCTATGGTGGTGTTTCAAAGGTTTCCCTGTGAGTCTGGGTACAGCCCAAGTCTTTATAGATACAATGTTGTGTGTGCATATTATCTCAGAGTATTTGTATTCTGGGCACTATGGACCAATATGGTCCCGTTTTTCATAGTATTTTCTTTCAAAACGTTACATCTATGTGTATTGTGACAGTAGTGAGATTGTGCTGCCGCAAACTCACCTGCGATGGATATCTGTGATGCTGTGTATAATATTTGCTACTCTTGACTGGAGGAGTGACGACAAAACATAATCTGAGATATCCTGGCAGGAAAATCAACAAATTTTACTTGGGTTCAACCAGTTCACTTATCCACTGGACGCTTCAGTGCTTCTGCAATTGGTCGTGTTACTTTTGGCTTGTTGGTGCCTCTTTGGCTATCTGAGGAATCTCTCCATGGATATTGAACAGCTGTTATGACTCTCTGAAGAAGCATTATAGCGATGTTTTATTGCCATTTCATCGTCATCATCATCATCATCATCATCATCATTACTTTATAGATCAATATTGAAAGGCCCTTTCTTCCAGTGCCTGTCTTGATCTGCTTGTAATGTGCGGCATGTTTGACCGGTGGTCGTGTGTTTGTGTGTAGTAACGCGATCGCTGGTGAGAGTGCTCTAGACAGACTGGCATGTGGACTGGGTGGAAAGACCATGTTACCCCACATCCTCTCTAACATACCACAGATGCTGGCACATGGTGAGCTCAGCTTAACTATGCTTGATAAGCAATGAATTTAGACTCGCGGTTACTATAATGGCTATGTGTCAGTCGATTATTTATATGTATTGTGAGTCTGGGATGTTATGAAGTCGGTGAATGTCTTCTATCAAGTTTTTTTTACAAGGCTTCAGTATTCCTTCACTGCTATTGTTAAGGTCTGGCATTATTGTATCGTCTGCCTGGGTGTCTTCAGCGTGTTATCTTTGGTTCGTTACTATTCTTGCCTGTGACTTGGTGTTAAGAGTGTTGTATGAGTCGGTAAGCATGTGTCACAGAGAGCTGGAAGTACCGCCATGCAGCTCTTATGGCCATCTCAGCCTGCGGCGAGGGCTGCCACAAACAGATGGAACAACTCCTCAACAACATTGTCATGGCCATCATACCATACCTGGCTGATCCAGTAAGTCCTCATCCCATCTCTGCTCATCATTGAGTCGTACTTGATGTCCTCTTGTATGTCTGTGTAATGATGTCCTTCACCTTTGTCTGCAGCATCCCAGGGTTAGATATGCAGCGTGCAATGCCCTCGGTCAAATGTCCACTGATTTTGGACCCATGTTCCAGAAGAAATTCCATGAAAAGGTATGTGTGTGGTGAAATAATGCAGTCACTGGCTTTCTTTGAGAGAGGTACCTGTGTTGGGAAGGGGAGGGGGTTGTTTTCTTGTTGAAAGGATGTGATTGCTGCTGCTGCTGCTGCTGCTGCTGCTGCTGCTGCTGCTGCTGCCTGTGTTGCTGCTGCTGCTGCTGCTGCTGCTGCTGCTGCTGCTGCTGCTTGCTGCTGCTGCTGCTGCTGCTGTGCTGCTGCTGCTGCTGCTGCTGCTGCTGCTGCTGCTGCTGCTGCTGCTGCTGCATGGGCAGTGTTATTTCACAAATAGCATTATTGTATAGAAAACTCTGGTTGGTTGTATAGTGTTTAAGATGGGTAGAGGATGAATGAATTATTGAATTTGTGGTTCCTCATACAGCCTGTCTACATTGAGGATGATGATTTCTGTGTGGAAGAGAGGTGTTTAGCATGCCGTCTTGGTGTGTTGACCTCTGTGACCCCACTGTTGTCATAGTTACTCTGACTCAACCAGCTTCAGACAGTTGGCAGTATCAGGAGACAGTATTTGGCTGCCTGGTTCCGGCCATGTATAGAATAGAATGGAAGCACCAATTACTGGTCAACATTTGATATAATCTTCATATGTTTGTGATGTGGATGTTGTTTTTCATCTTATCAATCACGGTCAACTTACAACAAATGAAACAACATTCTAATTTATTTGATAGTCTATTGTTAGATGGCATGGGGTGAAATAGTTGAGGATGATGATTTCTGTGTGGAAGAGAGGTGTTTAGCATGCCGTCTTGGTGTGTTGACCTCTGTGACCCCACTGTTGTCATAGTTACTCTGACTCAACCAGCTTCAGAAGATTTAGAAATCTGAGATGATTTTGTGTTGTCAGTTGTCAACCATGCATATTCAATTGAAGTTTGTATCATGCATGCCTGATGTAGAACTGGCAGGTATGTTGATCATGTGGAGTCAGTTGTATAAGTGCTGCAACCAGCGAAGCACCATTCAAACCACCATAACCTCCTCTTTGGTTTGAAGTTAACTGCCTGAGTGTTTGTTTGTGGCAGGTGATCCCTGGCCTGTTGCTGGTCATGGATGACACAGCCCACCCTCGTGTCCAGGCACACGCTGGTGCTGCGCTCGTTAACTTCAGTGAGGATTGCCCCAAAGGCATCCTCACTCAGTACCTAGATCCTATCATCTGTAAACTCGAGGAGGTGCTCAACTCTAAGCTTAAGGAGGTCAGTCTTGTTTTAACCTTGTTGCTGTTTGACTGTATAATTGCACTATATAATTGTAGTTATTAAGTGGGACAAAGTTTCATTGATTTATTTAAGGTTTGATTGTCTTATTTGGTTGTGCAGTAAGATGTGAAATGGTTAGAAATGATAACAGCTCAAGTGACTCGTTCTTGCAAATATTCTGGTCTCATCAGACCTCTGTTTTTGATGAAGTTAAGCAAGGATATAGTTAATGATGATCACAATATATGGTCCTCTCTATGTGAAGTTGATGGAGAAAGGCACCAAGCTGGTCTTAGAGCAGGTTGTCACGACACTCGCCTCCGTAGCTGACACGGCTGAGGAGAAGTTTGTTGTCTACTATGACAGGTGACAAGGATCGTTGGCTGTATCTTCGCTCTATTGCCTGAACAGTGATGATATACTGTAGGATGGATTGCAGCTTGTTGGTGTGGTTTTGGAACTTGTTTTCTTTCTGCCCTCGTCTGTAGGTTCATGCCGTGTCTGAAGCATATCGTACAGAACGCTGTGGCACCTGAAGTGAGGCTCCTGCGAGGCAAGACCATTGAGTGTATCAGTCTCATTGGTTTGGCTGTGGGGCAAGATAAGGTAACATATTCGTGTTCTATCAGCGCCTATTTAACTTTATTTTATCTCAATGGACTGAACATTTCCCTGGTTGTTTGTATTGATCATGCAGAAATAAATAATTGTTTGGTTTGTCTGTGTGTTAAGTTTATGCAAGACTGCAGTGATGTTATGGAGTTACTTCTCAGGACCCAGACAGACTGGGAAGATTTATCAGAAGACGACCCACAGGTAGGTGAAAGGTCATCATCCTTCTCTGAATGTATGCTATGTGTAACTTTATTTGCTCTGCTGTTAAGTTGAAGTTATAATATGCCTTGGCTATGCTGTCCATCTGTCTACATGTTTGCTGTCTATTTTCATATGCCTTTGCTCTTGTCAGTCCATCTGTCTATTATAAAGCAAGCCAGCTGCCCTAAATCACACACTTATTCCACTGATGTCTGTAGGTCAAAGGTCGCTGTGCTGATAAAATGCATTGAAGTATAACTCGGTGCCACATATGTAATGCTTAGGTGCATCTTGCGCCTTGAAAGGGATAACTACTGTTAGTGGGTGACCAGTTCATTGACCCCAGATGATTTAACCTGTATTTAACATAACACCTTGTTGTCTGATTTTGCCAGCCCCTGAAAACCAGCCCTCTGATATTTCTCTCAATTCACAACTTTACATAATTGTTTGTCTCAGTAAATCTGTTCAAAATAAGCATAGCTTGAGATTCACTGGCATCTAGCTGATAAACTGATTATGAATGCATATTATGTGTTTGTGTGTGCAACAGATTTCCTACATGATATCTGCCTGGGCTCGCATGTGTAAGATCATGGGGAAAGCCTTTGAACAGTACCTGCCACTAGTCATGGGACCTGTGCTCAAAGCTGCTGCTATCAAACCGGAGGTAGCAGTTGTCGACAGTGAGTACAAACTGCATTCCTCACTCCGCCTTTCGCTTACTCACGATCCAACATTCCTGTTTTCGACTCTTTCCATAACATTCCCTCCCCTCGTTTTTTCTCGACACCTAGAGTTGTCTTATTGTAAATCATTATAACCTAACCTCATGCATGATGATTATTTAGTGGAAACTTGCTGTCTGCGTTGAGGATGATGATATCCGAGTGGAAGAGAGGTGTTTAGCACACCGTCTTGGTGTGCTGACCTCCGTGACCCCACTGTTGTCATAGTTACTCTGACTCAACTCGCCTCGCCTGTCTCCTATGTTCTATTTGATATCTCCTGTTAATCCAGTAGGTTACCTTGTGGGGGATATCTAGGTGTGTCATATGTTCTGAGCATCTCTTCCTCCAACACATTATGCACCACTTGTCTGATTATGGCTCATGTTATAACACCTGTCACCACCTCACACCCACTCCAATAATCATGTCATATGTTTGTGATGATTGACAGATGATGAAATGAAAGTGATGGAGGATGATGCGGACTGGCAGTTTGTGACGCTCGGGGACCAGCAGAGCTTTGGCATCCGCACGGCCGGGCTGGAGGAGAAAGCCACCGCTTGCCAAATGCTGGTTTGTTACGCACGTGAGCTTAAAGAAGGGTTCGCCGAGTACACGGAACAGGTGGTGAAAATCATGGTGGCTCATCTCAAGTTCTACTTCCATGATGGTGAGTGGGTGATGGAGATTTCAGAAGTGCTGTATGAGCAGGGATTAATGTAGTTGTTTGTCTGTGAGGTCCTGGGTGTCTTTAACCCACTTGTAACTATAAATATACAGTAGGGCAGTAATATCTTAGAATATGTTAATTGTTTTTGTGCATGGTATTTATTGGTACACAAGTTCAATGGCTGTATTCTGGATCACCATAAAGATATTGTTGAAAGCCTTCACAAACAAAATATAAATATATCTACATTGTCATGAAGAGTCTGTGTGAAACTCTGTCTTGCTTGTAGGTGTGCGAGTGGCTGCAGCTGAGAGTTTGCCCTTCCTCCTTGACTGTGCGAAGATAAGGGGACCTGAGTACCTGGCTAACATGTGGCAGTACATCTGTCCTGAACTACTCAAAGCCATCGATACGGAACCAGAGAAAGACCTCATGTCCGAACATATGCACGCTCTAGCACAGGTGGGTGTGGTATAGAACCTCTCAGGGTACTAGTTTCCTTCACTGGCTATGCCATTGCAGGCTGACTGAAAGCCTGCCCGATCTCGCAACTATTTACATCGAAACTCACTGAACTGCGTGAAATAATTTGCTCACATGAAGCCCTCGAGATTTCGTTTGATAATTAAATGAATATGCCATAATGATTGCATGCCATTATGTTTTTTGATACGACCCTTGAAAAATAAATCCTATGGCTGAGATATTCATGCCACTTGGTTTGCATACACCTCCCTATAACAGGCATTTGTTCCCATCAACTCAAGTTTGTGTTTTGGACTGATTTAACTGTTATTATATCACATGCCAAAGTATTTTTCTTTCTATATCTGCAATTGTGGAGTCGTTAAATCAGCCGCTCACCTTTCCAAAGACTAACTCATTCTAAAATTGCTGAATCATCCGCATCTGTTTTTTTTTATGTTTATGGTATAAATATGTCTTCAATTGTGACGTATGTGAGGTCCATGATTCGTCTTCGATCCATGAAGGGGGAACGCCAGGTGGAAGTCTTTCATTGATATGTGTGCTTTCCTGCTGTGTTTCTAGTGTATAGAGAAGATGGGCAAAGGTTGCTTGACTGACGACCAGATAAAGGAAGTGATGCGGATTCTGGAGAAAACTCTCAAAGATCACTTTGAGCGGCAAGCGGCCAGATTAGGTAAGTGGAGTCATACTGCACCATCATGCACTCATGTTATCCAGCTATGATGTGATTAACATTACTGAGGTGTTGTTAAGACTCCTTATTACATGGATAAACCTGGTTAGTACCCAGTGAGTGAAAAAACACCAGACAGTTATCCATCACTGTCGTGAAATAACTTAATATCAAGTGCTATGTACCTGCATTTCATCTGATGTGTGGTTTGTGTGTGTGTTGATGTACAGAGCAGAGGAAGGATGAGGATTATGATGAAGTGGTGGAGGAGACGTTAGAAGATGAGGTGAATGGGTTTACTTGGGCTTGGGAGGGATTTACTGGTCACCAGCAGAATTTGATTGGACTTATTCTGCCGCTCACCAGGGTCTTAGCCAGACACCCTGGAATTTTGCCCCAAGGAACGCCCCGTCAACCAACCTGTCCCTGCCTCCCTAGTCGGATACAAGATATTAGCCTTGTCAGTATAAACAGCTCATTCAAAGACAAACAGCGACACAGCTTGCTGGCCACTACGATCGAGATCAATACTGTTCTGATTGATGACGCTTTTTATGACGCATGGGGTTAATCAGCATCATAATACTTAAAATGATGGTGAATGGAGTGAAGACCAGCGGTGGACGGGCATACTTGAAATCCTGGCTAAGACACTGCTGCTCATCAAGTTATTATTGGAACGTCCATGTGTAAACAACTGTCAACAAGTGATATCTCATTTCCTCCCTATTCCCCCCTTTTTTTTACCCATTTGTTGAATCTCGGGAGATTATGATGACAACATACTGGTTAAAATACCAATTATTAAGCTGTGCATTTCCTCTGTGATGTAATCAATTTTTATCTTGTATGTGGATTTTTTAGCAGTTGAATTGACGAATTGTTTGTGTCTGTTTTAGGATGAACAAGATGTGTACATACTCAGCAAAGTATCAGATGTTGTACACTCTCTCTTCGGTACCTACAAAGAAGCGTTCTTGCCAATCTTCGAGCAGTTATTACCATTATTTGTCAAATTACTGGTGAGTTATGAACAGAGCTCATGAATCATTTTATGAGCATTGATTCAACTATTGCTTGTCCAAAGGAACCATAACTGACCAAAGTTTGGTTTTTAACACTTGTCTCGCTTTGTTGTTCAAGCATGGTATCTGCTATTATGTTTGTGATGTAGGGAGGTGACCGTCCCTGGCCAGACAAACAGTGGGCCCTCTGTATCTTTGATGACCTGGTGGAGCACACAGGACCAGTATGCCTTTTTCCTCTTGGTTATTATATCATGTTACTGAGACACACTTGTCTGCTATTTTATTCATTGTTTAGTTTCTGGTACTGTGTTTATCCTGATAGATGTTCACTAAACGAGTGCCAACTAAATGGGTCTGCGTCTCTTAGGGATAAATTTTACCCGTGTCTGACACATCCAAAAGAGATGGGCAGAAGGCATCAGGTCATAGCAAGCTGCAGTGCGTTGCTGGGGGTAACCAAGGGTAGCGCTTTCACAAAACAAGTTAAATGGGCTTAGTTGAATTTCTCATTTGTATGGGGATCCGTGTGAAACAACCTACACAAACACAGAAGTTAGCTCAATTGACGGTGCACACACTGAGACGCTGACTGAGTTTCCAGGAAGCCAAAAGTAAATAGCCGAGTGGGCAGTGTTTGACAGGCTGGCCAGCCAAGAGAGGCAGGCTTAGAAAGGGGGTTGCACATCTGTATAAGTCTTTTTCTAATAGATTGAACATGATATGTGGATAAAATAACTGGTATCTTGCAAATTATCCTATAATGTTCAAAGGTTAGATCACAATTCATTAGGAAGTTGGTGATGTTGTATGTAATGTTGACCTATCTCTGCAGATTTCACAGAACTATTCACAGTACTTCCTGGGACAGATGCTGCAGTACACGTGTGACAATCGAGGTGAAGTGAGACAGGCCGCCGCCTACGGTGTCGGGGTCTTGGCCCAGTTTGGCGGTGCTGGCTATGCCCAGGCATGCTCAGGTGAGAGGGTGCATTTAATGATATGGTGTTAGAATTGGTGCCATGTTTCAGCAGCCTGGTTTCATTTCATTTTAAACATTAGGAGTGGCAGGAATGGCATACATATGATTTTGTGTCTACTTTATAAATGTCAACAATCGGTTGATGCCAAATTGTATTATTTGTCCCCTGTAATCACATCCACGGTGTAAAACTTCTTAAGTTGATCAATCACTTTGCCTACCCAACAGAAAGTCTTCCCCAGCTCATCAAGGTCATCCAGAGCCCTGAGTCGCGCTCCTTAGAAAACCTCAGTCCAACAGAAAATGCAATCTCAGCTGTTACCAAAATCCTAAAATACAACTCTAGTTTGGTCAACACCAATGAAATCCTGCCAGTCTGGTTGTCATGGTTACCTGTGTGGGAAGATGAAGAGGAAGCTGTTCATGTCTATGGCTTCCTGTGTGATCTAGTCGAGTCGTAAGTTCCTATTTTGTTGTGATCTATCACTGTGTATGTCATGAGCATTGTTTATTTGAATTTAAGGGTTTTTAGTTAGTCTCTTATGGGTTGAATCAAAGCTGTGACTGTTTTGATGTATTGTTGGTTTGCTTCAGAAACAATCAGGTTGTTCTTGGAGATAATAACAGTAACTTAGGCCGCATCATGTGTATCTTGGCGGAAGCATTTCACCGAGAAACTGTCAATTTGGAGACTGAGGTTGGCAAGCGCATGCTCAACATAGTGGGACAAATCAAGGTGGTTATTGCTTGTGGCAAATGTGTATTTGCCTTGTACATTGTTTCAATATTTTTTTTAATCAGAACATGGTGTAAAATAATCTGTTACCAACTGGCATCCCAATGTGTACAAATATTTTTTCAATGACTCCATGAATCATTTAGAAAATTTCACCAATGAATTGTGTTTTATTTTTCAGACAAATGGAGACATATTCAAGGCTTGTGTGGATCAAATGAATAGCGAACAACAATCAGCCTTGTTTAGACTTTTGTCTAGCTGAGTGGGGGCCAGTAATAGATATTGGTCTTTTATATAATGGAATGCATTTCTGACAATGGATTGTGAGAGAAACCATTGTCATTGATTTTTGTGTGTTGGTGAGGTAGCTTATCATAGCAATGGCTACAGGTTGTTGATGTATGTGTGTTACGAAAGCAAAAAAATAGTTTGCTAATTTCCATTTTTTCCCCGAAATCCGACCTCTACCCTCCCTGGCATTACCTGCAGATAATGAGCCCAGGTCTGCATACATAATGTTGTCTGTTTTTATGTGGCTGTGTTTGCTCAATCATTGTATGGTACAATGCTTTCCTTTGTGTTAATGCTGCTACTTCATTTAAAAGTTCATTTCACATTTAACTAGCAGAAACCTATTCTAGTTTTATGCTGGGATGAGCCATAAGGGTCAATGATTGTCCTGTTTTGATCAGAGGTTTGGTGTGTTAAGGAATGGGGGCTTCTTCCACTGTGGTTGGATATATGTTCGCTTTCTCATGTTGTTACCATCTGTTCAGTTCACAAACAAAACACGATTGCCATTTGTTTAAGCTTATCATGTTTGCCATGAGTCTCCCCTGTGAAAGCAATTCAGGTGTCCCGCACAGCTGGTGTTGTTTTGCGGTCAAACTCATCACTCGATAACTGGCATCCTCTTCATTCGTTACACAGTTCACAATGATGCCAGCTAAAGTATTTAGAATAACAAGTTTTATCTTTAGTGTATATATTGTAAATTTTGTAAATATTGACCATGAGAGTGGGGATATCCTGTGAAGGTACAGATCTTTATTCTTGGCCTACTTGTTAGCTGGTAATCAATGGATATGACAACTATACATGTTATGATTGAGGCTAACATATTGTTGCTGTCCTTCTTTTGATGTCATACAAGTGAACACTTGGTGTTATATTGACCTTCTCCTTGGTTACTGCCTCGCCTGATATTTATTGAATGTCTGTAAACCTTAAAATGTGATCATCTCAAGACTAAAGGTGAAATAAAATTGCTTTTGTATTTGTGAGGGGGGTTTTTGTTTATCTGGTGGAGGGGTGTTTTGATACTTACCTGTAAAGGAGTTTGTTTGCACAACCTAACAACTCGATTTTGTATTAACGATTTTGTTTCCCCCGCTAACTGGCATATCTGTCTGAGATCTGCTATATAAGCCATTGTTGGGGGTTCAAGATGACCTGTTACCCGGTGTCCTACTTGAAAATCAATATGAGCATGGCAACTTCTCATATATTGTTTTCATTGTCGCTCATAAGACTCGCCACGAATGCAATGTGATCGAGCCTTCTGATGACTTATATCACTTACAAGATTTGTGACGTTATTTCTCTGAGAAAGTAACTATCTCCAAAACAAATCGCGAATCCTAGTTCGAAATTGGAACTGAACCAAAACAAACTGCGGCGGGCGAATGTTTCGTAAAAGTTTCAAATATCTGAAAAATTACCCAATATGTTTAGTTGGAATAAAATTAAACCACAACTTACTTATTTATATTATTAACATTCGAAATTTGCTGTGTTTGGTCAAAAAATATATATAACTTTTTTTACGAAAACACGCATTTGTATGATCGCTTTGCTTGGTTCCAAAAGTTCGAAAAGTTCCAATTTTGAAGCGAGTACATCCGACGCGGGGAAGCGCCAGGATGACACGCAAATTCGTGAAGCGTTCCATATATTTTTTCTAGTTTATATTAGTGAAAATTATTCATAATTGACAATGAATGTCGAAATACAGTATTTTTCGGCAAACAATAGCATATATGTCTGAGATCTGCTATATAAGCCACTGTTGGGGGTTCAAGATGACCTGTTTACCCGGTGTCCTAATTGAAAATCATGAGCATGGCAACTTCTCATATATTGTTTTCATTGTCGCTAATAAGACTCTCGCCACGAATGCAATGTGATCGAGCCTTCTGATGACTTGAGTGGATTACCTGAAGCCTACTTGCTCACATGTCACTTGGATGTTCTGCGGGATGAGGGGTTCTGGTACGCGGAGAGATTAAGGGAGGCCGGTAACGCAGTGACCTACAAGCATTATAGAAAGGCATACCATGGCATTCTCAACATGCACACAGGACCTAACAAACTAAAGGAAGGGAATGAAATCATCCAGGATTTAATTGACTTTGTAATGATATCTCTGTGAGATAACTATACTTTTACTTGTTACAGCACATTTTAGTTATAATAGTGATTAGGCGTTTGAAATACCACGACAGTACTCTCATACATGTTTGTAATAAGATTTTGCTAAATGACTGATTAATTGTTTAAACATTTGGGTCACATTTGTTGCAATGTTTATATACCTGAGATAGCAATTAGAGGCAAGCTCTTGATTTTTTATTAAGAGCTATTTCTTTACAGATTAATATGCTGAAATCAGCCCTCCTAATGTTTACTATTTACGTTAAAGATTTGATTTGATTTTCTATAATAAACAACGAATAAAAAATCGTTCAAGCATTTGTGTTGTCCACGTGACATTTCTCCATACTATAGCCAATACAATGTTCCAACTCATAAGCATCTGCTGTTTCTAAACATCGTTTGTTGTCATTTATACATAATGGCGGCTTGTAATATTATATCAGCGAATTATCTTTATTGGCAAAAAATCCTTGTTCACAAACAAAATATAAATATATCTACAAATGGGTCATGAAGAGTCCGGTGTGAAACTCTGTCTTTGCTTGGTAGGTGTGCGAGTGGGCCTGCAGCTGAGATTTTGCCCTTCCCCTTTGCTGTGCGAATATAAGGGGAACCTGATTACCTGGCTAACATGTGGCAGTACAATCTGTCCTGCACGACTCAAGCTCAAAGCCACACGATAACGGAACCATAGAAAGACCTCATGTCCGAACATATGCCACGCTCTAGGCACAGGTGGGGTGTGGTAATAGAACGCTCTCAGGGTACTAGTGTCCTTCACTGGCTAATGCCACTTGCAGGCCTGGGAAAAAAAAAACTTAAAGCCTGCCCGATCTCAGCAAACTATTTACATCGAAACTCACTGAAACTGCGTGAAATGAAATTTGCTCACATGAAGCCCTCGAGATTTCGTTTGATAATTAAATGAATATGCCATAATGAATTGCATGCCACATTATGTTTTTTTGATACGAACCCTTGAAAAATAAATCCTATGGCTGAGATACTTATTCATAAATGCCACTTGGTTTGCATACACCTCCCTATAACAGGCATTTGTTCCCATCAACTCAATTTGTTTTTGGACTGATTTAACTGTTATTATATCACATGCCAAAGTTATTTTTTCTTTCTATATCTGCAATTGTGGAGTCGTTTAGGGAATCAGCCGCTCACCTTTCCAAAGACTAACTCATTCTAAAATTGCTGAATCATCTTCTCATCGCAATCTTTTTTTTTTTTATGTTTATGGTATAAATATGTCTTCAATTGTGACGTATGGTGAAGGTCCATGATTCGGTTCGTCTTCGATCCATGAAGGGGGAACGCCAGGTGGAAGTCCTTTTCAATTGATAATGTTGCTTTCCTGCTGCTTTTCTCTAGTGTATAGAGAAGATGGGCAAGGTTTGCTTGACTGAACTGACGACCAGATAAAGGAAGTGAGGCGGATTCTGGAGAAAACTCTCAAAGATCACTTTGAGCGGCAAGCGGCCAGATTAGGTAAAGTGGAGTCATACTGCACCATCATGCACTCATGTTATCCAGCTATGATGTGATTTAACATTACTGAGGTGTTGGTTAAGACTCCTTATTACATGGATAAACCTGGTTAGTACCCAGTGAGTGAAAACACCAGACAGTTATCCATCACTGTCGTGAAATACTTAATAATCAAGTTGCTATGTACCTGCATTTCATCTGATGTGTGGTTTGTGTGTGTGTTGGATGTACAGAGCAGAGGAAGGATGAGGATTATGATGAAGTGGTGGAGGAGACTTTAGCAGATGAGGTGAATGGGTTTTTACTTGGGCTTGGGGAGGGATTTACTGGTCACCAGCAGAATTTGATTGGACTTTATTCTGCCGCTCACCAGTGGTCTTAGCCAGACACCCTGGAATTTTGCCCCAAGGAACGCCCCGTCAACCTGTCCCTCTGCCTCCCTAGTCGGATACAAGATATTAGCCTTGTCAGTATAAACAGCTTCATTCAAAGACAAAACAGCGACACAGCTTGCTGGCCACTACGATCGAGATCAATACTGTTCTGATTGATGACGCTTTTTATGACGCATGGGGTTAATCAGCATCATAATACTTAAAATGATGGTGAATGGAGTGAAGACCAGCGGTGGACGGGCATACTTGAATCCTGGCTAAGACACTGCTGCTCATCAAGTCATTATTGGAACGTCCATGTGTAAACAACTGTCAACCAAGTGATATCTCATCATTTCCCCCTCCCTATTCCCCCCCCTTTTTTTTACCCATTTGTTGAATCTCGGGGAGATTATGATGACAACATACTGGTTAAAATACCAATTATTAAGCTGTGCATTTCCTCTGTGATGTAATCAATTTTTATCTTGTATGTGGATTTTTTAGCAGTTGAATTGACGAATTGTTTGTGTCTGTTTTAGGATGAACAAGATGTGTACATACTCAGCAAAGTATCAGATGTTTGTACACTCTCTCTTTTCGGTACCTACAAAGAAGCGCTTCTTGCCAATCTTCGAGCAGTTATTACCATTATTTGTCAAATTACTGGTGAGTTATGAACAGAGCTCATGAATCATTTTATGAGCATTGATTCAACTATTGCTTGTCCAAAGGAACCATAACTGACCAAAGTTTGGTTTTTAACACTTGTCTCGCTTTGTTGTTCAAGCATGGTATCTGCTATTATGTTTGTGATGTAGGGAGGTGACCGTCCCTGGCCAGACAAACAGTGGGCCCTCTGTATCTTTGATGACCTGGTGGAGCACACAGGACCAGTTATGCCTTTTTTTCCTCTTGGTTATTATATCATGTTACTGAGACACACTTGTCTGCTATTTTATTCATTGTTTAGTTTCTGGTACTGTGTTTATCCTGATAGATGTTCACTAAACGAGTGCCAACTAAATGGGTCTGCGTCTCTTAGGGATAAATTTTACCCGTGTCTGACACATCCAAAAGAGATGGGCAGAAGGCATCAGGTCATAGCAAGCTGCAGTGCGTTGCTGGGGGTAACCAAGGGTAGCGCTTTCACAAAACAAGTTAAATGGGCTTAGTTGAATTTCTCATTTGTATGGGGATCCGTGTGAAACAACCTACACAAACACAGAAGTTAGCTCAATTGACGGTGCACACACTGAGACGCTGACTGAGTTTCCAGGAAGCCAAAAGTAAATAGCCGAGTGGGCAGTGTTTGACAGGCTGGCCAGCCAAGAGAGGCAGGCTTAGAAAGGGGGTTGCACATCTGTATAAGTCTTTTTCTAATAGATTGAACATGATATGTGGATAAAATAACTGGTATCTTGCAAATTATCCTATAATGTTCAAAGGTTAGATCACAATTCATTAGGAAGTTGGTGATGTTGTATGTAATGTTGACCTATCTCTGCAGATTTCACAGAACTATTCACAGTACTTCCTGGGACAGATGCTGCAGTACACGTGTGACAATCGAGGTGAAGTGAGACAGGCCGCCGCCTACGGGTGTCGGGGTCTTGGCCCAGTTTGGCGGTGCTGGCTATGCCCAGGCATGCTCAGGTGAGAGGGGTGCATTTAATGATATGGTGTTAGAATTGGTGCCATGTTTCAGCAGCCTGGTTTTCATTTCATTTTAAACATTAGGAGTGGCAGGAATGGCATACATATGATTTTGTGTCTACTTTATAAATGTCAACAATCGGTTGATGCCAAATTGTATTATTTGTCCCCTGTAATCACATCCACGGTGTAAAACTTCTTAAGTTGATCAATCACTTTGCCTACCCAACAGAAAGTCTTCCCCAGCTCATCAAGGTCATCCAGAGCCCTGAGTCGCGCTCCTTAGAAAACCTCAGTCCAACAGAAAATGCAATCTCAGCTGTTACCAAAAATCCTAAAATACAACTCTAGTTTGGTCAACACCAATGAAATCCTGCCAGTCTGGTTGTCATGGTTACCTGTGTGGGAAGATGAAGAGGAAGCTGTTCATGTCTATGGCTTCCTGTGTGATCTAGTCGAGTCGTAAGTTCCTATTTTGTTGTGATCTATCACTGTGTATGTCATGACCATTGTTTATTTGAATTTAAGGGTTTTTAGTTAGTCTCTTATGGGTTGAATCAAAGCTGTGACTGTTTTGATGTATTGTTGGTTTGCTTCAGAAACAATCAGGTTGTTCTTGGAGATAATAACAGTAACTTAGGCCGCATCATGTGTATCTTGGCGGAAGCATTTCACCGAGAAACTGTCAATTTGGAGACTGAGGTTGGCAAGCGCATGCTCAACATAGTGGGACAAATCAAGGTGGTTATTGCTTGTGGCAAATGTGTATTTGCCTTGTACATTGTTTCAATATTTTTTTTTATCAGAACATGGTGTAAAATATTCTGTTACTAACTGGCATCCCAATGTGTACAAATATTTTTTCAATGACTCCATGAATCATTTAGAAAATTTCACCAATGAATTGTGTTTTATTTTCAGACAAATGGAGACATATTCAAGGCTTGTGTGGATCAAATGAATAGCGAACAACAATCAGCCTTGTTTAGACTTTTGTCTAGCTGAGTGGGGGCCAGTAATAGATATTGGTCTTTTATATAATGGAATGCATTTCTGACAATGGATTGTGAGAGAAACCATTGTCATTGATTTTTGTGTGTTGGTGAGGTAGCTTATCATAGCAATGGCTACAGGTTGTTGATGTATGTGTGTTACGAAAGCAAAAAAATAGTTTGCTTATTTCCATTTTTTCCCCGAAATCCGACCTCTACCCTCCCTGGCATTACCTGCAGATAATGAGCCCAGGTCTGCATACATAATGTTGTCTGTTTTTATGTGGCTGTGTTTGCTCAATCATTGTATGGTACAATGCTTTCCTTTGTGTTAATGCTGCTACTTCATTTAAAAGTTCATTTCACATTTAACTAGCAGAAACCTATTCTAGTTTTATGCTGGGATGAGCCATAAGGGTCAATGATTGTCCTGTTTTGATCAGAGTTTGGGTGTTAAGGAATGGGGGCTTCTTCCACTGTGGTTGGATATATGTTCGCTTTCTCATGTTGTTACCATCTGTTCAGTTCACAAACAAAACACGATTGCCATTTGTTTTAAGCTTATCATGTTTGCCATGAGTCTCCCCTGTGAAAGCAATTCAGGTGTCCCGCACAGCTGGTGTTGTTTTGCAGTCAAACTCATCACTCGATAACTGGCATCCTCTTCATTCGTTACACAGTTCACAATGATGCCAGCTAAAGTATTTAGAATAACAAGTTTTATCTTTAGTGTATATATTGTAAATTTTGTAAATATTGACCATGAGAGTGGGGATATCCTGTGAAGGTACAGATCTTTATTCTTGGCCTACTTGTTAGCTGGTAATCAATGGATATGACAACTATACATGTTATGATTGAGGCTAACATATTGTTGCTGTCCTTCTTTTGATGTCATACAAGTGAACACTTGGTGTTATATTGACCTTCTCCTTGGTTACTGCCTCGCCTGATATTTATTGAATGTCTGTAAACCTTAAAATGTGATCATCTCAAGACTAAAGGTGAAATAAAATTGCTTTTGTATTTGTGAGGGGTTTTTGTTTATCTGGTGGAGGGGTGTTTTGATACTTACCTGTAAAGGAGTTTGTTTGCACAACCTAACAACTCGATTTTGTATTAACGATTTTGTTTCCCCCGCTAACTGGCATATCTGTCTGAGATCTGCTATATAAGCCATTGTTGGGGGTTCAAGATGACCTGTTACCCGGTGTCCTACTTGAAAATCAATATGAGCATGGCAACTTCTCATATATTGTTTTCATTGTCGCTCATAAGACTCGCCACGAATGCAATGTGATCGAGCCTTCTGATGACTTATATCACTTACAAGATTTGTGACGTTATTTCTCTGAGAAAGTAACTATCTCCAAAACAAATCGCGAATCCTAGTTCGAAATTGGAACTGAACCAAAACAAACTGCGCGGGCGAATGTTTCGTAAAAGTTTCAAATATCTGAAAAATTACCCAATATGTTTAGATGGAATAAAATTAAACCACAACTTACTTATTTATATTATTAACATTCGAAATTTGCTGTGTTTGGTCAAAAAATATATATAACTTTTTTTTACGAAAGCGTTCCATATTTTTTCTAGTTTATATTAGTGAAAATTATTCATAATTGACAATGAATGTCGAAATACAGTATTTTTCGGCAAACAATAGCATATATGTCTGAGATCTGCTATATAAGCCATTGTTGGGGGTTCAAGATGACCTGTTACCCGGTGTCCTAATTGAAAATCATGAGCATGGCAACTTCTCATATATTGTTTTCATTGTCGCTAATAAGACTCTCGCCACGAATGCAATGTGATCGAGCCTTCTGATGACTTGAGTGGATTACCTGAAGCCTACTTGCTCACATGTCACTTGGATGTTCTGCGGGATGAGGGGTTCTGGTACGCGGAGAGATTAAGGGAGGCCGGTAACGCAGTGACCTACAAGCATTATAGAAAGGCATACCATGGGCATTCTCAACATGCACACAGGACCTAACAAACTAAAGGAAGGGAATGAAATCATCCAGGATTTAATTGACTTTGTAATGATATCTCTGTGAGATAACTATACTTTTACTTGTTACAGCACATTTTAGTTATAATAGTGATTAGGCGTTTGAAATACCACGACAGTACTCTCATACATGTTTGTAATAAGATTTTGCTAAATGACTGATTAATTGTTTAAACATTTGGGTCACATTTGTTGCAATGTTTATATACCTGAGATAGCAATTAGAGGCAAGCTCTTGATTTTTTATTAAGAGCTATTTCTTTACAGATTAATATGCTGAAATCAGCCCTCCTAATGTTTACTATTTACGTTAAAGATTTGATTTGATTTTCTATAATAAACAACGAATAAAAAATCGTTCAAGCATTTGTGTTGTCCACGTGACATTTCTCCATACTATAGCCAATACAATGTTCCAACTCATAAGCATCTGCTGTTTCTAAACATCGTTTGTTGTCATTTATACATAATGGCGGCTTGTAATATTATATCAGCGAATTATCTTTATTGGCAAATGGACGAAAATAAACTCATTAAACTACAAAGGTTTTTCATATAAGCTGTATTACGCGTGATCATATGCTGACGGCGAATTTTACTGCGGATGATATGACTTTGCTGAATCTCTTGTCCTCTGAGAAAGTGTAATTCGTCTAAACATGATTCATCCTCTATGAAGTCATGAGCATTTGATGTATCTCGAGGCTTTAAATGCAATAAGTATGTGAAGTTCCACGTGGTGGTTGGTTAGAGGGCCAATATTCAATGGGCATGTTCATCATACGTACAGGTAATATACCAAATGGACTGAGCACATTGGTGGCGCTATGATGACGCCCAACAATTTGAAGGCGTCATAATGAAACATACGTACCATGTACTTTTTCTAAATAGCCCAAATACTCAAGGATCATTTAGTATTGATACAAATCCACCTAGACTATGAATTACATTAGTAATGCTTTCGATTTTTTTTTAATAAATCGTTCGTTTTGTCACATACATTGGAGGCAGTCTGCCTATACGGAATGTCAATCACTATTTCTGTCCAAGTGTGTTTAGTTCTTTTTACGACACCTTTATTCTTTTGCAATTTTCAGAAGATGGCTTTTATGAGCAAGCTGTACTACTTCTATATCGTACTAGCTTCGGCTGTACATATACTAAAATTGGAACGATACAGAGAAGATTAGCATGGCCCCTGCGCAAGGATGACACACGCAAATTCGTGAAGCGTTCCATATTTTTTCTAGTTTATATTAGTGAAAATTATTCATAATTGACAATGAATGTCGAAATACAGTATTTTTCGGCAAACAATAGCATATATGTCTGAGATCTGCTATATAAGCCACTGTTGGGGGTTCAAGATGACCTGTTACCCGGTGTCCTAATTGAAAATCATGAGCATGGCAACTTCTCATATATTGTTTTCATTGTCGCTAATAAGACTCTCGCCACGAATGCAATGTGATCGAGCCTTCTGATGACTTGAGTGGATTACCTGAAGCCTACTTGCTCACATGTCACTTGGATGTTCTGCGGGATGAGGGGTTCTGGTACGCGGAGAGATTAAGGGAGGCCGGTAACGCAGTGACCTACAAGCATTATAGAAAGGCATACCATGGCATTCTCAACATGCACACAGGACCTAACAAACTAAAGGAAGGGAATGAAATCATCCAGGATTTAATTGACTTTGTAATGATATCTCTGTGAGATAACTATACTTTTACTTGTTACAGCACATTTTAGTTATAATAGTGATTAGGCGTTTGAAATACCACGACAGTACTCTCATACATGTTTGTAATAAGATTTTGCTAAATGACTGATTAATTGTTTAAACATTTGGGTCACATTTGTTGCAATGTTTATATACCTGAGATAGCAATTAGAGGCAAGCTCTTGATTTTTTATTAAGAGCTATTTCTTTACAGATTAATATGCTGAAATCAGCCCTCCTAATGTTTACTATTTACGTTAAAGATTTGATTTGATTTTCTATAATAAACAACGAATAAAAAATCGTTCAAGCATTTGTGTTGTCCACGTGACATTTCTCCATACTATAGCCAATACAATGTTCCAACTCATAAGCATCTGCTGTTTCTAAACATCGTTTGTTGTCATTTATACATAATGGCGGCTTGTAATATTATATCAGCGAATTATCTTTATTGGCAAATGGACGAAAATAAACTCATTAAACTACAAAGGTTTTTCATATAAGCTGTATTACGCGTGATCATATGCTGACGGCGAATTTTACTGCGGATGATATGACTTTGCTGAATCTCTTGTCCTCTGAGAAAGTGTAATTCGTCTAAACATGATTCATCCTCTATGAAGTCATGAGCATTTGATGTATCTCGAGGCTTTAAATGCAATAAGTATGTGAAGTTCCACGTGGTGGTTGGTTAGAGGGCCAATATTCAATGGGCATGTTCATCATACGTACAGGTAATATACCAAATGGACTGAGCACATTGGTGGCGCTATGATGACGCCCAACAATTTGAAGGCGTCATAATGAAACATACGTACCATGTACTTTTTCTAAATAGCCCAAATACTCAAGGATCATTTAGTATTGATACAAATCCACCTAGACTATGAATTACATTAGTAATGCTTTCGATTTTTTTTTTTAATAAATCGTTCGTTTTGTCACATACATTGGAGGCAGTCTGCCTATACGGAATGTCAATCACTATTTCTGTCCAAGTGTGTTTAGTTCTTTTTACGACACCTTTATTCTTTTGCAATTTTCAGAAGATGGCTTTTATGAGCAAGCTGTACTACTTCTATATCGTACTAGCTTCGGCTGTACATATACTAAAATTGGAACGATACAGAGAAGATTAGCATGGCCCCTGCGCAAGGATGACACGCAAATTCGTGAAGCGTTCCATATTTTTTCTAGTTTATATTAGTGAAAATTATTCATAATTGACAATGAATGTCGAAATACAGTATTTTTCGGCAAACAATAGCATATATGTCTGAGATCTGCTATATAAGCCATTGTTGGGGGTTCAAGATGACCTGTTACCCGGTGTCCTAATTGAAAAAATCATGAGCATGGCAACTTCTCATATATTGTTTTCATTGTCGCTAATAAGACTCTCGCCACGAATGCAATGTGATCGAGCCTTCTGATGACTTGAGTGGATTACCTGAAGCCTACTTGCTCACATGTCACTTGGATGTTCTGCGGGATGAGGGGTTCTGGTACGCGGAGAGATTAAGGGAGGCCGGTAACGCAGTGACCTACAAGCATTATAGAAAGGCATACCATGGCATTCTCAACATGCACACAGGACCTAACAAACTAAAGGAAGGGAATGAAATCATCCAGGATTTAATTGACTTTGTAATGATATCTCTGTGAGATAACTATACTTTTACTTGTTACAGCACATTTTAGTTATAATAGTGATTAGGCGTTTGAAATACCACGACAGTACTCTCATACATGTTTGTAATAAGATTTTGCTAAATGACTGATTAATTGTTTAAACATTTGGGTCACATTTGTTGCAATGTTTATATACCTGAGATAGCAATTAGAGGCAAGCTCTTGATTTTTTATTAAGAGCTATTTCTTTACAGATTAATATGCTGAAATCAGCCCTCCTAATGTTTACTATTTACGTTAAAGATTTGATTTGATTTTCTATAATAAACAACGAATAAAAAATCGTTCAAGCATTTGTGTTGTCCACGTGACATTTCTCCATACTATAGCCAATACAATGTTCCAACTCATAAGCATCTGCTGTTTCTAAACATCGTTTGTTGTCATTTATACATAATGGCGGCTTGTAATATTATATCAGCGAATTATCTTTATTGGCAAATGGACGAAAATAAACTCATTAAACTACAAAGGTTTTTCATATAAGCTGTATTACGCGTGATCATATGCTGACGGCGAATTTTACTGCGGATGATATGACTTTGCTGAATCTCTTGTCCTCTGAGAAAGTGTAATTCGTCTAAACATGATTCATCCTCTATGAAGTCATGAGCATTTGATGTATCTCGAGGCTTTAAATGCAATAAGTATGTGAAGTTCCACGTGGTGGTTGGTTAGAGGGCCAATATTCAATGGGCATGTTCATCATACGTACAGGTAATATACCAAATGGACTGAGCACATTGGTGGCGCTATGATGACGCCCAACAATTTGAAGGCGTCATAATGAAACATACGTACCATGTACGTTTTCTAAATAGCCCAAATACTCAAGGATCATTTAGTATTGATACAAATCCACCTAGACTATGAATTACATTAGTAATGCTTTCGATTTTTTTTTTTTAATAAATCGTTCGTTTTGTCACATACATTGGAGGCAGTCTGCCTATACGGAATGTCAATCACTATTTCTGTCCAAGTGTGTTTAGTTCTTTTTACGACACCTTTATTCTTTTGCAATTTTCAGAAGATGGCTTTTATGAGCAAGCTGTACTACTTCTATATCGTACTAGCTTCGGCTGTACATATACTAAAATTGGAACGATACAGAGAAGATTAGCATGGCCCCTGCGCAAGGATGACACGCAAATTCGTGAAGCGTTCCATATTTTTTCTAGTTTATATTAGTGAAAATTATTCATAATTGACAATGAATGTCGAAATACAGTATTTTTCGGCAAACAATAGCATATATGTCTGAGATCTGCTATATAAGCCACTGTTGGGGGTTCAAGATGACCTGTTACCCGGTGTCCTAATTGAAAATCATGAGCATGGCAACTTCTCATATATTGTTTTCATTGTCGCTAATAAGACTCTCGCCACGAATGCAATGTGATCGAGCCTTCTGATGACTTGAGTGGATTACCTGAAGCCTACTTGCTCACATGTCACTTGGATGTTCTGCGGGATGAGGGGTTCTGGTACGCGGAGAGATTAAGGGAGGCCGGTAACGCAGTGACCTACAAGCATTATAGAAAGGCATACCATGGCATTCTCAACATGCACACAGGACCTAACAAACTAAAGGAAGGGAATGAAATCATCCAGGATTTAATTGACTTTGTAATGATATCTCTGTGAGATAACTATACTTTTACTTGTTACAGCACATTTTAGTTATAATAGTGATTAGGCGTTTGAAATACCACGACAGTACTCTCATACATGTTTGTAATAAGATTTTGCTAAATGACTGATTAATTGTTTAAACATTTGGGTCACATTTGTTGCAATGTTTATATACCTGAGATAGCAATTAGAGGCAAGCTCTTGATTTTTTATTAAGAGCTATTTCTTTACAGATTAATATGCTGAAATCAGCCCTCCTAATGTTTACTATTTACGTTAAAGATTTGATTTGATTTTCTATAATAAACAACGAATAAAAAATCGTTCAAGCATTTGTGTTGTCCACGTGACATTTCTCCATACTATAGCCAATACAATGTTCCAACTCATAAGCATCTGCTGTTTCTAAACATCGTTTGTTGTCATTTATACATAATGGCGGCTTGTAATATTATATCAGCGAATTATCTTTATTGGCAAATGGACGAAAATAAACTCATTAAACTACAAAGGTTTTTCATATAAGCTGTATTACGCGTGATCATATGCTGACGGCGAATTTTACTGCGGATGATATGACTTTGCTGAATCTCTTGTCCTCTGAGAAAGTGTAATTCGTCTAAACATGATTCATCCTCTATGAAGTCATGAGCATTTGATGTATCTCGAGGCTTTAAATGCAATAAGTATGTGAAGTTCCACGTGGTGGTTGGTTAGAGGGCCAATATTCAATGGGCATGTTCATCATACGTACAGGTAATATACCAAATGGACTGAGCACATTGGTGGCGCTATGATGACGCCCAACAATTTGAAGGCGTCATAATGAAACATACGTACCATGTACTTTTTCTAAATAGCCCAAATACTCAAGGATCATTTAGTATTGATACAAATCCACCTAGACTATGAATTACATTAGTAATGCTTTCGATTTTTTTTTTAATAAATCGTTCGTTTTGTCACATACATTGGAGGCAGTCTGCCTATACGGAATGTCAATCACTATTTCTGTCCAAGTGTGTTTAGTTCTTTTTACGACACCTTTATTCTTTTGCAATTTTCAGAAGATGGCTTTTATGAGCAAGCTGTACTACTTCTATATCGTACTAGCTTCGGCTGTACATATACTAAAATTGGAACGATACAGAGAAGATTAGCATGGCCCCTGCGCAAGGATGACACGCAAATTCGTGAAGCGTTCCATATTTTTTCTAGTTTATATTAGTGAAAATTATTCATAATTGACAATGAATGTCGAAATACAGTATTTTTCGGCAAACAATAGCATATATGTCTGAGATCTGCTATATAAGCCACTGTTGGGGGTTCAAGATGACCTGTTACCCGGTGTCCTAATTGAAAAAATCATGAGCATGGCAACTTCTCATATATTGTTTTCATTGTCGCTAATAAGACTCTCGCCACGAATGCAATGTGATCGAGCCTTCTGATGACTTGAGTGGATTACCTGAAGCCTACTTGCTCACATGTCACTTGGATGTTCTGCGGGATGAGGGGTTCTGGTACGCGGAGAGATTAAGGGAGGCCGGTAACGCAGTGACCTACAAGCATTATAGAAAGGCATACCATGGCATTCTCAACATGCACACAGGACCTAACAAACTAAAGGAAGGGAATGAAATCATCCAGGATTTAATTGACTTTGTAATGATATCTCTGTGAGATAACTATACTTTTACTTGTTACAGCACATTTTAGTTATAATAGTGATTAGGCGTTTGAAATACCACGACAGTACTCTCATACATGTTTGTAATAAGATTTTGCTAAATGACTGATTAATTGTTTAAACATTTGGGTCACATTTGTTGCAATGTTTATATACCTGAGATAGCAATTAGAGGCAAGCTCTTGATTTTTTATTAAGAGCTATTTCTTTACAGATTAATATGCTGAAATCAGCCCTCCTAATGTTTACTATTTACGTTAAAGATTTGATTTGATTTTCTATAATAAACAACGAATAAAAAATCGTTCAAGCATTTGTGTTGTCCACGTGACATTTCTCCATACTATAGCCAATACAATGTTCCAACTCATAAGCATCTGCTGTTTCTAAACATCGTTTGTTGTCATTTATACATAATGGCGGCTTGTAATATTATATCAGCGAATTATCTTTATTGGCAAATGGACGAAAATAAACTCATTAAACTACAAAGGTTTTTCATATAAGCTGTATTACGCGTGATCATATGCTGACGGCGAATTTTACTGCGGATGATATGACTTTGCTGAATCTCTTGTCCTCTGAGAAAGTGTAATTCGTCTAAACATGATTCATCCTCTATGAAGTCATGAGCATTTGATGTATCTCGAGGCTTTAAATGCAATAAGTATGTGAAGTTCCACGTGGTGGTTGGTTAGAGGGCCAATATTCAATGGGCATGTTCATCATACGTACAGGTAATATACCAAATGGACTGAGCACATTGGTGGCGCTATGATGACGCCCAACAATTTGAAGGCGTCATAATGAAACATACGTACCATGTACTTTTTCTAAATAGCCCAAATACTCAAGGATCATTTAGTATTGATACAAATCCACCTAGACTATGAATTACATTAGCAATGCTTTCGATTTTTTTTTTTAATAAATCGTTCGTTTTGTCACATACATTGGAGGCAGTCTGCCTATACGGAATGTCAATCACTATTTCTGTCCAAGTGTGTTTAGTTCTTTTTACGACACCTTTATTCTTTTGCAATTTTCAGAAGATGGCTTTTATGAGCAAGCTGTACTACTTCTATATCGTACTAGCTTCGGCTGTACATATACTAAAATTGGAACGATACAGAGAAGATTAGCATGGCCCCTGCGCAAGGATGACACGCAAATTCGTGAAGCGTTCCATATTTTTTCTAGTTTATATTAGTGAAAATTATTCATCATAATTGACAATGAATGTCGAAATACAGTATTTTTCGGCAAACAATAGCATATATGTCTGAGATCTGCTATATAAGCCACTGTTGGGGGTTCAAGATGACCTGTTACCCGGTGTCCTAATTGAAAATCATGAGCATGGCAACTTCTCATATATTGTTTTCATTGTCGCTAATAAGACTCTCGCCACGAATGCAATGTGATCGAGCCTTCTGATGACTTGAGTGGATTACCTGAAGCCTACTTGCTCACATGTCACTTGGATGTTCTGCGGGATGAGGGGTTCTGGTACGCGGAGAGATTAAGGGAGGCCGGTAACGCAGTGACCTACAAGCATTATAGAAAGGCATACCATGGCATTCTCAACATGCACACAGGACCTAACAAACTAAAGGAAGGGAATGAAATCATCCAGGATTTAATTGACTTTGTAATGATATCTCTGTGAGATAACTATACTTTTACTTGTTACAGCACATTTTAGTTATAATAGTGATTAGGCGTTTTTGAAAAATACCACGACAGTACTCTCATACATGTTTGTAATAAGATTTTGCTAAATGACTGATTAATTGTTTAAACATTTGGGTCACATTTGTTGCAATGTTTATATACCTGAGATAGCAATTAGAGGCAAGCTCTTGATTTTTTATTAAGAGCTATTTCTTTACAGATTAATATGCTGAAATCAGCCCTCCTAATGTTTACTATTTACGTTAAAGATTTGATTTGATTTTCTATAATAAACAACGAATAAAAAATCGTTCAAGCATTTGTGTTGTCCACGTGACATTTCTCCATACTATAGCCAATACAATGTTCCAACTCATAAGCATCTGCTGTTTCTAAACATCGTTTGTTGTCATTTATACATAATGGCGGCTTGTAATATTATATCAGCGAATTATCTTTATTGGCAAATGGACGAAAATAAACTCATTAAACTACAAAGGTTTTTCATATAAGCTGTATTACGCGTGATCATATGCTGACGGCGAATTTTACTGCGGATGATATGACTTTGCTGAATCTCTTGTCCTCTGAGAAAGTGTAATTCGTCTAAACATGATTCATCCTCTATGAAGTCATGAGCATTTGATGTATCTCGAGGCTTTAAATGCAATAAGTATGTGAAGTTCCACGTGGTGGTTGGTTAGAGGGCCAATATTCAATGGGCATGTTCATCATACGTACAGGTAATATACCAAATGGACTGAGCACATTGGTGGCGCTATGATGACGCCCAACAATTTGAAGGCGTCATAATGAAACATACGTACCATGTACTTTTTCTAAATAGCCCAAATACTCAAGGATCATTTAGTATTGATACAAATCCACCTAGACTATGAATTACATTAGCAATGCTTTCGATTTTTTTTTTTAATAAATCGTTCGTTTTGTCACATACATTGGAGGCAGTCTGCCTATACGGAATGTCAATCACTATTTCTGTCCAAGTGTGTTTAGTTCTTTTTACGACACCTTTATTCTTTTGCAATTTTCAGAAGATGGCTTTTATGAGCAAGCTGTACTACTTCTATATCGTACTAGCTTCGGCTGTACATATACTAAAATTGGAACGATACAGAGAAGATTAGCATGGCCCCTGCGCAAGGATGACACGCAAATTCGTGAAGCGTTCCATATTTTTTCTAGTTTATATTAGTGAAAATTATTCATAATTGACAATGAATGTCGAAATACAGTATTTTTCGGCAAACAATAGCATATATGTCTGAGATCTGCTATATAAGCCACTGTTGGGGGTTCAAGATGACCTGTTACCCGGTGTCCTAATTGAAAATCATGAGCATGGCAACTTCTCATATATTGTTTTCATTGTCGCTAATAAGACTCTCGCCACGAATGCAATGTGATCGAGCCTTCTGATGACTTGAGTGGATTACCTGAAGCCTACTTGCTCACATGTCACTTGGATGTTCTGCGGGATGAGGGGTTCTGGTACGCGGAGAGATTAAGGGAGGCCGGTAACGCAGTGACCTACAAGCATTATAGAAAGGCATACCATGGCATTCTCAACATGCACACAGGACCTAACAAACTAAAGGAAGGGAATGAAATCATCCAGGATTTAATTGACTTTGTAATGATATCTCTGTGAGATAACTATACTTTTACTTGTTACAGCACATTTTAGTTATAATAGTGATTAGGCGTTTGAAATACCACGACAGTACTCTCATACATGTTTGTAATAAGATTTTGCTAAATGACTGATTAATTGTTTAAACATTTGGGTCACATTTGTTGCAATGTTTATATACCTGAGATAGCAATTAGAGGCAAGCTCTTGATTTTTTATTAAGAGCTATTTCTTTACAGATTAATATGCTGAAATCAGCCCTCCTAATGTTTACTATTTACGTTAAAGATTTGATTTGATTTTCTATAATAAACAACGAATAAAAAATCGTTCAAGCATTTGTGTTGTCCACGTGACATTTCTCCATACTATAGCCAATACAATGTTCCAACTCATAAGCATCTTGCTGTTTCTAAACATCGTTTGTTGTCATTTATACATAATGGCGGCTTGTAATATTATATCAGCGAATTATCTTTATTGGCAAATGGACGAAAATAAACTCATTAAACTACAAAGGTTTTTCATATAAGCTGTATTACGCGTGATCATATGCTGACGGCGAATTTTACTGCGGATGATGATATGACTTTGCTGAATCTCTTGTCCTCTGAGAAAGTGTAATTCGTCTAAACATGATTCATCCTCTATGAAGTCATGAGCATTTGATGTATCTCGAGGCTTTAAATGCAATAAGTATGTGAAGTTCCACGTGGTGGTTGGTTAGAGGGCCAATATTCAATGGGCATGTTCATCATACGTACAGGTAATATACCAAATGGACTGAGCACATTGGTGGCGCTATGATGACGCCCAACAATTTGAAGGCGTCATAATGAAACATACGTACCATGTACTTTTTCTAAATAGCCCAAATACTCAAGGATCATTTAGTATTGATACAAATCCCACCTAGACTATGAATTACATTAGTAATGCTTTCGATTTTTTTTTTAATAAATCGTTCGTTTTGTCACATACATTGGAGGCAGTCTGCCTATACGGAATGTCAATCACTATTTCTGTCCAAGTGTGTTTAGTTCTTTTTACGACACCTTTATTCTTTTGCAATTTTCAGAAGATGGCTTTTATGAGCAAGCTGTACTACTTCTATATCGTACTAGCTTCGGCTGTACATATACTAAAATTGGAACGATACAGAGAAGATTAGCATGGCCCCTGCGCAAGGATGACACGCAAATTCGTGAAGCGTTCCATATTTTTTCTAGTTTATATTAGTGAAAATTATTCATAATTGACAATGAATGTCGAAATACAGTATTTTTCGGCAAACAATAGCATATATGTCTGAGATCTGCTATATAAGCCACTGTTGGGGGTTCAAGATGACCTGTTACCCGGTGTCCTAATTGAAAATCATGAGCATGGCAACTTCTCATATATTGTTTATTGTCGCTAATAAGACTCTCGCCACGAATGCAATGTGATCGAGCCTTCTGATGACTTGAGTGGATTACCTGAAGCCTACTTGCTCACATGTCACTTGGATGTTCTGCGGGATGAGGGGTTCTGGTACGCGGAGAGATTAAGGGAGGCCGGTAACGCAGTGACCTACAAGCATTATAGAAAGGCATACCATGGCATTCTCAACATGCACACAGGACCTAACAAACTAAAGGAAGGGAATGAAATCATCCAGGATTTAATTGACTTTGTAATGATATCTCTGTGAGATAACTATACTTTTACTTGTTACAGCACATTTTAGTTATAATAGTGATTAGGCGTTTGAAATACCACGACAGTACTCTCATACATGTTTGTAATAAGATTTTGCTAAATGACTGATTAATTGTTTAAACATTTGGGTCACATTTGTTGCAATGTTTATATACCTGAGATAGCAATTAGAGGCAAGCTCTTGATTTTTTATTAAGAGCTATTTCTTTTACAGATTAATATGCTGAAATCAGCCCTCCTAATGTTTACTATTTACGTTAAAGATTTGATTTGATTTTCTATAATAAACAACGAATAAAAAATCGTTCAAGCATTTGTGTTGTCCACGTGACATTTCTCCATACTATAGCCAATACAATGTTCCAACTCATAAGCATCTGCTGTTTCTAAACATCGTTTGTTGTCATTTATACATAATGGCGGCTTGTAATATTATATCAGCGAATTATCTTTATTGGCAAATGGACGAAAATAAACTCATTAAACTACAAAGGTTTTTCATATAAGCTGTATTACGCGTGATCATATGCTGACGGCGAATTTTACTGCGGATGATATGACTTTGCTGAATCTCTTGTCCTCTGAGAAAGTGTAATTCGTCTAAACATGATTCATCCTCTATGAAGTCATGAGCATTTGATGTATCTCGAGGCTTTAAATGCAATAAGTATGTGAAGTTCCACGTGGTGGTTGGTTAGAGGGCCAATATTCAATGGGCATGTTCATCATACGTACAGGTAATATACCAAATGGACTGAGCACATTGGTGGCGCTATGATGACGCCCAACAATTTGAAGGCGTCATAATGAAACATACGTACCATGTACTTTTTCTAAATAGCCCAAATACTCAAGGATCATTTAGTATTGATACAAATCCACCTAGACTATGAATTACATTAGCAATGCTTTCGATTTTTTTTTTTTTAATAAATCGTTCGTTTTGTCACATACATTGGAGGCAGTCTGCCTATACGGAATGTCAATCACTATTTCTGTCCAAGTGTGTTTAGTTCTTTTTACGACACCTTTATTCTTTTGCAATTTTCAGAAGATGGCTTTTATGAGCAAGCTGTACTACTTCTATATCGTACTAGCTTCGGCTGTACATATACTAAAATTGGAACGATACAGAGAAGATTAGCATGGCCCCTGCGCAAGGATGACACGCAAATTCGTGAAGCGTTCCATATTTTTTCTAGTTTATATTAGTGAAAATTATTCATAATTGACAATGAATGTCGAAATACAGTATTTTTCGGCAAACAATAGCATATATGTCTGAGATCTGCTATATAAGCCACTGTTGGGGGTTCAAGATGACCTGTTACCCGGTGTCCTAATTGAAAATCATGAGCATGGCAACTTCTCATATATTGTTTTCATTGTCGCTAATAAGACTCTCGCCACGAATGCAATGTGATCGAGCCTTCTGATGACTTGAGTGGATTACCTGAAGCCTACTTGCTCACATGTCACTTGGATGTTCTGCGGGATGAGGGGTTCTGGTACGCGGAGAGATTAAGGGAGGCCGGTAACGCAGTGACCTACAAGCATTATAGAAAGGCATACCATGGCATTCTCAACATGCACACAGGACCTAACAAACTAAAGGAAGGGAATGAAATCATCCAGGATTTAATTGACTTTGTAATGATATCTCTGTGAGATAACTATACTTTTACTTGTTACAGCACATTTTAGTTATAATAGTGATTAGGCGTTTGAAATACCACGACAGTACTCTCATACATGTTTGTAATAAGATTTTGCTAAATGACTGATTAATTGTTTAAACATTTGGGTCACATTTGTTGCAATGTTTATATACCTGAGATAGCAATTAGAGGCAAGCTCTTGATTTTTTATTAAGAGCTATTTCTTTACAGATTAATATGCTGAAATCAGCCCTCCTAATGTTTACTATTTACGTTAAAGATTTGATTTGATTTTCTATAATAAACAACGAATAAAAAATCGTTCAAGCATTTGTGTTGTCCACGTGACATTTCTCCATACTATAGCCAATACAATGTTCCAACTCATAAGCATCTGCTGTTTCTAAACATCGTTTGTTGTCATTTATACATAATGGCGGCTTGTAATATTATATCAGCGAATTATCTTTATTGGCAAATGGACGAAAATAAACTCATTAAACTACAAAGGTTTTTCATATAAGCTGTATTACGCGTGATCATATGCTGACGGCGAATTTTACTGCGGATGATATGACTTTGCTGAATCTCTTGTCCTCTGAGAAAGTGTAATTCGTCTAAACATGATTCATCCTCTATGAAGTCATGAGCATTTGATGTATCTCGAGGCTTTAAATGCAATAAGTATGTGAAGTTCCACGTGGTGGTTGGTTAGAGGGCCAATATTCAATGGGCATGTTCATCATACGTACAGGTAATATACCAAATGGACTGAGCACATTGGTGGCGCTATGATGACGCCCAACAATTTGAAGGCGTCATAATGAAACATACGTACCATGTACTTTTTCTAAATAGCCCAAATACTCAAGGATCATTTAGTATTGATACAAATCCACCTAGACTATGAATTACATTAGTAATGCTTTCGATTTTTTTTTTAATAAATCGTTCGTTTTGTCACATACATTGGAGGCAGTCTGCCTCAATTTTCAGAAGATGGCTTTTATGAGCAAGC
>CM067348.1:9979271-10001064 GCA_034190875.2 Urechis unicinctus | reverse complement strand
TACTATGACAGGTGACAAGGATCGTTGGCTGTATCTTCGCTCTATTGCCTGAACAGTGATGATATACTGTAGGATGGATTGCAGCTTGTTGGTGTGGTTTTGGAACTTGTTTTCTTTCTGCCCTCGTCTGTAGGTTCATGCCGTGTCTGAAGCATATCGTACAGAACGCTGTGGCACCTGAAGTGAGGCTCCTGCGAGGCAAGACCATTGAGTGTATCAGTCTCATTGGTTTGGCTGTGGGGCAAGATAAGGTAACATATTCGTGTTCTATCAGCGCCTATTTAACTTTATTTTATCTCAATGGACTGAACATTTCCCTGGTTGTTTGTATCGATCATGCAGAAATAAATAATTGTTTGGTTTGTCTGTGTGTTAAGTTTATGCAAGACTGCAGTGATGTTATGGAGTTACTTCTCAGGACCCAGACAGACTGGGAAGATTTATCAGAAGACGACCCACAGGTAGGTGAAAGGTCATCATCCTTCTCTGAATGTATGCTATGTGTAACTTTATTTGCTCTGCTGTTAAGTTGAAGTTATAATATGCCTTGGCTATGCTGTCCATCTGTCTACATGTTTGCTGTGTATTTTCATATGCCTTTGCTCTTGTCAGTCCATCTGTCTATTATAAAGCAAGCCAGCTGCCCTAAATCACACACTTATTCCACTGATGTCTGTAGGTCAAAGGTCGCTGTGCTGATAAAATGCATTGAAGTATAACTCGGTGCCACATATGTAATGCTTAGGTGCATCTTGCGCCTTGAAAGGGATAACTACTGTTAGTGGGTGACCAGTTCATTGACCCCAGATGATTTAACCTGTATTTAACATAACACCTTGTTGTCTGATTTTGCCAGCCCCTGAAAACCAGCCCTCTGATATTTCTCTCAATTCACAACTTTACATAATTGTTTGTCTCAGTAAATCTGTTCAAAATAAGCATAGCTTGAGATTCACTGGCATCTAGCTGATAAACTGATTATGAATGCATATTATGTGTTTGTGTGTGTGCAACAGATTTCCTACATGATATCTGCCTGGGCTCGCATGTGTAAGATCATGGGGAAAGCCTTTGAACAGTACCTGCCACTAGTCATGGGACCTGTGCTCAAAGCTGCTGCTATCAAACCGGAGGTAGCAGTTGTCGACAGTGAGTACAAACTGCATTCCTCACTCCGCCTTTCGCTTACTCACGATCCAACATTCCTGTTTTCGACTCTTTCCATAACATTCCCTCCCCTCGTTTTTTCTCGACACCTAGAGTTGTCTTATTGTAAATCATTATAACCTAACCTCATGCATGATGATTTAGTGGAAACTTGCTGTCTGCGTTGAGGATGATGATATCCGAGTGGAAGAGAGGTGTTTAGCACACCGTCTTGGTGTGCTGACCTCCGTGACCCCACTGTTGTCATAGTTACTCTGACTCAACTCGCCTGTCTCCTATGTTCTATTTGATATCTCCTGTTAATCCAGTAGGTTACCTTGTGGGGGATATCTAGGTGTGTCATATGTTCTGAGCATCTCTTCCTCCAACACATTATGCACCACTTGTCTGATTATGGCTCATGTTATAACACCTGTCACCACCTCACACCCACTCCAATAATCATGTCATATGTTTGTGATGATTGACAGATGATGAAATGAAAGTGATGGAGGATGATGCGGACTGGCAGTTTGTGACGCTCGGGGACCAGCAGAGCTTTGGCATCCGCACGGCCGGGCTGGAGGAGAAAGCCACCGCTTGCCAAATGCTGGTTGTGTTACGCACGTGAGCTTAAAGAAGGGTTCGCCGAGTACACGGAACAGGGTGGTGAAAATCATGGTGGCTCATCTCAAGTTCTACTTCCATGATGGTGAGTGGGTGATGGAGATTTCAGAAGTGCTGTATGAGCAGGGATTAATGTAGTTGTTTGTCTGTGAGGTCCTGGGTGTCTTTAACCCACTTGTAACTATAAATATACAGTAGGGCAGTAATATCTTAGAATATGTTAATTGTTTTTGTGCATGGTATTTATTGGTACACAAGTTCAATGGCTGTATTCTGGATCACCATAAAGATATTGTTGAAAGCCTTCACAAACAAAATATAAATATATCTACATTGTCATGAAGAGTCTGTGTGAAACTCTGTCTTGCTTGTAGGTGTGCGAGTGGCTGCAGCTGAGAGTTTGCCCTTCCTCCTTGACTGTGCGAAGATAAGGGGACCTGAGTACCTGGCTAACATGTGGCAGTACATCTGTCCTGAACTACTCAAAGCCATCGATACGGAACCAGAGAAAGACCTCATGTCCGAACATATGCACGCTCTAGCACAGGTGGGTGTGGTATAGAACCTCTCAGGGTACTAGTTTCCTTCACTGGCTATGCCATTGCAGGCTGACTGAAAGCCTGCCCGATCTCGCAACTATTTACATCGAAACTCACTGAACTGCGTGAAATAATTTGCTCACATGAAGCCCTCGAGATTTCGTTTGATAATTAAATGAATATGCCATAATGATTGCATGCCATTATGTTTTTTGATACGACCCTTGAAAAATAAATCCTATGGCTGAGATATGCATGCCACTTGGTTTGCATACACCTCCCTATAACAGGCATTTGTTCCCATCAACTCAAGTTTGTGTTTTGGACTGATTTAACTGTTATTATATCACATGCCAAAGTTATTTTTCTTTCTATATCTGCAATTGTGGAGTCGTTAAATCAGCCGCTCACCTTTCCAAAGACTAACTCATTCTAAAATTGCTGAATCATCCGCATCTGTTTTTTTTTATGTTTATGGTATAAATATGTCTTCAATTGTGACGTATGTGAGGTCCATGATTCGTCTTCGATCCATGAAGGGGGAACGCCAGGTGGAAGTCTTTCATTGATATGTGTGCTTTCCTGCTGTGTTTCTAGTGTATAGAGAAGATGGGCAAAGGTTGCTTGACTGACGACCAGATAAAGGAAGTGATGCGGATTCTGGAGAAAACTCTCAAAGATCACTTTGAGCGGCAAGCGGCCAGATTAGGTAAGTGGAGTCATACTGCACCATCATGCACTCATGTTATCCAGCTATGATGTGATTAACATTACTGAGGTGTTGTTAAGACTCCTTATTACATGGATAAACCTGGTTAGTACCCAGTGAGTGAAAACACCAGACAGTTATCCATCACTGTCGTGAAATAACTTAATATCAAGTGCTATGTACCTGCATTTCATCTGATGTGTGGTTTGTGTGTCTGTTGATGTACAGAGCAGAGGAAGGATGAGGATTATGATGAAGTGGTGGAGGAGACGTTAGAAGATGAGGTGAATGGGTTTACTTGGGCTTGGGAGGGATTTACTGGTCACCAGCAGAATTTGATTGGACTTATTCTGCCGCTCACCAGGGTCTTAGCCAGACACCCTGGAATTTTGCCCCAAGGAACGCCCCGTCAACCTGTCCCTGCCTCCCTAGTCGGATACAAGATATTAGCCTTGTCAGTATAAACAGCTCATTCAAAGACAAACAGCGACACAGCTTGCTGGCCACTACGATCGAGATCAATACTGTTCTGATTGATGACGCTTTTTATGACGCATGGGGTTAATCAGCATCATAATACTTAAAATGATGGTGAATGGAGTGAAGACCAGCGGTGGACGGGCATACTTGAAATCCTGGCTAAGACACTGCTGCTCATCAAGTTATTATTGGAACGTCCATGTGTAAACAACTGTCAACAAGTGATATCTCATTTCCTCCCTATTCCCCCCTTTTTTTTTTTACCCATTTGTTGAATCTCGGGAGATTATGATGACAACATACTGGTTAAAATACCAATTATTAAGCTGTGCATTTCCTCTGTGATGTAATCAATTTTTATCTTGTATGTGGATTTTTTAGCAGTTGAATTGACGAATTGTTTGTGTCTGTTTTAGGATGAACAAGATGTGTACATACTCAGCAAAGTATCAGATGTTGTACACTCTCTCTTCGGTACCTACAAAGAAGCGTTCTTGCCAATCTTCGAGCAGTTATTACCATTATTTGTCAAATTACTGGTGAGTTATGAACAGAGCTCATGAATCATTTTATGAGCATTGATTCAACTATTGCTTGTCCAAAGGAACCATAACTGACCAAAGTTTGGTTTTTAACACTTGTCTCGCTTTGTTGTTCAAGCATGGTATCTGCTATTATGTTTGTGATGTAGGGAGGTGACCGTCCCTGGCCAGACAAACAGTGGGCCCTCTGTATCTTTGATGACCTGGTGGAGCACACAGGACCAGTATGCCTTTTTCCTCTTGGTTATTATATCATGTTACTGAGACACACTTGTCTGCTATTTTATTCATTGTTTAGTTTCTGGTACTGTGTTTATCCTGATAGATGTTCACTAAACGAGTGCCAACTAAATGGGTCTGCGTCTCTTAGGGATAAATTTTACCCGTGTCTGACACATCCAAAAGAGATGGGCAGAAGGCATCAGGTCATAGCAAGCTGCAGTGCGTTGCTGGGGGTAACCAAGGGTAGCGCTTTCACAAAACAAGTTAAATGGGCTTAGTTGAATTTCTCATTTGTATGGGGATCCGTGTGAAACAACCTACACAAACACAGAAGTTAGCTCAATTGACGGTGCACACACTGAGACGCTGACTGAGTTTCCAGGAAGCCAAAAGTAAATAGCCGAGTGGGCAGTGTTTGACAGGCTGGCCAGCCAAGAGAGGCAGGCTTAGAAAGGGGGTTGCACATCTGTATAAGTCTTTTTCTAATAGATTGAACATGATATGTGGATAAAATAACTGGTATCTTGCAAATTATCCTATAATGTTCAAAGGTTAGATCACAATTCATTAGGAAGTTGGTGATGTTGTATGTAATGTTGACCTATCTCTGCAGATTTCACAGAACTATTCACAGTACTTCCTGGGACAGATGCTGCAGTACACGTGTGACAATCGAGGTGAAGTGAGACAGGCCGCCGCCTACGGTGTCGGGGTCTTGGCCCAGTTTGGCGGTGCTGGCTATGCCCAGGCATGCTCAGGTGAGAGGGTGCATTTAATGATATGGTGTTAGAATTGGTGCCATGTTTCAGCAGCCTGGTTTCATTTCATTTTAAACATTAGGAGTGGCAGGAATGGCATACATATGATTTTGTGTCTACTTTATAATGTCAACAATCGGTTGATGCCAAATTGTATTATTTGTCCCCTGTAATCACATCCACGGTGTAAAACTTCTTAAGTTGACCAATCACTTTGCCTACCCAACAGAAAGTCTTCCCCAGCTCATCAAGGTCATCCAGAGCCCTGAGTCGCGCTCCTTAGAAAACCTCAGTCCAACAGAAAATGCAATCTCAGCTGTTACCAAAATCCTAAAATACAACTCTAGTTTGGTCAACACCAATGAAATCCTGCCAGTCTGGTTGTCATGGTTACCTGTGTGGGAAGATGAAGAGGAAGCTGTTCATGTCTATGGCTTCCTGTGTGATCTAGTCGAGTCGTAAGTTCCTATTTTGTTGTGATCTATCACTGTGTATGTCATGAGCATTGTTTATTTGAATTTAAGGGTTTTTAGTTAGTCTCTTATGGGTTGAATCAAAGCTGTGACTGTTTTGATGTATTGTTGGTTTGCTTCAGAAACAATCAGGTTGTTCTTGGAGATAATAACAGTAACTTAGGCCGCATCATGTGTATCTTGGCGGAAGCATTTCACCGAGAAACTGTCAATTTGGAGACTGAGGTTGGCAAGCGCATGCTCAACATAGTGGGACAAATCAAGGTGGTTATTGCTTGTGGCAAATGTGTATTTGCCTTGTACATTGTTTCAATATTTTTTTTAATCAGAACATGGTGTAAAATAATCTGTTACCAACTGGCATCCCAATGTGTACAAATATTTTTTCAATGACTCCATGAATCATTTAGAAAATTTCACCAATGAATTGGGTTTTATTTTCAGACAAATGGAGACATATTCAAGGCTTGTGTGGATCAAATGAATAGCGAACAACAATCAGCCTTGTTTAGACTTTTGTCTAGCTGAGTGGGGGCCAGTAATAGATATTGGTCTTTTATATAATGGAATGCATTTCTGACAATGGATTGTGAGAGAAACCATTGTCATTGATTTTTGTGTGTTGGTGAGGTAGCTTATCATAGCAATGGCTACAGGTTGTTGATGTATGTGTGTTACGAAAGCAAAAAAATAGTTTGCTAATTTCCATTTTTTCCCCGAAATCCGACCTCTACCATCCCTGGCATTACCTGCAGATAATGAGCCCAGGTCTGCATACATAATGTTGTCTGTTTTTATGTGGCTGTTTGCTCAATCATTGTATGGTACAATGCTTTCCTTTGTGTTAATGCTGCTACTTCATTTAAAAGTTCATTTCACATTTAACTAGCAGAAACCTATTCTAGTTTTATGCTGGGATGAGCCATAAGGGTCAATGATTGTCCTGTTTTGATCAGAGGTTTGGTGTGTTAAGGAATGGGGGCTTCTTCCACTGTGGTTGGATATATGTTCGCTTTCTCATGTTGTTACCATCTGTTCAGTTCACAAACAAAACACGATTGCCATTTGTTTAAGCTTATCATGTTTGCCATGAGTCTCCCCTGTGAAAGCAATTCGGGTGTCTCGCACAGCTGGTGTTGTTTTGCGGTCAAACTCATCACTCGAAAACTGGCATCCTCTTCATTCGTTACACAGTTCACAATGATGCCAGCTAAAGTATTTAGAATAACAAGTTTTATCTTTAGTGTATATATTGTAAATTTTGTAAATATTGACCATGAGAGTGGGGATATCCTGTGAAGGTACAGATCTTTATTCTTGGCCTACTTGTTAGCTGGTAATCAATGGATATGACAACTATACATGTTATGATTGAGGCTAACATATTGTTGCTGTCCTTCTTTTGATGTCATACAAGTGAACACTTGGTGTTATATTGACCTTCTCCTTGGTTACTGCCTCGCCTGATATTTATTGAATGTCTGTAAACCTTAAAATGTGATCATCTCAAGACTAAAGGTGAAATAAAATTGCTTTTGTATTTGTGAGGGGTTTTTTGTTTATCTGGTGGAGGGGTGTTTTGATACTTACCTGTAAAGGAGTTTGTTTGCACAACCTAACAACTCGATTTTGTATTAACGATTTTGTTTCCCCCGCTAACTGGCATATCTGTCTGAGATCTGCTATATAAGCCATTGTTGGGGGTTCAAGATGACCTGTTACCCGGTGTCCTACTTGAAAATCAATATGAGCATGGCAACTTCTCATATATTGTTTTCATTGTCGCTCATAAGACTCGCCACGAATGCAATGTGATCGAGCCTTCTGATGACTAATATCACTTACAAGATTTGTGACGTTATTTCTCTGAGAAAGTAACTATTTCCAAAACAAATCGCGAATCCTAGTTCGAAATTGGAACTGAACCAAAACAAACTGCGCGGGCGAATGTTTCGTAAAAGTTTCAAATATCTGAAAAATTACCCAATATGTTTAGTTGGAATAAAATTAAACCACAACTTACTTATTTATATTATTAACATTCGAAATTTGCTGTGTTTGGTCAAAAAATATATATAATTTTTTTTTACGAAAACACGCATTTGTATGATCGCTTTGCTTGGTTCCAAAAGTTCGAAAAGTTCCAATTTTGAAGCGAGTACATCCGACGCGGGGAAGCGCCAGGATGACACGCAAATTCGTGAAGCGTTCCATATTTTTTCTAGTTTATATTAGTGAAAATTATTCATAATTGACAATGAATGTCGAAATACAGTATTTTTCGGCAAACAATAGCATATATGTCTGAGATCTGCTATATAAGCCACTGTTGGGGGTTCAAGATGACCTGTTACCCGGTGTCCTAATTGAAAATCATGAGCATGGCAACTTCTCATATATTGTTTTTCATTGTCGCTAATAAGACTCTCGCCACGAATGCAATGTGATCGAGCCTTCTGATGACTTGAGTGGATTACCTGAAGCCTACTTGCTCACATGTCACTTGGATGTTCTGCGGGATGAGGGGTTCTGGTACGCGGAGAGATTAAGGGAGGCCGGTAACGCAGTGACCTACAAGCATTATAGAAAGGCATACCATGGCATTCTCAACATGCACACAGGACCTAACAAACTAAAGGAAGGGAATGAAATCATCCAGGATTTAATTGACTTTGTAATGATATCTCTGTGAGATAACTATACTTTTACTTGTTACAGCACATTTTAGTTATAATAGTGATTAGGCGTTTGAAATACCACGACAGTACTCTCATACATGTTTGTAATAAGATTTTGCTAAATGACTGATTAATTGTTTAAACATTTGGGTCACATTTGTTGCAATGTTTATATACCTGAGATAGCAATTAGAGGCAAGCTCTTGATTTTTTATTAAGAGCTATTTCTTTACAGATTAATATGCTGAAATCAGCCCTCCTAATGTTTACTATTTACGTTAAAGATTTGATTTGATTTTCTATAATAAACAACGAATAAAAAATCGTTCAAGCATTTGTGTTGTCCACGTGACATTTCTCCATACTATAGCCAATACAATGTTCCAACTCATAAGCATCTGCTGTTTCTAAACATCGTTTGTTGTCATTTATACATAATGGCGGCTTGTAATATTATATCAGCGAATTATCTTTATTGGCAAATGGACGAAAATAAACTCATTAAACTACAAAGGTTTTTCATATAAGCTGTATTACGCGTGATCATATGCTGACGGCGAATTTTACTGCGGATGATATGACTTTGCTGAATCTCTTGTCCTCTGAGAAAGTGTAATTCGTCTAAACATGATTCATCCTCTATGAAGTCATGAGCATTTGATGTATCTCGAGGCTTTAAATGCAATAAGTATGTGAAGTTCCACGTGGTGGTTGGTTAGAGGGCCAATATTCAATGGGCATGTTCATCATACGTACAGGTAATATACCAAATGGACTGAGCACATTGGTGGCGCTATGATGACGCCCAACAATTTGAAGGCGTCATAATGAAACATACGTACCATGTACTTTTTCTAAATAGCCCAAATACTCAAGGATCATTTAGTATTGATACAAATCCACCTAGACTATGAATTACATTAGTAATGCTTTCGATTTTTTTTTTTTTTAATAAATCGTTCGTTTTGTCACATACATTGGAGGCAGTCTGCCTATACGGAATGTCAATCACTATTTCTGTCCAAGTGTGTTTAGTTCTTTTTACGACACCTTTATTCTTTTGCAATTTTCAGAAGATGGCTTTTATAAGCAAGCTGTACTACTTCTATATCGTACTAGCTTCGGCTGTACATATACTAAAATTGGAACGATACAGAGAAGATTAGCATGGCCCCTGCGCAAGGATGACACGCAAATTCGTGAAGCGTTCCATATTTTTTCTAGTTTATATTAGTGAAAATTATTCATAATTGACAATGAATGTCGAAATACAGTATTTTTCGGCAAACAATAGCATATATGTCTGAGATCTGCTATATAAGCCACTGTTGGGGGTTCAAGATGACCTGTTACCCGGTGTCCTAATTGAAAATCATGAGCATGGCAACTTCTCATATATTGTTTCATTGTCGCTAATAAGACTCTCGCCACGAATGCAATGTGATCGAGCCTTCTGATGACTTGAGTGGATTACCTGAAGCCTACTTGCTCACATGTCACTTGGATGTTCTGCGGAATGAGGGGTTCTGGTACGCGGAGAGATTAAGGGAGGCCGGTAACGCAGTGACCTACAAGCATTAGAGAAAGGCATACCATGGCATTCTCAACATGCACACAGGACCTAACAAACTAAAGGAAGGGAATGAAATCATCCAGGATTTAATTGACTTTGTAATGATATCTCTGTGAGATAACTATACTTTTACTTGTTACAGCACATTTTAGTTATAATAGTGATTAGGCGTTTGAAATACCACGACAGTACTCTCATACATGTTTGTAATAAGATTTTGCTAAATGACTGATTAATTGTTTAAACATTTGGGTCACATTTGTTGCAATGTTTATATACCTGAGATAGCAATTAGAGGCAAGCTCTTGATTTTTTATTAAGAGCTATTTCTTTACAGATTAATATGCTGAAATCAGCCCTCCTAATGTTTACTATTTACGTTAAAGATTTGATTTGATTTTCTATAATAAACAACGAATAAAAAATCGTTCAAGCATTTGTGTTGTCCACGTGACATTTCTCCATACTATAGCCAATACAATGTTCCAACTCATAAGCATCTGCTGTTTCTAAACATCGTTTGTTGTCATTTATACATAATGGCGGCTTGTAATATTATATCAGCGAATTATCTTTATTGGCAAATGGACGAAAATAAACTCATTAAACTACAAAGGTTTTTCATATAAGCTGTATTACGCGTGATCATATGCTGACGGCGAATTTTACTGCGGATGATATGACTTTGCTGAATCTCTTGTCCTCTGAGAAAGTGTAATTCGTCTAAACATGATTCATCCTCTATGAAGTCATGAGCATTTGATGTATCTCGAGGCTTTAAATGCAATAAGTATGTGAAGTTCCACGTGGTGGTTGGTTAGAGGGCCAATATTCAATGGGCATGTTCATCATACGTACAGGTAATATACCAAATGGACTGAGCACATTGGTGGCGCTATGATGACGCCCAACAATTTGAAGGCGTCATAATGAAACATACGTACCATGTACGTTTTCTAAATAGCCCAAATACTCAAGGATCATTTAGTATTGATACAAATCCACCTAGACTATGAATTACATTAGTAATGCTTTCGATTTTTTTTTTAATAAATCGTTCGTTTTGTCACATACATTGGAGGCAGTCTGCCTATACGGAATGTCAATCACTATTTCTGTCCAAGTGTGTTTAGTTCTTTTTACGACACCTTTATTCTTTTGCAATTTTCAGAAGATGGCTTTTATGAGCAAGCTGTACTACTTCTATATCGTACTAGCTTCGGCTGTACATATACTAAAATTGGAACGATACAGAGAAGATTAGCATGGCCCCTGCGCAAGGATGACACGCAAATTCGTGAAGCGTTCCATATTTTTTCTAGTTTATATTAGTGAAAATTATTCATAATTGACAATGAATGTCGAAATACAGTATTTTTCGGCAAACAATAGCATATATGTCTGAGATCTGCTATATAAGCCACTGTTGGGGGTTCAAGATGACCTGTTACCCGGTGTCCTAATTGAAAATCATGAGCATGGCAACTTCTCATATATTGTTTTCATTGTCGCTAATAAGACTCTCGCCACGAATGCAATGTGATCGAGCCTTCTGATGACTTGAGTGGATTACCTGAAGCCTACTTGCTCACATGTCACTTGGATGTTCTGCGGGATGAGGGGTTCTGGTACGCGGAGAGATTAAGGGAGGCCGGTAACGCAGTGACCTACAAGCATTAGAGAAAGGCATACCATGGCATTCTCAACATGCACACAGGACCTAACAAACTAAAGGAAGGGAATGAAATCATCCAGGATTTAATTGACTTTGTAATGATATCTCTGTGAGATAACTATACTTTTACTTGTTACAGCACATTTTAGTTATAATAGTGATTAGGCGTTTGAAATACCACGACAGTACTCTCATACATGTTTGTAATAAGATTTTGCTAAATGACTGATTAATTGTTTAAACATTTGGGTCACATTTGTTGCAATGTTTATATACCTGAGATAGCAATTAGAGGCAAGCTCTTGATTTTTTATTAAGAGCTATTTCTTTACAGATTAATATGCTGAAATCAGCCCTCCTAATGTTTACTATTTACGTTAAAGATTTGATTTGATTTTCTATAATAAACAACAACGAATAAAAAATCGTTCAAGCATTTGTGTTGTCCACGTGACATTTCTCCATACTATAGCCAATACAATGTTCCAACTCATAAGCATCTGCTGTTTCTAAACATCGTTTGTTGTCATTTATACATAATGGCGGCTTGTAATATTATATCAGCGAATTATCTTTATTGGCAAATGGACGAAAATAAACTCATTAAACTACAAAGGTTTTTCATATAAGCTGTATTACGCGTGATCATATGCTGACGGCGAATTTTACTGCGGATGATATGACTTTGCTGAATCTCTTGTCCTCTGAGAAAGTGTAATTCGTCTAAACATGATTCATCCTCTATGAAGTCATGAGCATTTGATGTATCTCGAGGCTTTAAATGCAATAAGTATGTGAAGTTCCACGTGGGTGGTTGGTTAGAGGGCCAATATTCAATGGGCATGTTCATCATACGTACAGGTAATATACCAAATGGACTGAGCACATTGGTGGCGCTATGATGACGCCCAACAATTTGAAGGCGTCATAATGAAACATACGTACCATGTACGTTTTCTAAATAGCCCAAATACTCAAGGATCATTTAGTATTGATACAAATCCACCTAGACTATGAATTACATTAGTAATGCTTTCGATTTTTTTTTTAATAAATCGTTCGTTTTGTCACATACATTGGAGGCAGTCTGCCTATACGGAATGTCAATCACTATTTCTGTCCAAGTGTGTTTAGTTCTTTTTACGACACCTTTATTCTTTTGCAATTTTCAGAAGATGGCTTTTATGAGCAAGCTGTACTACTTCTATATCGTACTAGCTTCGGCTGTACATATACTAAAATTGGAACGATACAGAGAAGATTAGCATGGCCCCTGCGCAAGGATGACACGCAAATTCGTGAAGCGTTCCATATTTTTTCTAGTTTATATTAGTGAAAATTATTCATAATTGACAATGAATGTCGAAATACAGTATTTTTCGGCAAACAATAGCATATATGTCTGAGATCTGCTATATAAGCCATGTTGGGGGTTCAAGATGACCTGTTACCCGGTGTCCTAATTGAAAATCATGAGCATGGCAACTTCTCATATATTGTTTTCATTGTCGCTAATAAGACTCTCGCCACGAATGCAATGTGATCGAGCCTTCTGATGACTTGAGTGGATTACCTGAAGCCTACTTGCTCACATGTCACTTGGATGTTCTGCGGGATGAGGGGTTCTGGTACGCGGAGAGATTAAGGGAGGCCGGTAACGCAGTGACCTACAAGCATTATAGAAAGGCATACCATGGCATTCTCAACATGCACACAGGACCTAACAAACTAAAGGAAGGGAATGAAATCATCCAGGATTTAATTGACTTTGTAATGATATCTCTGTGAGATAACTATACTTTTACTTGTTACAGCACATTTTAGTTATAATAGTGATTAGGCGTTTGAAATACCACGACAGTACTCTCATACATGTTTGTAATAAGATTTTGCTAAATGACTGATTAATTGTTTAAACATTTGGGTCACATTTGTTGCAATGTTTATATACCTGAGATAGCAATTAGAGGCAAGCTCTTGATTTTTTATTAAGAGCTATTTCTTTACAGATTAATATGCTGAAATCAGCCCTCCTAATGTTTACTATTTACGTTAAAGATTTGATTTGATTTTCTATAATAAACAACGAATAAAAAATCGTTCAAGCATTTGTGTTGTCCACGTGACATTTCTCCATACTATAGCCAATACAATGTTCCAACTCATAAGCATCTGCTGTTTCTAAACATCGTTTGTTGTCATTTATACATAATGGCGGCTTGTAATATTATATCAGCGAATTATCTTTATTGGCAAATGGACGAAAATAAACTCATTAAACTACAAAGGTTTTTCATATAAGCTGTATTACGCGTGATCATATGCTGACGGCGAATTTTACTGCGGATGATATGACTTTGCTGAATCTCTTGTCCTCTGAGAAAGTGTAATTCGTCTAAACATGATTCATCCTCTATGAAGTCATGAGCATTTGATGTATCTCGAGGCTTTAAATGCAATAAGTATGTGAAGTTCCACGTGGTGGTTGGTTAGAGGGGGCCAATATTCAATGGGCATGTTCATCATACGTACAGGTAATATACCAAATGGACTGAGCACATTGGTGGCGCTATGATGACGCCCAACAATTTGAAGGCGTCATAATGAAACATACGTACCATGTACTTTTTCTAAATAGCCCAAATACTCAAGGATCATTTAGTATTGATACAAATCCACCTAGACTATGAATTACATTAGTAATGCTTTCGATTTTTTTTTTAATAAATCGTTCGTTTTGTCACATACATTGGAGGCAGTCTGCCTATACGGAATGTCAATCACTATTTCTGTCCAAGTGTGTTTAGTTCTTTTTACGACACCTTTATTCTTTTGCAATTTTCAGAAGATGGCTTTTATGAGCAAGCTGTACTACTTCTATATCGTACTAGCTTCGGCTGTACATATACTAAATTGGAACGATACAGAGAAGATTAGCATGGCCCCTGCGCAAGGATGACACGCAAATTCGTGAAGCGTTCCATATTTTTTTCTAGTTTATATTAGTGAAAATTATTCATAATTGACAATGAATGTCGAAATACAGTATTTTTCGGCAAACAATAGCATATATGTCTGAGATCTGCTATATAAGCCACTGTTGGGGGTTCAAGATGACCTGTTACCCGGTGTCCTAATTGAAAATCATGAGCATGGCAACTTCTCATATATTGTTTTCATTGTCGCTAATAAGACTCTCGCCACGAATGCAATGTGATCGAGCCTTCTGATGACTTGAGTGGATTACCTGAAGCCTACTTGCTCACATGTCACTTGGATGTTCTGCGGGATGAGGGGTTCTGGTACGCGGAGAGATTAAGGGAGGCCGGTAACGCAGTGACCTACAAGCATTATAGAAAGGCATACCATGGCATTCTCAACATGCACACAGGACCTAACAAACTAAAGGAAGGGAATGAAATCATCCAGGATTTAATTGACTTTGTAATGATATCTCTGTGAGATAACTATACTTTTACTTGTTACAGCACATTTAGTTATAATAGTGATTAGGCGTTTGAAATACCACGACAGTACTCTCATACATGTTTGTAATAAGATTTTGCTAAATGACTGATTAATTGTTTAAACATTTGGGTCACATTTGTTGCAATGTTTATATACCTGAGATAGCAATTAGAGGCAAGCTCTTGATTTTTTATTAAGAGCTATTTCTTTACAGATTAATATGCTGAAATCAGCCCTCCTAATGTTTACTATTTACGTTAAAGATTTGATTTGATTTTCTATAATAAACAACGAATAAAAATCGTTCAAGCATTTGTGTTGTCCACGTGACATTTCTCCATACTATAGCCAATACAATGTTCCAACTCATAAGCATCTGCTGTTTCTAAACATCGTTTGTTGTCATTTATACATAATGGCGGCTTGTAATATTATATCAGCGAATTATCTTTATTGGCAAATGGACGAAAATAAACTCATTAAACTACAAAGGTTTTTCATATAAGCTGTATTACGCGTGATCATATGCTGACGGCGAATTTTACTGCGGATGATATGACTTTGCTGAATCTCTTGTCCTCTGAGAAAGTGTAATTCGTCTAAACATGATTCATCCTCTATGAAGTCATGAGCATTTGATGTATCTCGAGGCTTTAAATGCAATAAGTATGTGAAGTTCCACGTGGTGGTTGGTTAGAGGGCCAATATTCAATGGGCATGTTCATCATACGTACAGGTAATATACCAAATGGACTGAGCACATTGGTGGCGCTATGATGACGCCCAACAATTTGAAGGCGTCATAATGAAACATACGTACCATGTACTTTTTCTAAATAGCCCAAATACTCAAGGATCATTTAGTATTGATACAAATCCACCTAGACTATGAATTACATTAGTAATGCTTTCGATTTTTTTTTAATAAATCGTTCGTTTTGTCACATACATTGGAGGCAGTCTGCCTATACGGAATGTCAATCACTATTTCTGTCCAAGTGTGTTTAGTTCTTTTTACGACACCTTTATTCTTTTGCAATTTTCAGAAGATGGCTTTTATGAGCAAGCTGTACTACTTCTATATCGTACTAGCTTCGGCTGTACATATACTAAAATTGGAACGATACAGAGAAGATTAGCATGGCCCCTGCGCAAGGATGACACGCAAATTCGTGAAGCGTTCCATATTTTTTCTAGTTTATATTAGTGAAAATTATTCATAATTGACAATGAATGTCGAAATACAGTATTTTTCGGCAAACAATAGCATATATGTCTGAGATCTGCTATATAAGCCACTGTTGGGGGTTCAAGATGACCTGTTACCCGGTGTCCTAATTGAAAATCATGAGCATGGCAACTTCTCATATATTGTTTTCATTGTCGCTAATAAGACTCTCGCCACGAATGCAATGTGATCGAGCCTTCTGATGACTTGAGTGGATTACCTGAAGCCTACTTGCTCACATGTCACTTGGATGTTCTGCGGGATGAGGGGTTCTGGTACGCGGAGAGATTAAGGGAGGCCGGTAACGCAGTGACCTACAAGCATTATAGAAAGGCATACCATGGCATTCTCAACATGCACACAGGACCTAACAAACTAAAGGAAGGGAATGAAATCATCCAGGATTTAATTGACTTTGTAATGATATCTCTGTGAGATAACTATACTTTTACTTGTTACAGCACATTTTAGTTATAATAGTGATTAGGCGTTTGAAATACCACGACAGTACTCTCATACATGTTTGTAATAAGATTTTGCTAAATGACTGATTAATTGTTTAAACATTTGGGTCACATTTGTTGCAATGTTTATATACCTGAGATAGCAATTAGAGGCAAGCTCTTGATTTTTTATTAAGAGCTATTTCTTTACAGATTAATATGCTGAAATCAGCCCTCCTAATGTTTACTATTTACGTTAAAGATTTGATTTGATTTTCTATAATAAACAACGAATAAAAATCGTTCAAGCATTTGTGTTGTCCACGTGACATTTCTCCATACTATAGCCAATACAATGTTCCAACTCATAAGCATCTGCTGTTTCTAAACATCGTTTGTTGTCATTTATACATAATGGCGGCTTGTAATATTATATCAGCGAATTATCTTTATTGGCAAATGGACGAAAATAAACTCATTAAACTACAAAGGTTTTTCATATAAGCTGTATTACGCGTGATCATATGCTGACGGCGAATTTTACTGCGGATGATATGACTTTGCTGAATCTCTTGTCCTCTGAGAAAGTGTAATTCGTCTAAACATGATTCATCCTCTATGAAGTCATGAGCATTTGATGTATCTCGAGGCTTTAAATGCAATAAGTATGTGAAGTTCCACGTGGTGGTTGGTTAGAGGGCCAATATTCAATGGGCATGTTCATCATACGTACAGGTAATATACCAAATGGACTGAGCACATTGGTGCGCTATGATGACGCCCAACAATTTGAAGGCGTCATAATGAAACATACGTACCATGTACGTTTTCTAAATAGCCCAAATACTCAAGGATCATTTAGTATTGATACAAATCCACCTAGACTATGAATTACATTAGTAATGCTTTCGATTTTTTTTTTAATAAATCGTTCGTTTTGTCACATACATTGGAGGCAGTCTGCCTATACGGAATGTCAATCACTATTTCTGTCCAAGTGTGTTTAGTTCTTTTTACGACACCTTTATTCTTTTGCAATTTTCAGAAGATGGCTTTTATGAGCAAGCTGTACTACTTCTATATCGTACTAGCTTCGGCTGTACATATACTAAAATTGGAACGATACAGAGAAGATTAGCATGGCCCCTGCGCAAGGATGACACGCAAATTCGTGAAGCGTTCCATATTTTTTCTAGTTTATATTAGTGAAAATTATTCATAATTGACAATGAATGTCGAAATACAGTATTTTTCGGCAAACAATAGCATATATGTCTGAGATCTGCTATATAAGCCACTGTTGGGGGTTCAAGATGACCTGTTACCCGGTGTCCTAATTGAAAATCATGAGCATGGCAACTTCTCATATATTGTTTTCATTGTCGCTAATAAGACTCTCGCCACGAATGCAATGTGATCGAGCCTTCTGATGACTTGAGTGGATTACCTGAAGCCTACTTGCTCACATGTCACTTGGATGTTCTGCGGGATGAGGGGTTCTGGTACGCGGAGAGATTAAGGGAGGCCGGTAACGCAGTGACCTACAAGCATTATAGAAAGGCATACCATGGCATTCTCAACATGCACACAGGACCTAACAAACTAAAGGAAGGGAATGAAATCATCCAGGATTTAATTGACTTTGTAATGATATCTCTGTGAGATAACTATACTTTTACTTGTTACAGCACATTTTAGTTATAATAGTGATTAGGCGTTTGAAATACCACGACAGTACTCTCATACATGTTTGTAATAAGATTTTGCTAAATGACTGATTAATTGTTTAAACATTTGGGTCACATTTGTTGCAATGTTTATATACCTGAGATAGCAATTAGAGGCAAGCTCTTGATTTTTTATTAAGAGCTATTTCTTTACAGATTAATATGCTGAAATCAGCCCTCCTAATGTTTACTATTTACGTTAAAGATTTGATTTGATTTTCTATAATAAACAACGAATAAAAAATCGTTCAAGCATTTGTGTTGTCCACGTGACATTTCTCCATACTATAGCCAATACAATGTTCCAACTCATAAGCATCTGCTGTTTCTAAACATCGTTTGTTGTCATTTATACATAATGGCGGCTTGTAATATTATATCAGCGAATTATCTTTATTGGCAAATGGACGAAAATAAACTCATTAAACTACAAAGGTTTTTCATATAAGCTGTATTACGCGTGATCATATGCTGACGGCGAATTTTACTGCGGATGATATGACTTTGCTGAATCTCTTGTCCTCTGAGAAAGTGTAATTCGTCTAAACATGATTCATCCTCTATGAAGTCATGAGCATTTGATGTATCTCGAGGCTTTAAATGCAATAAGTATGTGAAGTTCCACGTGGTGGTTGGTTAGAGGGCCAATATTCAATGGGCATGTTCATCATACGTACAGGTAATATACCAAATGGACTGAGCACATTGGTGGCGCTATGATGACGCCCAACAATTTGAAGGGGCGTCATAATGAAACATACGTACCATGTACGTTTTCTAAATAGCCCAAATACTCAAGGATCATTTAGTATTGATACAAATCCACCTAGACTATGAATTACATTAGTAATGCTTTCGATTTTTTTTTTATAAATCGTTCGTTTTGTCACATACATTGGAGGCAGTCTGCCTATACGGAATGTCAATCACTATTTCTGTCCAAGTGTGTTTAGTTCTTTTTACGACACCTTTATTCTTTTGCAATTTTCAGAAGATGGCTTTTATAAGCAAGCTGTACTACTTCTATATCGTACTAGCTTCGGCTGTACATATACTAAAATTGGAACGATACAGAGAAGATTAGCATGGCCCCTGCGCAAGGATGACACGCAAATTCGTGAAGCGTTCCATATTTTTTCTAGTTTATATTAGTGAAAATTATTCATAATTGACAATGAATGTCGAAATACAGTATTTTTCGGCAAACAATAGCATATATGTCTGAGATCTGCTATATAAGCCATGTTGGGGTTTCAAGATGACCTGTTACCCGGTGTCCTAATTGAAAATCATGAGCATGGCAACTTCTCATATATTGTTTTCATTGTCGCTAATAAGACTCTCGCCACGAATGCAATGTGATCGAGCCTTCTGATGACTTGAGTGGATTACCTGAAGCCTACTTGCTCACATGTCACTTGGATGTTCTGCGGGATGAGGGGTTCTGGTACGCGGAGAGATTAAGGGAGGCCGGTAACGCAGTGACCTACAAGCATTATAGAAAGGCATACCATGGCATTCTCAACATGCACACAGGACCTAACAAACTAAAGGAAGGGAATGAAATCATCCAGGATTTAATTGACTTTGTAATGATATCTCTGTGAGATAACTATACTTTTACTTGTTACAGCACATTTTAGTTATAATAGTGATTAGGCGTTTGAAATACCACGACAGTACTCTCATACATGTTTGTAATAAGATTTTGCTAAATGACTGATTAATTGTTTAAACATTTGGGTCACATTTGTTGCAATGTTTATATACCTGAGATAGCAATTAGAGGCAAGCTCTTGATTTTTTATTAAGAGCTATTTCTTTACAGATTAATATGCTGAAATCAGCCCTCCTAATGTTTACTATTTACGTTAAAGATTTGATTTGATTTTCTATAATAAACACGAATAAAAAATCGTTCAAGCATTTGTGTTGTCCACGTGACATTTCTCCATACTATAGCCAATACAATGTTCCAACTCATAAGCATCTGCTGTTTCTAAACATCGTTTGTTGTCATTTATACATAATGGCGGCTTGTAATATTATATCAGCGAATTATCTTATTGGCAAATGGACGAAAATAAACTCATTAAACTACAAAGGTTTTTCATATAAGCTGTATTACGCGTGATCATATGCTGACGGCGAATTTTACTGCGGATGATATGACTTTGCTGAATCTCTTGTCCTCTGAGAAAGTGTAATTCGTCTAAACATGATTCATCCTCTATGAAGTCATGAGCATTTGATGTATCTCGAGGCTTTAAATGCAATAAGTATGTGAAGTTCCACGTGGTGGTTGGTTAGAGGGCCAATATTCAATGGGCATGTTCATCATACGTACAGGTAATATACCAAATGGACTGAGCACATTGGTGGCGCTATGATGACGCCCACAATTTGAAGGCGTCATAATGAAACATACGTACCATGTACTTTTTCTAAATAGCCCAAATACTCAAGGATCATTTAGTATTGATACAAATCCACCTAGACTATGAATTACATTAGTAATGCTTTTCGATTTTTTTTTAATAAATCGTTCGTTTGTCACATACATTGGAGGCAGTCTGCCTATACGGAATGTCAATCACTATTTCTGTCCAGTGTGTTTAGTTCTTTTTACGACACCTTTATTCTTTGCAATTTTCAGAAGATGGGCTTTATGAGCAAGCTGTACTACTTCTATATCGTACTAGCTTCGGCTGTACATATACTAAAATTGGAACGATACAGAGAAGATTAGCATGGCCCCTGCGCAAGGATGACAACGCAAATTCGTGAAGCGTTCCATATTTTTTCTAGTTTATATTAGTGAAAATTATTCATAATTGACAATGAATGTCGAAATACAGTATTTTTCGGCAAACAATAGCATATAGGTCTGGAGATCTGCTATATAAGGCGGGGGGTGCACTGTTGGGGGGGTGTTCAAGATGACCTGTTTACCCGTTGTCCCTAATTGAAAATCATGAGCATGGAACTTCTCATATATTGTTTTCGGTTCTGGTGGGAGATTCAAGGGAGGCCGGTACATTAAGCGAATCTAAAAAGGACCAGGTTAACCAACCAAAAGGCCGAAACTAAAGGAGGAAGAATACAGGTTTAATTGACTTTTGTATTTAATTGATAGTAATGCTCTCTGTGATAACTATACTTTTCTTGTTACAACACATTTTTTTATAATAGTTGGTTTGAAACCACAGTTCTCATACATGTTTTAATTAAGATTTTGCTAAATGACTGATTAATTGTTTAAAACATTTGGGTCACATTGTTCAATGTTTATATACCTGAGTAAGCAATTAGTAGGAAACTTGATTTTTTATTAAATATTTCTTTACATTTAAAATGCTGAAATACACCCTCCTAATTTACTATTTACGTTAGATTTGATTTGATTTTTTTAATAAAAACTAAAAAATCGTTCAAGCATTTGTGTTGTCCAGGAAATTTCTCCATATTACCAATCAAAGATCCACTCATAAGCATCTGCTGTTCA
>CM067348.1:9817079-9979171 GCA_034190875.2 Urechis unicinctus | reverse complement strand
GGCGAATTGCAGCGCCCAGGATTTACTGTTGATCTCGTTAATCTAGTTCGCAACCAAATTTACCCTTAAACAAGCGAACGACCGGAAATAGTTCAACCGAGTGAAAGAACCGTGACACTTAATGTAAAAACCAGTTTTATTAACTACTAATACTACACAAGTTAATAACGACCGATTGCAACAAATTCGCGACACCAGCGGCCAAGTTAACGACGCCCTCTAGTTTTGGGCGCCGAAACAGTACACTACACAAATACAATCTAACAGGGCAAAATGCATGTATTACGTGCAACCCCTCACCAGCGATCCAGCTAACGACACCCTCTAGAGTTGGGGCGCCAATAACCCGAGAACTAAACAAATGCAAATTCACTGGGCCAGAAAGCAAATATTATGAGTGGTACTGTTTTGGTGGGCGCCGTTGCTCGTAACAGTTGCGGTTGGGCCTTGTTAATTTGTCTTAGTAGTGGTTCGGGTCTTGGCGCCCTATTTTTGAGGGCGTCGTTGGTTGTGTCATTGCATTGCATTGTTTGTTGTATTGCTAGTGCTCGGGTTTTGGCGCCCTATTCTAGAGGGCGTCGTTAGTTTGACTGCTGGTGTCGTAGTGTCGTTGTGAGTTTGTATTGTTAGTGTTCGGGTTTTGGCGCCCTAATCTAGAGGGCGCCGTTGGCTTGATCGCTGGTGTGGGGCAGTCATTGCTTTTGATATTTTGCATTCTTGCCCTGTATGATTATAATTGTGTAGTGTTCTGTTTCGGCGCCCCTAACCTAGGGGGCGTCGTTTACTTGGTCGCTGGTGTCGTGATTTTGTTGGAATTGGTCGTTACTAACTTGTGTGCGTATGAGAAGTTAATAAAACTTGTGTTTACACTTAATGTCACGGTTCTTTCACTCGGTTGATCTACTCCCGGTCGTTCACTTGTTTAAGGTTAAGTTTGGTTGTGGACTAGTTTATAGAGATTGAAGGCATATACTGGGCGCTGCAATAGCGCCAGCAATTGGTCAGGGTTCACGCTACACGTAAATGTTTGCGCCGATTTTGAAATTCAACCATTAAATCCGAGAAGAGCTGGTCGACAGCAGAACAGATCTAACCCTGATGTCCAAACGGAGTCCTATTATTACATGGTCACTTTGTATAATGTTTTCCTGGACCATTTAGTTCAGGAAATGGAAACTCGCATCCTGGGTAATGAAGATCGGTACTGTCGTTAGCCCTGATCCATGTACACAAGGACATGAACATCGATGTTGACCAAGTGATTAACGTGTTTGCCTCAGAGAAATGCAGAAAACTAGACTTTTTCTAAATTGACGTTGGATTAATGTTACTTTGACATTGACTTGAAACGCATTCAGATGTTGAAAGTTGATGTCGCTAGTATTTCCTCTTGTCTTTTATTTGCAATAATCACTGATATTTTATGAATTTCAAAAACATTTATACAGTATACAAAATATTCAAGGGTTAAAGAATATTGTTTAACATAACGGCATAGGATATATTTAATTCAACAATATAATTATGTTAATGCAGAAAAAACAAACCTCAAGTGGAAAATAACCAGCAAATAGTGGATTAATTAACAGTATAAAATCAACGTTCAGTTGCTGTCAAATTTAATTCAGTCATGAGACTCAAATCTAAGTAAAATGTCATAATATATATGGTCTATGAAACATTCTTATTTGTACCAAATATACGCCAAAACGTACCTCTGACCCCTTAAGAATTTGGCCTACACATCGATTCCATCCAAGTTACGCCCCTGACAAGCCATGTTTTCCCGACTAATCGGAATAAAATCACAGCTTGGATCTTCTGACATTCTCGGATCATTTGATGATGGTTTGTCAGACTTGCACGGAGACCTACTTTTCGGAACTGCACTGACGGTTTCATACCCCAGGTTAATTACAGTTGAAGTGGATCACGTGACCACAACAAACCACAAATATAAAATGTATTACAAATAATACAATAGAATAAATTTGTTAAACACATTGAATAGCGAAATACATAAAGGAACAAACCAATTTGCCTTTGCCAATAAAAATACATAAATCATTCAAATGCAGGTACAGCCACAAAACGGTAACTAAATATGATGAAAACCGTGTGCGTCACATATGTGTGTGAAAATGCAAACTTGGAACGGTCAATCGAATCGAATGGCTAGTTTGTTCCAAGTTTAACCTCGAAGATCAAGCAGGACCCGTTAAAAGATGACTCGTCATATTCGTCGAGGTTGAGTTCTTCATCTTGACAAGAAAACAACAACCTCATAGGCTATCGTCAGACTCACATTGGGTTGAATACTGGTCTATATAGTGTCTAGTGCCACTTCTTTGATCAAAACAACAATATCTGATCAACAATAATATAAATTTATGCATTTCAAGAAATACAATTAATTATGCCTTGAATTCATATGATTGAAATACAATCTATCTATGGACGGATTGTAGGTGACTCCTGTTGATTATGCACTACTGAATATGGTTTGGTTGAATCTCTTGTCCTCTGAAAAGTGTAATTCTTCTAAACATGATTCATCCTCTATGAAGTCATGAGCATTCGATATATCTCGAGGCTTTAAATGCAATAAGTATGTGAAGTTCCACGTGGTGGTTGGTTAGAGGGTCAATATTCAATGGGCATGTTCATCATACGTACAGGCAATATACCAAATGGACTGAGCACATGGGTTGCGCTATGATGACGCCCAATAATTTGAAGGCGTCATAATGAAGCATACGTACCATGTACGTTTTCTAAATAGCCAAAATCCTCAAGGATCATTTAGTATTGATACAAATCCACCTAGACTATGAATTACATAAGTAATGCTTTCGAATTTTTTTAAATAAATCGTTCGTTTTGTCACATACATTGGAGGCAGTCTGCCTATACGGAATGTCAATCGCTCTTTCTGTCCAAGTGTGTTTAGTTCTTTTTACGACACCTTTATTCTTTTGCAATATTCTGATGATGGGTTTTATAGGCAAGCTGTACTACTACTATATCGTACTAGCTTCGGCTGTACATATACTAAAATTGGAACGATACAGAGAAGATTAGCATGGCCCCTGCGCAAGGATGACACGCAAATTCGTGAAGCGTTCCATATTTTTTCTAGTTTATATTAGTACAAATTATTCATAATTGACAATGAATGTCGAAATACAGTATTTTTCGGCAAACAATAGCATATATGTCTGAGATCTGCTATATAAGCCATTGTTGGGGGTTCAATATGATCTGTTAGCCGCTGTCCTACTTGAAAATCAATATGAGCATGGCAACTTCTCATATATTGTTTTCATTGTCGCTCATAAGACTCTCGCCACGAATGCAATGAGATCGAGCCTTCTCCATGAAAGGTGGTCGAATACGGTGATTGAACGTGCTTTTATAACCTGATCGTGAGATAGAATAGCAGTAACAAAATTGACTTTAGGTGTAGCGTGAACCCTGACAGATTGCTGGCGAATTGCAGCGCCCAGGATTTACTGTTGATCTCGTTAATCTAGTTCGCAACCAAATTTACCCTTAAACAAGCGAACGACCGGAAATAGTTCAACCGAGTGAAAGAACCGTGACACTTAATGTAAAAAAACCAGTTTTATTAACTACTAATACTACACAAGTTAATAACGACCGATTGCAACAAATTCGCGACACCAGCGGCCAAGTTAACGACGCCCTCTAGTTTTGGGCGCCGAAACAGTACACTACACAAATACAATCTAACAGGGCAAAATGCATGTATTACGTGCAACCCCTCACCAGCGATCCAGCTAACGACACCCTCTAGAGTTGGGCGCCAATAACCCGAGAACTAAACAAATGCAAATTCACTGGGCCAGAAAGCAAATATTATGAGTGGTACTGTTTTGGTGGGCGCCGTTGCTCGTAACAGTTGCGGTTGGGCCTTGTTAATTTGTCTTAGTAGTGGTTCGGGTCTTGGCGCCCTATTTTTGAGGGCGTCGTTGGTTGTGTCATTGCATTGCATTGTTTGTTGTATTGCTAGTGCTCGGGTTTTGGCGCCCTATTCTAGAGGGCGTCGTTAGTTTGACTGCTGGTGTCGTAGTGTCGTTGTGAGTTTGTATTGTTAGTGTTCGGGTTTTGGCGCCCTAATCTAGAGGGCGCCGTTGGCTTGATCGCTGGTGTGGGGCAGTCATTGCTTTTGATATTTTGCATTCTTGCCCTGTATGATTATAATTGTGTAGTGTTCTGTTTCGGCGCCCTAACCTAGGGGGCGTCGTTTACTTGGTCGCTGGTGTCGTGATTTTGTTGGAATTGGTCGTTACTAACTTGTGCGTATGAGAAGTTAATAAAACTGTGTTACACTTAATGTCACGGTTCTTTCACTCGGTTGATCTACTCCCGGTCGTTCACTTGTTTAAGGTTAAGTTTGGTTGTGGACTAGTTTATAGAGATTGAAGGCATATACTGGGCGCTGCAATAGCGCCAGCAATTGGTCAGGGTTCACGCTACACGTAAATGTTTGCGCCGATTTTGAAATTCAACCATTAAATCCGAGAAGAGCTGGTCGACAGCAGAACAGATCTAACCCTGATGTCCAAACGGAGTCCTATTATTACATGGTCACTTTGTATAATGTTTTCCTGGACCATTTAGTTCAGGAAATGGAAACTCGCATCCTGGGTAATGAAGATCGGTACTGTCGTTAGCCCTGATCCATGTACACAAGGACATGAACATCGATGTTGACCAAGTGATTAACGTGTTTGCCTCAGAGAAATGCAGAAAACTAGACTTTTTCTAAATTGACGTTGGATTAATGTTACTTTGACATTGACTTGAAACGCATTCAGATGTTGAAAGTTGATGTCGCTAGTATTTCCTCTTGTCTTTTATTTGCAATAATCACTGATATTTTATGAATTTCAAAAACATTTATACAGTATACAAAATATTCAAGGGTTAAAGAATATTGTTTAACATAACGGCATAGGATATATTTAATTCAACAATATAATTATGTTAATGCAGAAAACAAACCTCAAGTGGAAAATAACCAGCAAATAGTGGATTAATTAACAGTATAAAATCAACGTTCAGTTGCTGTCAAATTTAATTCAGTCATGAGACTCAAATCTAAGTAAAATGTCATAATATATATGGTCTATGAAACATTCTTATTTGTACCAAATATACGCCAAAACGTACCTCTGACCCCTTAAGAATTTGGCCTACACATCGATTCCATCCAAGTTACGCCCCTGACAAGCCATGTTTTCCCGACTAATCGGAATAAAATCACAGCTTGGATCTTCTGACATTCTCGGATCATTTGATGAGGTTTGTCAGACTTGCACGGAGACCTACTTTTCGGAACTGCACTGACGGTTTCATACCCCAGGTTAATTACAGTTGAAGTGGATCACGTGACCACAACAAACCACAAATATAAAATGTATTACAAATAATACAATAGAATAAATTTGTTAAACACATTGAATAGCGAAATACATAAAGGAACAAACCAATTTGCCTTTGCCAATAAAAATACATAAATCATTCAAATGCAGGTACAGCCACAAAACGGTAACTAAATATGATGAAAACCGTGTGCGTCACATATGTGTGTGAAAATGCAAACTTGGAACGGTCAATCGAATCGAATGGCTAGTTTGTTCCAAGTTTAACCTCGAAGATCAAGCAGGACCCGTTAAAAGATGACTCGTCATATTCGTCGAGGTTGAGTTCTTCATCTTGACAAGAAAACAACAACCTCATAGGCTATCGTCAGACTCACATTGGGTTGAATACTGGTCTATATAGTGTCTAGTGCCACTTCTTTGATCAAAACAACAATATCTGATCAACAATAATATAAATTTATGCATTTCAAGAAATACAATTAATTATGCTTTGAATTCATATGATTGAAATACAATCTATCTATGGACGGATTGTAGGTGACTCCTGTTGATTATGCACTACTGAATATGGTTTGGTTGAATCTCTTGTCCTCTGAAAAGTGTAATTCTTCTAAACATGATTCATCCTCTATGAAGTCATGAGCATTCGATATATCTCGAGGCTTTAAATGCAATAAGTATGTGAAGTTCCACGTGGTGGTTGGTTAGAGGGTCAATATTCAATGGGCATGTTCATCATACGTACAGGCAATATACCAAATGGACTGAGCACATGGGTTGCGCTATGATGACGCCCAATAATTTGAAGGCGTCATAATGAAGCATACGTACCATGTACGTTTTCTAAATAGCCAAAATCCTCAAGGATCATTTAGTATTGATACAAATCCACCTAGACTATGAATTACATAAGTAATGCTTTCGAATTTTTTTTAAAATAATCGTTCGTTTTGTCACATACATTGGAGGCAGTCTGCCTATACGGAATGTCAATCGCTCTTTCTGTCCAAGTGTGTTTAGTTCTTTTTACGACACCTTTATTCTTTTGCAATATTCTGATGATGGGTTTTATAGGCAAGCTGTACTACTACTATATCGTACTAGCTTCGGCTGTACATATACTAAAATTGGAACGATACAGAGAAGATTAGCATGGCCCCTGCGCAAGGATGACACGCAAATTCGTGAAGCGTTCCATATTTTTTCTAGTTTATATTAGTACAAATTATTCATAATTGACAATGAATGTCGAAATACAGTATTTTTTTCGGCAAACAATAGCATATATGTCTGAGATCTGCTATATAAGCCATTGTTGGGGGTTCAATATGATCTGTTAGCCGCTGTCCTACTTGAAAATCAATATGAGCATGGCAACTTCTCATATATTGTTTTCATTGTCGCTCATAAGACTCTCGCCACGAATGCAATGAGATCGAGCCTTCTCCATGAAAGGTGGTCGAATACGGTGATTGAACGTGCTTTTATAACCTGATCGTGAGATAGAATAGCAGTAACAAAATTGACTTTAGGTGTAGCGTGAACCCTGACAGATTGCTGGCGAATTGCAGCGCCCAGGATTTACTGTTGATCTCGTTAATCTAGTTCGCAACCAAATTTACCCTTAAACAAGCGAACGACCGGAAATAGTTCAACCGAGTGAAAGAACCGTGACACTTAATGTAAAAACCAGTTTTATTAACTACTAATACTACACAAGTTAATAACGACCGATTGCAACAAATTCGCGACACCAGCGGCCAAGTTAACGACGCCCTCTAGTTTTGGGCGCCGAAACAGTACACTACACAAATACAATCTAACAGGGCAAAATGCATGTATTACGTGCAACCCCTCACCAGCGATCCAGCTAACGACACCCTCTAGAGTTGGGCGCCAATAACCCGAGAACTAAACAAATGCAAATTCACTGGGCCAGAAAGCAAATATTATGAGTGGTACTGTTTTGGTGGGCGCCGTTGCTCGTAACAGTTGCGGTTGGGCCTTGTTAATTTGTCTTAGTAGTGGTTCGGGTCTTGGCGCCCTATTTTTGAGGGCGTCGTTGGTTGTGTCATTGCATTGCATTGTTTGTTGTATTGCTAGTGCTCGGGTTTTGGCGCCCTATTCTAGAGGGCGTCGTTAGTTTGACTGCTGGTGTCGTAGTGTCGTTGTGAGTTTGTATTGTTAGTGTTCGGGTTTTGGCGCCCTAATCTAGAGGGCGCCGTTGGCTTGATCGCTGGTGTGGGGCAGTCATTGCTTTTGATATTTTGCATTCTTGCCCTGTATGATTATAATTGTGTAGTGTTCTGTTTCGGCGCCCTAACCTAGGGGGCGTCGTTTACTTGGTCGCTGGTGTCGTGATTTTGTTGGAATTGGTCGTTACTAACTTGTGCGTATGAGAAGTTAATAAAACTTGTGTTTACACTTAATGTCACGGTTCTTTCACTCGGTTGATCTACTCCCGGTCGTTCACTTGTTTAAGGTTAAGTTTGGTTGTGGACTAGTTTATAGAGATTGAAGGCATATACTGGGCGCTGCAATAGCGCCAGCAATTGGTCAGGGTTCACGCTACACGTAAATGTTTGCGCCGATTTTGAAATTCAACCATTAAATCCGAGAAGAGCTGGTCGACAGCAGAACAGATCTAACCCTGATGTCCAAACGGAGTCCTATTATTACATGGTCACTTTGTATAATGTTTTCCTGGACCATTTAGTTCAGGAAATGGAAACTCGCATCCTGGGTAATGAAGATCGGTACTGTCGTTAGCCCTGATCCATGTACACAAGGACATGAACATCGATGTTGACCAAGTGATTAACGTGTTTGCCTCAGAGAAATGCAGAAAACTAGACTTTTTCTAAATTGACGTTGGATTAATGTTACTTTGACATTGACTTGAAACGCATTCAGATGTTGAAAGTTGATGTCGCTAGTATTTCCTCTTGTCTTTTATTTGCAATAATCACTGATATTTTATGAATTTCAAAAACATTTATACAGTATACAAAATATTCAAGGGTTAAAGAATATTGTTTAACATAACGGCATAGGATATATTTAATTCAACAATATAATTATGTTAATGCAGAAAACAAACCTCAAGTGGAAAATAACCAGCAAATAGTGGATTAATTAACAGTATAAAATCAACGTTCAGTTGCTGTCAAATTTAATTCAGTCATGAGACTCAAATCTAAGTAAAATGTCATAATATATATGGTCTATGAAACATTCTTATTTGTACCAAATATACGCCAAAACGTACCTCTGACCCCTTAAGAATTTGGCCTACACATCGATTCCATCCAAGTTACGCCCCTGACAAGCCATGTTTTCCCGACTAATCGGAATAAAATCACAGCTTGGATCTTCTGACATTCTCGGATCATTTGATGAGGTTTGTCAGACTTGCACGGAGACCTACTTTTCGGAACTGCACTGACGGTTTCATACCCCAGGTTAATTACAGTTGAAGTGGATCACGTGACCACAACAAACCACAAATATAAAAAATGTATTACAAATAATACAATAGAATAAATTTGTTAAACACATTGAATAGCGAAATACATAAAGGAACAAACCAATTTGCCTTTGCCAATAAAAATACATAAATCATTCAAATGCAGGTACAGCCACAAAACGGTAACTAAATATGATGAAAACCGTGTGCGTCACATATGTGTGTGAAAAATGCAAACTTGGAACGGTCAATCGAATCGAATGGCTAGTTTGTTCCAAGTTTAACCTCGAAGATCAAGCAGGACCCGTTAAAAGATGACTCGTCATATTCGTCGAGGTTGAGTTCTTCATCTTGACAAGAAAACAACAACCTCATAGGCTATCGTCAGACTCACATTGGGTTGAATACTGGTCTATATAGTGTCTAGTGCCACTTCTTTGATCAAAACAACAATATCTGATCAACAATAATATAAATTTATGCATTTCAAGAAATACAATTAATTATGCCTTGAATTCATATGATTGAAATACAATCTATCTATGGACGGATTGTAGGTGACTCCTGTTGATTATGCACTACTGAATATGGTTTGGTTGAATCTCTTGTCCTCTGAAAAGTGTAATTCTTCTAAACATGATTCATCCTCTATGAAGTCATGAGCATTCGATATATCTCGAGGCTTTAAATGCAATAAGTATGTGAAGTTCCACGTGGTGGTTGGTTAGAGGGTCAATATTCAATGGGCATGTTCATCATACGTACAGGCAATATACCAAATGGACTGAGCACATGGGTTGCGCTATGATGACGCCCAATAATTTGAAGGCGTCATAATGAAGCATACGTACCATGTACGTTTTCTAAATAGCCAAAATCCTCAAGGATCATTTAGTATTGATACAAATCCACCTAGACTATGAATTACATAAGTAATGCTTTCGAATTTTTTTAAATAAATCGTTCGTTTTGTCACATACATTGGAGGCAGTCTGCCTATACGGAATGTCAATCGCTCTTTCTGTCCAAGTGTGTTTAGTTCTTTTTACGACACCTTTATTCTTTTGCAATTCTGATGATGGGTTTTATAGGCAAGCTGTACTACTACTATATCGTACTAGCTTCGGCTGTACATATACTAAAATTGGAACGATACAGAGAAGATTAGCATGGCCCCTGCGCAAGGATGACACGCAAATTCGTGAAGCGTTCCATATTTTTTCTAGTTTATATTAGTACAAATTATTCATAATTGACAATGAATGTCGAAATACAGTATTTTTCGGCAAACAATAGCATATATGTCTGAGATCTGCTATATAAGCCATTGTTGGGGGTTCAATATGATCTGTTAGCCGCTGTCCTACTTGAAAATCAATATGAGCATGGCAACTTCTCATATATTGTTTTCATTGTCGCTCATAAGACTCTCGCCACGAATGCAATGAGATCGAGCCTTCTCCATGAAAGGTGGTCGAATACGGTGATTGAACGTGCTTTTATAACCTGATCGTGAGATAGAATAGCAGTAACAAAATTGACTTTAGGTGTAGCGTGAACCCTGACAGATTGCTGGCGAATTGCAGCGCCCAGGATTTACTGTTGATCTCGTTAATCTAGTTCGCAACCAAATTTACCCTTAAACAAGCGAACGACCGGAAATAGTTCAACCGAGTGAAAGAACCGTGACACTTAATGTAAAAACCAGTTTTATTAACTACTAATACTACACAAGTTAATAACGACCGATTGCAACAAATTCGCGACACCAGCGGCCAAGTTAACGACGCCCTCTAGTTTTGGGCGCCGAAACAGTACACTACACAAATACAATCTAACAGGGCAAAATGCATGTATTACGTGCAACCCCTCACCAGCGATCCAGCTAACGACACCCTCTAGAGTTGGGCGCCAATAACCCGAGAACTAAACAAATGCAAATCACAAATTCAGAACCACAAATGGTACTTACCACAAGCAGTGGCGTAGCCTCCTATAGGCCGTGTAGGCCGCGGCCTACTACACGGCCGCGGTCTCCACATTTCCCCAGAAAGTCGAAAAAATAAAAATGCCAAAAATGCAATAAAAATCGGAGGGGGAATGGGGGTAGGTGTATTGGAACACCAGAAACATGATTTGCCATGATCAGACAGTGATTGATTTGTCGGAATCTACCAGTATGTAACGGTTTAAATTCTTCATACCCCAAGGAATAGTGCCAACGACTGGAACCAGCATATGGTAAAGTTCGGGCCGGCCACGTATTGTAAAGTTCAACATTTCAAAGGTTGCTTTTTCTTTGAAATGTAAACAGACCAACAGCCTGACAGAGGTCAACATGACCGAAACATTCCCAAGTATCCCGATATCGGATGTCTTACTTTACCTCCTGTAGACGAAGACACCAAACAAAAGTTGTTAAATGGAACCTGGCCATCATGTCTTCAGTTCTCATCTCCAACACGGTCAGTTTTTTTCTTAGTTTCAAACCTTTAATAAGTTGTATTAAAGGACCGACTCCGCGGCTGAGGTAGCGACAGCTACTCGGGGCCTCTGTAAAGCACAGCACGAGGTGGGGACGAAGACATAGACACAGTGGTGGTAACTTGGATATCTCCAATGATACAGTTACCGTTACAAGCAATTGACATATGTCACACTCACAGCACTGGAGGCTTGCGGAGGAGTGCGGGTAGTTGAGAGGACCGACTCCGCGGCTGAGGTAGCGACAGCTACTCGGGGCCTCTGTAAAGCACAGCACGAGGTGGGGACGAAGACATAGACACAGTGGTGGTAACTTGGATATCTCCAATGATACAGTTACCGTTACTAGCAATTGACATATGTCAGACTCACAGCACTGGAGGCTTGCGGAGGAGTGCGGGTAGTTGAGAGGACCGACTCCGCGGCTGAGGTAGCGACAGCTACTCGGGGCCTCTGTAAAGCACAGCACGAGGTGGGGACGAAGACATAGACACAGTGGTGGTAACTTGGGTATCTCCAATGATACAGTTACCGTTACTAGCAATTGACATATGTCAGACTCACAGCACTGGAGGCTTGCGGAGGAGTGCGGGTAGTTGAGAGGACCGACTCCGCGGCTGAGGTAGCGACAGCTACTCGGGGCCTCTGTAAAGCACAGCACGGGGTGGCGACGAAGAACAATTATTTTGGGTCTCTGTTAAACACTCAATATTGAATAACAAACTTTTGTCCAGTGCAAAATCAGTTCCCACTGTATTATCGAGTTCAGTACTTTGTTTGGGAAAATGTTAAAATGTATTAACTCACTGAATCAGGAACATCACCCTCTGACATCGGGTCATCAAAATCAGTTAGATCAAAGGTCTGTGGAATAAATTAAAATAACAAATGAGTATATTATATCAGTTTTTGAAAGAATTATACTGAAATGCAAATGTCACAGGTTATAAGACTAAGCCTTTGCGAAATATTTACCACATATTGACTGTGATGTCCTGTAGACACAGCTATGTCAGTAACTTCTGACTTCTACAGATATATTCAAACATCATGATTGACACAAGGTGACATGAAAGATAATCTAATCCAAAATTATACAATAGGACAGCCATATAAATGCCACAAGGGTATATTTGCTGTACAACTGTATATTCGCAATAAATACTTACTACAATTTCACACTTACTTTAGGGCTGAATTTCTCTATCAATTCATCCAGCTTGCTTCGAAGTGACAGCTTTTCCACCTGTATGAATGGGAAAGAAACATATGAACTCTCTTGTGTCCTTGGAATCATGATGCAGAGAATTTTTACTAACAAATACCTGAGATAAAATGATGAAAGTAGGTGTCACTATAAATTTAATGGAAGCATGGTTTTAAGTTAAGCTGGAACAGCCCACCTCATAGTTAGTAATTGTTTAGGCATTAACATATTCAAAAATAATCAAGAAAGGCAAACACCACCCAAAAAAGCAGATTTATTAGGGTTATATACAATTCGTGAAGTGAAATGGGGAAACTGACACTTTAATAATTAAGTTTTCCGCACAAGGGATAAAGTACAAGCATGATTGTTCATCATCACATGTGCACTTATGTATGAGGAAATTGCAATGATACAGCGGTGGGTCACAAATAGGCATAGGAAGCAGTTGAGGCAATTAATTACTGAGGCGGAAATGTACAATGTAAAGTCACGATGCGATTTAAAATGTTGGGACCCCGAGATTATTATTACCTGGACACCATTATTCCCTACCATTATGATACAAATATACAGGCACACCGATATTGCAGTTAGAATCAGTATTACAGGCAAACAAATATGCACAGCTTTTATCACACACATAAACACTCACACACCCACAAAGAAAAGAAAAGTATCATTCACCAAACATACAGGAAACTTACCACTCCTTACAGAAATGTGGCTGCAGAGTAATGCTAAAATGACATTGAATCAAACCGTTCATATACAAGATACAGGATATGTCAACCTTTTTTAACTATTATAAGACAAGTTACCAGAGACATGTTGTGTAAAATGTATAACAGCACGAAACCATATGAACTACTTGTGTAAAATCATGAACTCTTATCTAGAACTTACAGACGAGCTTGGTTCGACTCCGACTGTGGAACCAGACGAGGCGCTGGTGGATTCAGGAATCACCTGCAACCAAGTTTGTCAAAATGAATTGAGGAAAACAATAATATATGTGATATATATTTAAGTCACCCTTTTAAATTAGTATATGACAAATTGCCATGGACACTGGCTGTGTAGATCGTATAAAATCATGAACTCTTATCTAGAACTGACAGGCAAGCTTGGTTCGACCCCGACTGTGGAACCAGACGAGGCGCTGGTGGATTCAGGAATAACCTGCAACCAAAGTTGTCAAAATGTCATTGAGGAAAAAAATAATATATGTGACATATATTTAAGTCACCCTTTTTAATTATATTAAATTAGTATTATTAAATTAATATAGGCCATTAGTTGTGTAAATTGTATCAACTCCTATCAAGAACTTACAGGCAAGCTTGGTTCAACCTGCACTGTTGATGTCGACGAAGAACTGGAAGGTGCAGGTTTTGCCTGTTACCAAAGAGCACATATTATCATTTAAAAAACTGCAAGTCTATTTATGCATACTGGTACAGTAGATTATCATATATAAATTACAAGGTATACAAGTCACAATACCTCATGGTATCCACAATTGCAGCAGATAGACCGGCCAAAAGGATCTTGCGATGCACACCAACCATGGAGAGGACAGTGCTCTATACGGGCCAGTTCCCTAGCCCAGTGTGAATTTCTGCCAGGCCTCTGCCCACGGCCGAATGAGAAAGTGCTTCCCTTCTTTGGCATACCTAGTAGACATAGTTAATTTTAACTCATAATATAAGATCATTTGCACTAATAAATATAATATATAGAATTATTTTGCAGGAAAACCCAAGCAGAAATGCTCACTTGAAAATATAGAGGTCTCAGTGTACAGCAGGAGTTTCAGTATGAAGACTGAAGTGCAATCTGAAAAAATGAAGTCATTGCCGATCTCGGTTATCCGGGAACCTCGCACCACCCAGAATTCCCGGCGACCCTGGCAACGCGCAGCGCAGTGAAAACAATCAATGTGTATTGGATTAATTTCACTCAGCAATATCAACATCGGTTTAGTTTGCGGTTATTAACGTCGATAAAAACATGCCGAAAAGTTGCTGTGCATTCGGTTGTTCTAACCACAACATGATGAAAGAAAGAATGTCGCTCTTTAAGTTTCCGAAAGACCCGGAGAGAAGGGAAAAGTGGATCATTGCTGTGAATCGACAGAACGAAGACGGTTCGTTTTGGCGACCAACTAAGAACTTGGTTTTTGTGGACATCATTTCATCACTGGTAGGTTCCACACTGTTGTAGGGTATTTCTGTTACACACTACTTTATTCTTAATCCAATTTGATGACATTTAAGTAAATACGGTTAATTCTGCTTGAACGACTTCATCATTCATGTCGCCATGTTTGTATGTGTTTTTACTGTAATGTCGATGAGGACTTTCCATTCAACTGTGATTTCAATTTTGCTATTCTATATTCCCCTTGTATCGTTTGTACCATTTGTGGTTAGAAACATAATAAGTCATTATAATTCGTTCCTCTAGGGGTGGTTAACAAGGACCCACTTTAACCAGACTGGATACCCTCTATATTCACACACAGACAAGATGGCAACAAGCAACATGACCACATGAATCGTTACAAGAACGCCAAGAAACGTTCTTTACAAGGAGTCATTGAGCATTCATCCAACAAAAGACAGGTGAATACTTTTGGATAAAAGTAATTGATTTTGGCAGTATTAATTTGCCTGCTTACTCAATAATTATAATGAATCTTAATAATGATAATGAATCTTTGTACTAAATCTACCTATTATAATAATGAATGTTTTTGCACACAATCACACATGTATAAACATTTCTACTTCTACAATGATGTATGTATATATTTTACCATGTGCTCTGTCTTTAGGTACTGAGTGAGATTGTAGTGAATCATGATGATTCAGTCACCAGAAAAGATGGTATCTCTCTTCAAGACCAGCTCTTCCTCACTCTGGTTAAACTTAGACTTGATATGCATTTTCAGCATATTGCATATCAGTGTGGATTGGGACTGTCCACTTTGATCGAAATATTCACATTTAGAGAGTCATTGGGTGCGTAAAAAAACAGATATCACCTGCTGAAGGGGACCCTACCTATCCGGTCGGTGAACTCTCTGAAGGCCGAAGCCAAAGATAATGAGCTCTCTAGTGTGGACAAGATGGTCACTGTGGCTTGTTGTTTGTTAAATGCTAGGGGTAGCATTATTGTACGAGACAGTGATTTGATTGACTGAAATAGTTCAAATCACATATTATGTAGTGGTATTACCTGTACGCTTTTTCATTTTGCAGTTTTGTTTTCAATACACAATCGTAATAAAACATTTATGAAATGTTCTGGTGGTTTCTTATTGTCCATGCCACACTTAAAGACTATCTATTGTGATATTTCACATTCCTCCTTATCCAGAATTTGCATTTGATTGCTGTTAGTCACATCACATTGTAAATTTCATAGTGGCACAAATTAATTTAAGAAGAGGATAGAATTTGAGAATAAATTTTATTCGCCCAACTCATCCACCATATAACAGTCAAAGACATCAACATAAGTCTATAAAAGGAACATCTTATATACAGAAAGGTTGGCTCAAGATGTATTTCTTGCAGACTTGCAATACCAGGCACCCTTTGATACTCTTTTGATGCCGATGCATGAAAAATGAAACCACTTGTATTTACAGCATGGATTGTCCAATCATATCTTCACCAGAAGTACATGCACCATCCTCAATCTGCGTGTCAAAGTTCTGAAAATACTGCTGATGCTTGTTTGTTACAACTCCAAAAGAAAATCACTGTCTGATCACACACTCCCCATGAGTCCAGTAGACAAAGTCCCCATATTCAGCTCCTGCAACGTACATTTGACACTGGATCTGGGTGTAGTATTGGTCAGTTTTTGTATATACCTCTTTCGTGCCACGTTGGGTAGTCCTTCCAAATACTGGTAAGCCATGATTGTTGAGCTTCAAACAAATCGGCCGGTTTGTAGCTTGTCAGCCATGGCTGATTTTATATCGCCGAGTTTACAGCTGTCACTCGTAAAATGTTCTTGTTCGCAGATCAAAGTATGCTCAAGATCGTTTCTGATTATTGAAATTGTCTTAGATCTTCGTTATCAGCTACTATTTACCGTGTCATTGACGAAAGAGCGCTACGCGCACGTTAAAAGCGTCGTGTCTTCCGCGCAACCAACAAGGTGTCAAAACGCTGACAGCTGCTTGTATTCACCCCCAATCGTTGCTCCGGGGTGACTTCCGGCGTAAGAGAGTTAGCCGATATCGAGAATATAATTCACCCCGTTCACCCCATCCTCAACAGTGTATTTACAGTAGGAGAAGGGGCTGGTTTGTATGTAAGCGATTGAATAAATAACCTGTTCATTCGCTAAATGATGCACTGTTCACAATAACAACATGCATCAGCAGTTGAAAGGTAAAGTTTGTCTAACTGTGGAGGGTGCGAGTGTTCGGATTAACTCCCTGCATCAATCAAGACCGTCAACAAGACTCAGCGAGACATGATAAAACGATAACGGAGTCTTGTTTATACTGGTATTAGTTATAGTATAGGTTGTAAAAACTAAATATATCACTTACAAGATTTGTGACGTTATTTCTCTGAGAAAGTAACTATTTCCAAAACAAATCGCGAATCCTAGTTCGAAATTGGAACTTAACCAAAACAAACTGCGCGGGCGAATGTTTCGTAAAAGTTTCAAATATCTGAAGAATTACCCAATATGCTTAGTTGGAATATAATTAAACCACAACTTACTTATTAATATTATTAACATTCGAAATTTGCTGTGTTTGGTCAAAAAATATATATGATTTTTTTTACGAAAACACGCATTTGTATGATCGCTTTGCTTGGTTCCAAAAGTTCGAAAAGTTCCAATTTTGAAGCGAGTACATCCGGCGAGGGGAAGCAAGGATGACACGCAAATTCGTGAAGCGTTCCATATTTTTTCTAGTTTATATTAGTACAAATTATTCATAATTGACAATGAATGTCGAAATACAGTATTTTTCGGCAAACAATAGCATATATGTCTGAGATCTGCTATATAAGCCATTGTTGGGGGTTCAAGATGACCTGTTAGCCGGTGTCCTACTTGAAAATCAATACGAGCATGGCAACTTCTCATATATTGTTTTCTTTGTCGCTCATAAGACTCTCGCCACGAATGCATTGTGATCGAGCGTTCTCCATAAAAGGTGATCGAATATGGTGATTGAACGTGCTTTTATAACCTTGTCGAGTTCATGTATCACTCCCGTACTTAGTTCGAAAGAGCTTTCCCCTTACCCTGTCCGCGGCCCGTGTTTACATGCTAACGATATTCAGCAGAGGTCTACTGCACTCTCTAAGGCAGACATGTTTGATGCTACGCTAACAAAATTTATCACATAGCACCCTACTCTCAGCCAATCAGAACTCGAGAAAAAGCTTGGTCTTTTCCCTATATCACCTCAAACGCACAGTTTGCCATGCGATGATATGGGTAAAGACACTCTGACGCTCCGCGTCCTCGGGTTCATTCCCCATATCACCCACGTGAACATGCGATAACCAACACATAGCGAATCCTAGCCTGCGCAGAAGCCGACGCACCAGTCTACTACAGATGATAAGCGTGGCGGAACCCCTGAAGTCACAGGGATTTTCATTGGCCTACCGGCCTCTATCTTCTATGTAGAGAAGATGGCGACCGGCAGGTGATGCAAATCCCTGTGCCTGAAGTATGGGACGCAGACTAAATTAAAAACCGCAGTCCGCTAAAATGCAACAGTGTAACTGATGAAGGGAAAGGAAGTTCCGCTTTAACCTACCATGACGACATTTTGAAAAGAATCCTGATATTTCACAGTTGATCGATTTTCACTTCAATCTGATATGTTCTATGGAATTTTGTAGTGGCAAGCATCGAATACACATGATACCGTACACAATGAACAAGAAGTCACTCTCGGAAAAACGCCACTTCACCAGAAGAGGTCGAGTTTGAAATTGTTTATTTTGCTATGACGCATGAGTAGTCCATAGATAGAAAGTGCAGAAATATTCCAAACCACTCATTGAAGAGCTCCATAACTATGTACTTAACCGAATAGGAGCTGGTGTTGACTGTCACATGTGCCTACAAGACTCACACGACCCCAAAACAACTAGACTTATGACTAGCTTATCTACCGTTTGTAAATGGCGCCGACCAACTGCGCGAAACTCTTCTACAACAATTTTGCAGGAATAGCATGAATATGTATGAAGAAAACAGATATGTTATAATTCAAACATAATTGTCTCAAAAATGCTGTCCAGTCATAGCTTTTCACAAGTACACATAATTCACATACTTTTAAATCAATATTTCCCCATGTGGATTCCTTTCCGGCATAAAGCAATGATATAATGCCCTTACATACACACCAACATCAGCAATCAATGACACACATGCAGAGAAAGGCAAGCTGAAAACATAATCGCTAAACAATTACCACAAAACAATACTTTGGCTCTCACATCTAAACACATTTCATCAATATATAACCCCCCCCCCCCCATCATCCTTATGGCAAGCCAGGCTCACCCATGGCACATAATGACCTGGTTATCATGACCCCTAAACACAGCATCACAAGCACCAGCCAGTAAGCATATCACTCTACCATTGCCATCCTGGACAGCAGTATTGAAATTGAGACATTTTGAGAGATTCATCTTGAATACTTTCATTGACCATTCTTTTTACTCTTGGCCTTTCTTATGAAGATTCTCTCTCACACCCAAAAACACTTAATCAAGCCGAGTTTTATATAGTTTCAGCAGTTTACATTTTCTGCGGTATGAATTACGACATATATTGCAATGCTAAGATACAGCTATGGGAAGCCGTTAATATTACAATCTATACAGGTTCTACCCCATACACCTCACCTTGATATGGGGTCAGATTGAATAGGAAAATATTGAATCACAATAAAACCTTCTAAACATGGGATTCTTGATTTAAACATTACACATTCAGGTAAAATGAATAAATTCTTCTGTAACAAGTGACTGAATGTGCTATTTGTTATTCATAGCTCAGTCCATCATCCATCACAGTGTCATCATACTCAGTTTACCACTCATTAACAATATCTAATTGCACTGCATTTGGATAACAAAACACAATCTAGATGTTTCAGAATAAAGAGATCAATGGCGAATAACAGTCCAAGATGCAGAACATAAAACCAGTAGGGTAGGAAATCCAACATTATGCATTTGACACCAACAATGCCATGGACTGAACACAAAGTGAGTGCTGCAAAAAATGGATATATAACCATTTAGAAGATGCTCTTCAATAACTAACTGATCTCATAACATAATTTTAAGAAGCACGATTCCATGTAAAGGAGCATTCACTATTTATCAGCCGTGGAGGGATGGGTTTCCTTGAAATTTATTTGCAAAAGTGGTTGACCAACTTCCTGAACCAATTTATAATTAATGACCCTCCCCTCATGAATAAGCAGGAAATCATTTGATCACCCAGGATGCATGTCCCTTGTAGCAGAAAAATAACAAATATGCCACAAAAGAGATTCATTAGAGTGAACTTTCTAAATAAGGGAAAGTAAACCAATAGAAAATAACTATTCATTATTCCCCAGTTCTGGGACAAGGAAATATATTAAAAAGCTTTGTGACAAAACCAAATCCTCTATCTTGAAGAAAGAAATGCAAGGCTGAGCAGCACACTTGCCCTACTAGCAATGATAGGAAGCCTTTCCTACTGAGTCAATTGTGTAAATGCAGTTCTGTTTTGAGCATAATAAAAAGACCATTCAGCAGAGAGTAAGTGAAATGCTGAGAACCCCCAACCAGCACTGATGCACCATTCTGTAGCCTATGTTGAATAACGTGTTATTAATCTGACGATTTCAGTGAGGCTAGAGACAATTGGCTGTAACAGTCATGCTGTTATACAATCAGAGTAACCATTGCCATATTGGTAAATCCATGTGGTTATTAGAGTAACCATGTGATTCTTATAACCATATGGCTATATAAATTACAAGACTATAACAAGTTGTATTGCACTGGCAATTTTCAATAAACGGGTTTAAACCATATTTACAAACAGTTGTCCAAAACCATATGGTTATTCGATTAATCACATGGTTAACCACATTGAAGCAATGATGTTCATACAGCTATATGTACAAGCCCTAAGCTTATAACCTCAATCATCACAGGCCAGATTTAGGATTCATCAGAGGGCCACAGTGCTTGGAAGGGGGCAGATAGTCAATATTTAAAAGCACCATTCTGAGAAGCACGTACAATGAAACCTTTCATCACCTGGAGCAAACAACAAATGTCATAGACATGAAACTTCACATTTGATATAGAACTGTTTCCTGGAGTTATTTATTTGAACCATGTTAAATGTTATTTAATTATTTAAAGTTATCAATATTTGTTGGATGACATTGCAAACCAACATTTAATTTTATGTCCAATATTAGAAGCTTTCCTCTAGTAACTGAATGCATCACTATACTTTACTGATAGCAATTCCTTATTTGGTTTATAAATAGCCTTTTGGTAACCACTCACAGAGTCATCTAGCTTGGCAAATGCTTCTGATTGGGTGACAGAAGTCATGTGATTCATGGAGAACCGGAAACAAAATTCCTGGAGCTCCTGAAGAAACGAGTGTAAAATCTTATTACAACACACATGATTTGTTTGTATGCAATACATTAAAGTTTAAAAGTCAGAGAGGAGTTTTCTGGGCTGTATGACTGTAAGGATATAAAATGAAGACAATATTCATTGATGATAGACAGTCTGAATTTGTCCATCAAAGTAGCACATAACAAAGGGTGGTTACAGTATGGTTTAATATCTAAAAAATCTCAACAATGCCTGCCTTTAGAATATAGGACATTATCATTCAAGTCTTAATCAACACACATTCCGTTCTCAAATTCATTCATTATTGTGAAATTCAAAACAGATAGGTCATTTACAGAACATTTCACAGATTCACATCTTCCGCTTGAATATAATATCAGGCCATATTCACATGACATTTATCATCTTGAAGTTGATAACAGAAGTATGTTAGTTGCAGAGGCTGTTACCTTAGCGTCGTATTTGACCGCAGCAGCATAGAGCATGGCTGCATTCTCAATCATGATACCCTGTCGGATAATGCGTTCACACTGCTTCTTAAGGCGGGTCTCGCAGTACGCGTTCGCTAGGTCCAGTAATCCTGCACATGCACAGTTAATCATATCACGGCTGATTAAAGCTTAACATCGTCTGCATAAAACCAGTCAATGTGTAGGGACGTTTAGAGGACACCCTAGATCGCTGATGACACAGATCTGCTCTCCTCTTATCAACAGTGGACGGTTATCGGTACTGTGACTGAGTCTTAAAATTAGATACAGTTCAGATGTGACTTGGGTCAGGTACATGCGAGTTCAGGACAATTCTATATACCAAAGATCGGCTTTGACATTAACAATGCAAATCAACATCACGAAGCATTTGTAAAAATGTATGCTGGATAGGGGAAAGTTAGGCATCAGGGGCAATATGGTGATGTCACTGCTACCATAATCTAACTACAGACAAGTATAGGATGCACAGCTTCAAGATGACCATACATTACATATCAGTGTGCATGTGTATGTACCCACCAATGGCCTCTTCAGGTGGTAGGTCCACATGGTCCGTATAGAGGTACTGCAGGAAGGCGCGGTATACCACGTACGAATAGTGACCAATATCAACAACCCTACAACACACCACACACACAATGACAAGCAATTGCTTGAATACATAGTTTTCTTCAAGCAATCCTTGTCTTAGTTACAGAAAACATCCTAATGGTTTCAGACATAGAGAGGCGACCTACTCTTTGTCTTTTTCAAGCCATTCTGACTGGAACATCATTCTGAAATGCTCACATCTGTGGAAGATACATACAACAAATATCAATAATTGGATTCGGGATGTAAGAGCTACCTGCTGACATCCAACAAACATATCAAGGAAACAGCTCTAAGTGAAATGTCAGGTGTGGGTATCAGGTGTGTTAACGTTCACTGACCGGATTTTGAGCAGTGCTCTGTGTGCATGAATAAACCGGCCATCAATGGAGAATTTCATATCGCAGGTGCTCTGTACAGAAACATCAAGGAAAAGTCAATCATAATGAACTGTATAACCACAGGTAAAACCATAAGTTAAATCTAAAGCATAACCACATGATTAATCATGTTATACTCACAGGATCATCAAATGATTTCCGGATGCAGTCTGACAGCTTACATATAGCAGATGTCTCTGTAAGTGGTTAATTCAGTCTACATGGTGGGATAATTTTCATGGAAATGTTATCAGTTTAAATCAAAATTGATATCAGACAAAATCACACGACGGTGATGGATCAAAACAACACCACCAACACATCAACGAGGAGAACAATGACTTCAACAAAGAGAACAAAGACATCAACAAAGAGAACAAAGACATCAACAAAGACATCAACAAAGAGAACAAAGACATGGCAAGACAGATGGACAAATACACTGACAGGTCTGACTAGAGTGGAGAGATTATGACTCACACGTATAACATACTATATATCTAACAATGACTCCCCAATATCGCCCAATAATTCAAACATCATAATTCATAAGTTCAATATACAACATAAAACTTCTTAACAAGACTACGTCTTTGATTATTCACAAAAACTAACAAAACAAACATACAGGCGGAAAGATAACCAGACACTCAGTTTATAAGCTATGACAGAAGTACACTCTGGAGCTAATATATTAAAGTCCTTTGATAATTTAACCCTACAAAACCCCACATGGATATTGATCTGCCTCACTGTGTACTTCTGTTGGCTTCTATAGATAGACATAATCTCCATGCAACAACCTTTTTTTCTCCTACCAACATCTAGTGGTCTCCAAGTGACAGGCGGTGATGCAAACGCTGCAAACACGTCATGGATGCTGTGGAAACGTGTCTCCGTTGGCATGGTAACGCTTTGACCTTTACATTGCCCCCACATGTAGACTTGACCTGTTTGTGTTGTTGCTGCTGACATGTGGTTATAATGCACGGCTGCCACCTCAACAAATCTAAACACAAAGTGACATCACATTCATCAAATTAAAACAGGGAATTAATATATAAACACAGGAACATGTACATGTTTAAGGGGTTCAGATCAAACTCACTGACTGCTCTATAATGGACAGACAAAATACTCACAATCAGACAAGGATTAATTCTGTGAAATTTGTCTCTCATGTCTAGAGGATAAATTGCCTCAAATGCATGATGGCATTTAAAAATATCAATAATCATTTACACCAGTACATTAGGGGTCAAAGGTTAGCAGGGCTGATTTTTTTTTAGTTTGCAAGGAGCCATCACCATAAAAGGGGACCATTCACAATTTGAGGCTGCTAGCTTGCCTATAAGAAGACATGCCATCAAAAATGTATCAGATGAACAGTCCTTATATATAGATGTGACATTATAAGTAAGGTCAAAATCGTTGGAAACAGCATTAATATAAGGTCCAAGTAGACTTTTTGAGTCAAAAGGTGCTAGCAATAATATTTATAACATTCTATAAGCCATATTGACAAAACATGCTACTCAAATGTATCAGATTGAAAGATTTCAAATTTGAGGATGTGACTTAGAAAATAAGGTCAAGAACATAGATAACCTTTCCCATCTAAGGGTGAACAACTGAGCTAAAAATGAAGTTATCTGACCTTCCCTTATCAGCAGCTATCTTGGTTGGGGTGATGATGTTGGCTTTATGACCGATGCCCAACTGGCCATACGAGTTTGCTCCCCATGTGTAAAGGTCCCCTTCATCAGACAGACCCAAGGTGTGGGCATAGCCGCACACTATCTGCTCAGAACATGAAATTATATTAATGCATCGGATTTATATATATATATATATATATATATATATATATATATATATATATATATATATATATATATATATATATATATATATATATATATATATATATATATATATATATATATATATCAGCAAACAATATTCACTTTGGTCAGGAATTCCATCACTGGTAAGACTGCCCCAAAGATTCAAGGGAAAGAAAGATGCAGAAGACTTGCAATGGAAAGTATAATAGGGGTCAGCCCGAGTCATTAACAACCCCTGTAGACTGGCTATGCGATGGTTTACCGGAGTCATTTAGACCCCCTACAGACTGGCTATGCGATGATTTACCTGAGTGATTTAGACCCCCTGTAGACTGGCTATGCGATGATTTACCCGAGTCATTTAGACCCTCTGTAGACTGGCTATGCGATGATTTACCTGAGTGATTTAGACCCCCTGTAGACTGGCTATGCGATGGTTTACCTGAGTGATTTAGACCCCCTGTAGACTGGCTATGCGATGGTTTACCTGAGTCATTTAGACCTCCTGTAGACTGGCTATGCGATGGTTTACCTGAGTGATAAAGACCCCTGTTAAGACAGGCTATGTGACATTTTTTACCCGAGTCATTTAGACCCCCTGTAGACTGGCTATGCGATGATTTACCTGAGTGATTTAGACCCCCTGTAGACTGGCTATGCGATGGTTTACCTGAGTGATTTAGACCCCCTGTAGACTGGCTATGGGATGGTTTACCGGAGTCATTTAGACCCCCTGTAGACTGGCTATGGGATGGTTTACCTGAGTGATAAAGACCCCTGTTAAGACAGGCTATGTGACATTTTTTTACCTGAGTCATAAAGACCCCTTGTAGACTGGCTATTCGGCAGGGGTTGGGCTGGTTGACATTGTTTCCCAGACCAAGCTGTCCGTTACCATTGTAGCCCCAGCCAAACACATCACCGTTATCCATGAGAGCCATGGAGGAAGTCTGACCACAGGAGATGGAGATGGAACGTCGATGACCTGTCAATAATGAGATATTTATAGAACACTGATGACTTGGCAACATGAAATATTTATAGAATGCCGATGACTTATCAACAATATGAGATGACAAGCCAACAATGCTCCTGAGAAGAAACGACCTGACAGCTTGAATGCACCCAAGCAGCTGGAGAGAGAGAGACTTACCCAAGCAGGCGGTGATTTTGCGGGGCGTTGGTTGATTGGATGTGCTACCTGAGCCCACCTGCCCACAGTTGTTCTGGCCCCATGCATACACCTGAGTTACACAGGTGGTGAGACATTTATGTTTATTATTTTTAGGCTGCAAGGCTATTTTCACTTCCTTTAGATGCCAATGCCAAATTATTCCATAGGTGACAGCTGCAATATTGTGCTTTGGGATAAAAGTATGACAGAGTAAAGAATACATTTTGCATTGACTTTAATCATTCTGTCCTCATAAGAATTCATGAATAAGGTTGTAGAATCAGAATTGAGTCTTACCTCGCCATCTAGGGTGAGAGCCAGTGAATGGTGACTACCACATGCCACACTGACCACACGACGGCCCAGCAGGTTGGTAGTGACAAGGGTCGGTATGGCTAGCTGGTTCGTGCTCCCGTTACCCAGCTGACAGTAGCCGTTATGACCCCAGCTGTAAACCTCACCTCCTGCATACATCAATATACATGGTATAAACAACCTTGATCAATGACCCATAAATTTTCAACATCATCCTCAATGAACGTAATATTTTAAAAATGCTTGGCGATCTTTTTTCATTGAAATTAAGCTGGAGGGCAGACTGTAGGTTGACAAAAGACACGCAGTATTCTGAAGAGGATGCTAATTGATTTTGCCGAGGGTGAATGAACTAAAATTGCCCGGACAAGTGACATCTTGAGTAAGGTCGACAACCGAATAGCTATACAAACCAGAAGTCACAGCCAATACATGCGGCCCACTGCCATAAGCCAACGCAACAATGTTCTTCTTACAAAGGCTCTCCACTTTCCTAGGTTCCAGTGTGCTCATAGTATCCCCTGCATTACAACAATAATGGCATGACTTAGAAAATGCTTGGATCAACACAATCAGATATATAGGTCAAACACAGATGTTACACACTAATGCTGCATCCGGCAATGTCTTGGCACATAATTCAAATTTTAAAGATGATACCTAGTCCCAGACATCCACTGCAGTTGGTTCCCAGGGCGAAGACTTCATCGTCTTTAGTGATGAGAAGAGCTTCATTTCCGGCGCTGCCAAACACACAGGCTTGTCTGATGGTGAGGATGAATTCCGGACTCAGAAGGCTGAGGAGGGTCCATTTCTCAGTGTCCAGAGCCATGGCGGCAATGTCATCATATGTTAGTAGCTTCTTGCTGAAATAACATGGATATTTCAGTGGTTCAGAATTAACACATCTTATTCAGTAAACACAAATCTTACAGATTAAAGTGTAAACGAAAATGAGATAAAATGCAAATAAATGACAACAGAAAAATCTAAATTATGGCCAACATCAGAAGTCAACCTTTTCAAATAAATACAAATATATATATATAGGGCTTTCAGCTTGTTTCATTGCCCTGTAAGACGAATATATTGGCTCTTATCATAACAATATCAACATTCGAATTGCAGACATTCTTTTGTCCATCTCAGTGAAATACAAAATAGCATTAGTCTAGTCTATGGATGAATCGCGCAGGCGCAGATCGTTTTATTGTCACATATCGTATCACACTCCAGTGTGACAGTCAGGACTTTTACCACTATAAGGCACTGCGGGGAGTGTGATATCGTATACATATGTACGTCTACCGAGCGCAGAAATATCCTGACAATGAAAGTGAACACCAACAAATCAACTAAACCCTTGTCAAACAAAGAGACGGTAACTCTAGTCTAGATTCTAGCCAAGGCACTCGCCCCTGGTGTTTTTATGATCTGATGCCACCTACAGCGCGGATGTGAGAGATCGAAAGTAGTAAATAGCGCGAAGCTGTCAGAGGCGGAGTTTCTTTGCCTAGCCCAGTCTACAGGTCTAGTTGTCAAACAAAAGCCTTGATATCGATCATAATGAGCCCCGAGAAAAGGCGGTACACGGTATGTTGAAATATATATTTAACAACGTTTCACGGATATCAACCTTTTCATTTAGTGTATCTGTGTATCCTTTTTGTAAAACTTGTCGCATTGGCTCATTTGATCGGTTGTCCAACGGGAATTTACCCGCAAATGTTGATGAACAGAAACCGCCGGAAATGACAGCACCTTCCCTAATTTATGACGTTATGATGTCCATCCACCTGCGGTGCAGCTGGAGGGGTCACTCGTCTAAGCGATTGGAATTGATTGTACTGAATGTGAAAGAGGGGTCACCGAAGCGTTACAGAACAAGATAACGACTTGTGGGCAAGTTAAGTGGTGTCAGTGGGGTAACCGCTCTAGATGTAGGGCTACAAAGTGATGTCTTCATTATCCAATCCTACCCCACGTCGCGCCCTCAAGAAGATGCGACAACAGCTAGACTGGCTCCAACAACAAAGGGTCCCTGTGACTATTTAAAGAAAGACTGGAACTACAACATATGGATGATTCATCAGTTAGAAACGTTTAACAGACACAATACAAAGCGTAAAAAGTACTTATCTTGTATAGCAATGATATACAAGGATCCCCTGTTGTTGGAGCCAGTCCGGCTATTTTCGTGGGGTCGGATGGGATTATGACGACATTACTTTGTAATTACAGGGTATAAAAGTGATGTCGTATTAATCCAACCTGACAGGCAATCTTAGGGTGAGTTAACTCCGTAATTATTTAACAGACATAATCCCAAAACCCAGCACAGTGTCAACACATGTAAATGAATAACATTCATTATCGTATTGAAAATGTGAACAATTCTGAATTTTGTTTTGCTTCAATAAATATTTAAAAAATATGTTTCATAGGTAGAAATCGCCTTCGGTATATGATTTTATTTTTTAATTCAATAACTTTTCATTGATGCCAACTTTGTATCAGCTATATCCTCATTGGGAACGAAAACGATCACCCAATGCATCATCAGCGCTCATGCGAAATTACCAACTCGAGTTTAGTGTCTGACTCACTCTTACCCTAGCTATTAGTGTTCCTGTCAATATGTTGTGCGTCAATTTATCGCTCGTGATCGGGTCCTGCTGTTTATAAATGAGCTAGTGTTTCACTTCAGTTAAAAAATAATAAAACCGGACGCAGGCGTCATCAGCCACATACGACGTGTATTAAAAATAACTGCTGGTGAAATCAGTCCGCCAACGCAGTGGTATTCCAAACCGCCCCCACTGGCGTCATCACCTCACATCACGTTCATGTGTTGAAGAATTCGGTACGCAGCTGACCCTGGAGCAATCGGGGATTGTATTTAGAAACACTCCTCGAAAAGTTAATGTGCTGATTGACATTGATCACGTCAAGTATTTAGAACGTAAATCACAATTACACTATAAAATGTACCCCAGTGCTTGTTGTTTGGTAATCGCTATTTATCACGTGACCCGCCATATAAGATAAATAGTATACGGCGTGATCCGACTTCTAAGATAAATAGCATTCGACGTGCTCTCGCCGCCAACAGCGCGGTTACGCGGTACAGTACTCATTCCGTCACACCTTGCATATGTAACCTTGGTACAGTACTTGACTAATGAGCGGAATTATAGATAACAGAGGTCAGAGTATAGATAACAGAGGTCAGGTGCTTTTTGAGTCAGTGAGTACACACACACACACGCACACACACACACACACATATATATATGTAAATATATATATATATATATATGTATATATATATATGTAAATGTATATATATATATATATATATATATATATATATATATATATATATATATATATATATATATATATATATATATATATATATATATATATATATATATATATATATATATATATATATATATATATATATATATGGTAACATGTAAGCACGTAGATATAGTATGCGTCTTGTTGTGTACTTGGCGACCACATTAGACATTAAGTTAGTATGTGTGGTATGGTATTGTGTGGTGTAAGGTAAGAGAAATACAATGAATCAATTGAACTTATTGCCACTCGATGAAGGATCCGGTTCAAATTATCGTGCACCCGGAGCGTGCGTTTCATCATTCCCCACACCCTTCTCACGCCACAATGCCGCTCTAAAGTATTAAGAACAATAATTGGCTTCATGTTAATTGATTTTTGCCTTCCGCCTGTTGTGGTTTATTCAATGAAGATTACCAAACTAGTGGCTATTTGTTGCAATCCCTATGCGGGAATATCCTTTGCTATATATATCGCTGGCTTCTATGGATGTATCAGCAACATCTGAACCTGTGAAATCTCTTGCAAACCATAGTTAATTTGCAAATAAAGAACATCTGCTAAGTTTGTAAGTGAAAAGAACAAACAAACAAAATCACCTGCTCCCGAACAACGTGCATACGCTTCATAACCTCAGTGGTTTCCACAAGGCGGAAGTTGTTGGTTCTCCCAAGTTTTTTTCCGGCCTGGTGCGAGTGAGTCAATATTTATTTAAGCTGATAAGAATCAGACGATTTCTTACCTTATCAAGAAGTATGGGTTATCCAGTGGAGGGGTTACGGGAAATAGGTACACTTACCTCGCCTCCTGATTGGACAGGTGTTTTTTGGTGTGTAAACACCTACTAGTATTTACGCGATGCATTATTAACCACGACGAAAGAGGGCAGTGTAAGAGTCGAATTGCTGGGCTGCTGACGTTGCTATGGAATTCCATGATGCTACTAGTTACCAAGGCGAGTTGTTGCTGCAATCAGCTTTAAGAGAGTAATGAGAACACGTTCGAGTTGTTGCTGACGAATGCAGGCTATCACGAACGAGCAATTAAGACGGCTGATTCTCACTGACTAGGGAAATCCCCTGCAATCCTATCCATGTGTCCGGGAACTATATATATACAGTCCGGCCGTCTGAATGAGACAGAAACGAAGAACATCTGCAAGTGAAAACATCAAGTTCAGATTACTAGCGGCACCATTAAATGACGATTCTGCCTGAAATAATAAAAAAATACCAGGAACCCTAGACCTTATTTAGATGGACGAGAAAATGACAGACAAGGATGTAACTTTAGTCACTCAAGCCTACGGACTGAGTTTCGCCACTTCAGAAAAGTGTCACTGCGGACTGACTTTCACCAACAAATCTAGCATGACTTTGTATAAAACAAGACAAGGAACTACAATCCTAGGCAAAATTAACAATCCACAGCTGCTTTTGCCAAATCCCCAAATTACAAATATCATTGGGAGATTCTCTCAATATCTACATCAGCTTGGTCACGTGATATTATCCAAGTTCTGGCATTGGTCAAGAAAATTACATGCTGATTTAATGGTTTATACTTTGACGTCATTGGAGAAGACGGACGCTGTTAATCTCATGCTCAACGTTGTTGACAAATACTCGACAGATGTGGAAGATGTGGTTCAGATGCGGACGACAGTGTTAACAGAGGACAAGAAAAGGATGGAATCTCTCCTGACGGAATTATTTCCCAAGTAAGGTGTCAAACATTCACGGGGAATGTATATATATTTTGACCAGCGTGCGTTAAAAATCGATCACGATTTCCATTGCTCTTTAACCTCCTTTAGTGATATTCAATTTAATGAAAGTCAATTTTAACTATTCCATAATATTGCAATCCATCATCTACACCTTCATATATTATTTTTGTTTTATCTTCACAAAATTTAACCGACTATTTTTTTTTTATAATTTAAATGATATTCTTTTGGATTGCGATCACTAGAAAGTATCCTATGTAATCAGGAAGAACCTCTTTTCCCGATTGTACCAGACCTGTTGCGGCCAGCCTGATGCGAAGTCGACACACAGACGCAGTGATGTATGATGACGTCACCATTTTCTTCAGCGACATTGTTGGCTTCACCGGCATGTCCGCCTCGAGCACACCGCTTCAAGTAGTCGAGCTACTCGACGACCTCTACACCAAATTTGATTCACTCATCGCTCAATACGACGTCTACAAGGTGATGAATTATTCATGATTTCTTTTGGCGCTGCTGTCCAGCCATTACAGTCTATCATTATATGGATAAAGGCTTTTCCTGTTATACTGCAATAGTTATTTTTCACTATAGGATACAGCTTGTCAACATTCTTACAGAATTATATTTGTTTTCACTTTTTTATCAGTGTCCTGTAACTACAAACCCAGAGACAGAATTTTGTTCCAGTAATGTCGTTCCTTTATTACTTTGCAATAACCCTCCTATATATGCCACTCAGGTGGAAACAATCGGTGACGCATACATGGTAGCTAGCGGTGTACCTACGAGAAATGGTCGACGCCACGCGGGAGAAATCTGCTGTATGGCATTATCTCTAATCAAGGAATGTAACGGATTCACCATTAAACACCTTCCTGGTGTCCCGCTCAAAATACGAGTAGGAATACACACAGGTATGCAATAGATAACACCTTTGAAACAAAATAACATAGGTATCTCTATTAATCAGGCAATTTTATCATTGCAGAAATGTATATCTTAAATTAGTTTCATTCATTGAACGTTTGTATACCGTTATTCACTTAATAACACGTTTTGAAACTGCGTTTCAGGAGCTTGCGCAGCTGGCATAGTAGGAGTGCGCATGCCCCGGTACTGTCTCTATGGTGACACGGTGAATACAGCGTCCCGGATGGAAACGTCTGGAGCAGGTGACTTATCCTCATATACAGCTTACCAGTGTTTCATGTATATGTTTTTATGTGTGTGCTCCTTATAGCAGGATGCTTATGTTCGGTGTTTGGTGTCCAGCAAACCTCGTCCATATTAGTCAACAAACCAAAGATGCACTGGATGAACTTAACGCGGGTCACCAGACCGTCCTCCGTGGAGACATTGAACTGAAGGTTCGCGTTTCTGATAATCATTGCCCTCTTGTCAGCCCTGTTACCTCCGCTCTTCTCTTCCTTTCCCTCTGTCACTATCCCTCCCGTTCCGTTCCTCCATGACATTCTTCTGTCTCACTCTAACATTTCCCTCTTAGCTCACAATCATATATCTCTGTGTTTCCGTGCTCACAACAGAGCTCGGTGTCGGATATCACTCATCATATAACTTCAAAGTCGAAAATATATGCCAACATAGATTTAACAATAGCTGTAATATTCCTTCAGGGGAAAGGAAAACAGACGACATATTGGCTTGTGGGTATGGAGGGCTCTTCAATTGGATCACAGGATCATTAACCGCCACAGGTAGAGGCTAATGTGACGCATTGATTGATCATACATAATTAATATATGATACTGAAAAAAACATTGTCTGCTTTCAAGCTATTTCCTAGTCATTAGCCTTGGTGTTACCTGAATCCAAACTAAAAGGTGTGTTCTGTTATACTAGATGTCACCGGCACAGAAGACTGTTATTCGTCACTCGCTGAACCATCGAAATCGCACAACCGACCCAACATCGTCAGTTTCATGTCTTCGAGTTAACTACAGGATAAGAATAAATCGCATTTGCTAAGTGCAGAACATTTTCAGTACAGTATTATGCTTGGCTATTGTGTTCACCACTCCACGCTACTGTGATAAGCGATATCTAGTTAGATTCAATGTGAATTTATCTATCTTATTTTTTTTAAAGTATTTATTCAATATCTGTTATGTGTTTATATTGTTTTTTCCGTATAGTTTTACACCGATTTTAGTTGTATGAATGAATATATTGTGACAATGAAGAATAAATGAATTTTTACATACAAGTGACGACAAATGTAAAAGAATGAATCGATCCCGGGGGGGGGGGGGCACTTGGCTTTATTCTGGATAGGGGTGTGCCGCGGGACCTCAAAAACCCGTATCCGTCGAACAAGGTCAAAATGGCCAAAAGCATACCTCGTCGTACAAGGTATTATGCGAATGTATAACCTGTCGAACAGATTTAAATCACCACCTCTCGTACCAGTCTTCTATGACATTGGGGTGTTTCAGACTTATAAACATTATGACTTGTACTAAGAATGCCGAGCCAACGTCACGGGCTCAGCGTATTTTAAATTGGTAAGTCATCTGGTAAGTCGAGGCGACCTCTTCACCGAATTTATCAGAAAATTCCTTGTGGTTTTTGGAGACGCTCATTTTCTCCCGCAAGGGGCCGCTTCCTGTCCCTTACAGCATATCCGAGAGAGCGCGCCACATTTCGGGCGAAAATGGGAGACGCTATGAAGAAGCACCAGCTGCCCACAGGTGGCGCGTGTTCACATATTTTCTCGGGCGGGGGCGGAAGTGAGTCCGCTTAGCAGTAGCTATTGACTCTAGGGTATAACTCTCCAGTGTTCATACGTTATGATTTTAATGTGGTGGAAAACTTTCATTGCGGTTGCGTCAGGAATAACGATGAGGCTAGGGCGGGAATATGCACGTTGTTCATTTATTTGATTCGTACTTGAATCGAGGGACGCAGCGTACGTCGATTGACGTATGACAGTGTTGACAGGAATATGTTTAAGAAGGTAGGTTGAAGACAGATAATATAACCGATCCATAATCTACCCGCAGGTGCTACCCGCAGGTGCAGGTCGTGGAAGGTTGAACCCACCACGAATATTGAGAATTTCAGATTGATGAGCAAAACTACTATACCATCGGGTATTGGTTTGATAGATGCCAATAAAGTGACCCACCGAGAATAATCAGGTTTAAGTGATCCCCACCAAACCTGACTGTAAATTATTTATTAATATATCCAGTTCTGTAGGTAAGGAAAATTGGCCTTCATATTCTATTACCAGATCGGCCATGGTGGAGGTGTCATGCTTGTAAGTTCACGCGATAGAGTCAGACATGCGAAGACAGGGACATGTCACTCATCCATCACCGTCGCAATATCACATCTTTGTTGACAGCAATGTTGGTTGCTAACCTTTTGTCACATTTTTAGATTGCATGCAGGCTAAATCATTAGATCATGTGGAAGCTCCTCCTTGGATCCCTGGCCATAGTTAGCCTCGCTTACTGGCTTTATGAGCCACTCGATGGCGATTTTGAACAACCTTGGAAAATCAGGTTGAATCTTCGGATTCTCGACATTACTTTCTATATAGTAAGTTAAGAACTGTTCATTCTTTATCTTGCAAAGTTAGGCATTTCATGATAATACTATTTTATACGTTTCCAACAATTTATGCTGAACATAATATGAAATATGTGTTGTTAGCAGGAAATTGATAACACATAACCGTCTTCCTGGCCCACCGAGTTTTGTTTTAAAGAGATCACTCTTGTGTGTCTGATATGCGATGAACAATATTTGAGCTAGGTTTTGGATTACAGGGTGATGCCTGTGAATTTCTTGGAATTGACACAAGAGTGAACGTGATAAGGAAGCTGTGGAATGCAGCCTCAAAAACTCTTACATCTTTCATTGCGCTCAGTGACTTATACCAGGGTCTTTTATTTATGCAGGCCTACGTACATCCCTCATGTTCTGAAATTATGTATGAATGTTTCAATTTACATCATTGGTTAACCATATATTGTAACTGTCTATCTTGTGTCCTTGGATTACGGACCATTTAAATAGTTGATAAGCTTTAGATGCCTGGTTATGTAAAGCCATGTGTCGATATTATATTTCCAGATTACAGACAGCGAGATAGATGGTGTACCAGTGAGGATATACATCCCTCTGAATGGGGATAAAACCCCACTTCCTGCGGTCATTTATTTCCATGGGGGTGGCTGGGTCCTTGGGAGTATTCGTAAGTGCACCGGTGGCATTATAGATAGAATTAATGTAATCAACTCACTACTTCTTAATTAATTTCATTGCATATACTTAATCTATATAAACATAGACGCAGTGGTTGGTTCAGATGTCACCAGCTTGTACCTACCAGTATTGAAGTGAAAAACAGCATTTTGGTGAAATATATATCTATTAAAGTTAAGTTTCTATTTTCGCACAGGTACAGTGGACAATATTGCCAGAAGAATGGCCAAGTCACTTACTGCTGTGATCATCAACGTGGAGTATGTTCTTGAATGTTCTTTTACATTGAAATCATACTTAGATAAGGTAATATATTTATGACTTAATGATGAGGAATATTGATGGTGTTTGGTGGAGCATAGATATAGGATGGCCCCAGAAGTAACATTCCCTGTACCTCTCAACGATTGTACGGCTGTCACAAAGTATCTACTTACAAACGCCAATCTATTCAACGTGGACCCAGCCAGAATTGCCATAGGAGGTGTGTCAATGTGACGATTTATTATTGGTTTTTTAGCTTTTATTTGTTATATTTTTTATATTTACATTATTTGTGTAGTTAAAGGAGCCTCCATTATATTAATCAGATGACAGTGCTGGGGGAAACTTGGCGGCAGCGATTTCTCTGCGTCTCAGGGATGAGAAGTTCACACCTCGTGTCAAACTGCAACTGATGGTCTATCCAGGACTGCAACCTCTTAACCTTTTAACACCATCTTGTCAGCAAAATGCAGAGGGCCCCCTTCTTTATCGCAGAGTCCTAGGCTACTATAGGTCGATGTACCTCCAGGGAAACTCCACCAACATGGGCACCTTCCTGAAAAATGCCCACATTCCATTTAGCACCAAAGTTATTCCACAGCTAAAATATTTAGACAATGATAAACTCCCCAAAGAATTCCTTAAAAGACCTTATAATAAATCTATAGTTCCCAAAGATTATGATAAAGGTGTATGGAGGGAGTTGCAGGAGCACCTGTTGAACCCCTACCTGGCTCCACTGCTGGCTAATGACCTGAGTGGGTTACCTGAAGCCTACTTGCTAACCTGTCATTTGGATGTTCTGCGGGACGAGGGGTTCTGGTATGCGGAGAGATTAAGGGAGGCCGGTAATGCAGTGACGTACAAGCATTATAGGAATGCATTCCATGGCATTCTCAACATGCATGAGGGTCCACTTGGAATCAAGGAAGGGAATGAAATCATCCAGGATTTAATTGACTTCTTAAAGAGTGCAATTTAATTCCATGTAACTTTTTAGTCTAAAGAGATTAGGATGCTGATGAAAAGCTGGTCTAGTTCTTGTTTGTCACAATGTGACTGTGCTTCTTTACACTTCAAACATATCTCATGGTAAATATAACATGGTTCTTTTACTGAAAATAACAATTTTCCGACTGTAGATTATGATGTTAGGATTTGTGCTGATGGTTGACTTATAATTCTGTGAATGTTTTTTTATTAAGAAGAATATTATCGAGTCAGCAACAATGATTGCTTTAACGTGTTTCTGTGCCATTATGAATGTGTGATTTCCTCATATGATTTCAATGAATAAACACTTTGTACTTTGAGTTTTGAGCAAAAAGTCATTCATCAATCACTATGTACATTCGATATATGGGAGCATTAAAATTCCGTGATTCTTCTTATGCCTATTTCTTACGTAACCCACCCTCCACAACTTAACGTGCCATAACATAATCCCAGACATGCGGGCACCATAGCACTATCCACATCACATCCAAAACGCACCATAACACTAGCCCAGACACCCCATAAAAGCACCATAACACTAGCCCAGACACCCCATAAAAGCACCATAGCACTAGCCCAGTCACACCCAAAACGCACCATAACACTAGCCCAGACACCCCATAAAAGCACCACAACACTACCCCAGACCACACTATAAAAGCACCATAGCACTAGCCCAGACACCCAAAACACTACCCCAGACACCCAGACACACCCAAAAGCAACATAGCACTAGCCACCACACACCCAAAACGCACCATAACACTAGCCCAGACACCCCATAAAAGCACCATAACACTAGCACAGACACACCCAAAACGCACCATAGCACTAGCCCCAGACCCCCAAAACGCACCATAACACTAGCCCAGAAACCTCCCTCAGAGAGTACCCCATCGGTAAAAGCACCATAGCACATAGCCCCTCAGAGACACATTCCGGTTAAAAGCACCATAGCACTAGCCCAGACCCCCCTAAAGAGTCACTCATAACACTAGCCCAGAGAACCTCCCTCAGAGAGTACACTCTCGGTACACCAACAGTCACAGCCTCAGAGAGTACATTCTCGGTGCACCAACAGTCAGAGCCTCAGAGAGTACATTCTCGGTGCACCAACAGTCGCTGCCTCAGAGCCTAGAGAGTACATTCTCGGTCCACCAGCAATCGCTGCCTTAGAGAGTACATTCTCGGTGCACCAGCAGTCGCTGCCTTAGTGAGTATGCTCTCGGTACACTGGTAGTCATTGCGGTCAGTTATATTCTTAACGTCACATCTTCTTCCATCGAACTATATCTAATCCATCCATCTTCTCGCAATGCACTGACGAATACAGCTACTTTCTGTTCGACCTCAGTGATGACCGCTATGACAGCCTCCCCACATCAACTCAGTGATGACCGTTATGACACCCTCCCCACGTCACCTCAGTGGCCGCGTTTATACCCTCCCCACATCACCTCAGTGGCCGCTACGACTCGCTTGTTATTTATTTACAGCCTTCTCAAACCGAGATCGTAAACTTCGAGACCAACTGTGATTATTATTCTAAGCTTCCATTTCTCATCTCTCTCTTCGGCGGATGGATAGCTTTGTCTGAAGCAGGTAAAATATTTTCATTTGCACCTGTATCAGCTTTCATGCGCATTGTTACCTTTTTCATTGACATATGGTGCTTTAACATTCAGTCTAGCCATGATGGATTGTCTTATTACCTTCATTTCTTTTGGTGCCATCCAAGGAATCAAAGTAGACAGATACACAATATAGTGGCAACGCAGTAGCATGATCAGATGACACAGCACCAATGTCAGCTTTTTGCTGCTATGATGACACTCAGTCTTTTCAGGTTTTCTGCCCTCACGTATCCCTGTCCTGTCATGTGATGTTGGTTTATGTTTTAACTTGTTGCACTGCTCACTCTTGCATACAATCTAAAAGTGAGCTTCACATTTTTCCCCATATGCTGGACAGTTCCGTGGTGCATGTTTTTGATTGCAATACCTGCATGGTAGTCTGCGTCCCAGACTCCAGGTGTTCCGCTACGCTTCTCGCCCTAGGCGAGCCTATTGAATACCAGTATCATGTAAACAGCACCCGCAGCCATCAGGCTAGGGGACCTTGACTACCTGCATGGGGATTGGTTGGGTGATTGATGAAAAGCGTGAATGGTAGGTTGCATGCTCTGCTGGAAGCTTGATGTATTTTGCACTGTGGCTTGGAACTCCTGTGCACATTTGATTGTTAGGTTCAAAGTAAGTCCATTTTCTTTCGAGATGAGTTTCCGTTTAGTCTCTGCATTTCGATTACATTTAATGAAGTAAAATGTTGTTTGGTCATCTTTAGTGCCTTCGGGAAAGTTGTACACACTCGCTTTGGCTCTAAAGCGGAAAATATAGTCATCAACGGGCTTATTTTCTTGTTGCAAGACCGAGGCTAGTTCCAGTCACATGACCCATTTAAAAAAAATTATATATATATATATATATATATATATATATATATATATATATATACATATATATATACATGTATATATATATATATATGTATATATATATATATATATTACATACATATCATGTATATATGTTTATATATATATATATATATATATATATATATTATATATTATTATAGATATATATATTATCTATCTATATAGGATGTATATATGTTTATATATATATATATATATATATATATATTATATATATATATATATATATATATACACATATATATATTTATATGTATATGCATATATATCTATATATATACATATATACTACATATATATATATATATATATATATATATATATATATATATATATATCTATATATATATATATATATATATATATATATATATATATATTATATATATATAAATGCATTTCATAGTCACATTGCATGTCTTCTTTTTCAGCTTTTGTACTGTTTGCGTACTTTTCACAAAAGTCCTTCTTTGGGATATGAAAGAATAAATTGAATTCCGTATAAAATATTGACTTATACAGGCTTTCTTTAGCTGGTGTTTGACCTTCCTCTTCACAGGACTTCTGATACATTCTGTACATTTCTCTTAAGCTTAAGTTAAGAGATATTCTCTTTTAGTGTGTTTTCTACAGTAGTGACTAGGAACCTTGTCAAAAGACTGGATATGATCTCGGACACCTTCCTTCACTGCCTCATCAGCCTTAGCATGATTTTTATGCTTGCCTCGCTTATCTGTGAACAATGTTCCACATCCAGTCTTCTTTTTCATGGCGGAGAGGACAAGACTGTCGCTCACATCAAGTGTGTCTAGGAAAAAAGTTTTGCACACTGGCAGTCTCAGTGCATTGGCTTCAAAATAATATTTTAACGTTGTTTGCCTTCTTGGATTTTCAGGTGTATTTTCACTTCTCAATCTCCAAATAACGGAAGTAAGGAGAGGTTGAATACAGTTCTGTTCTAGTATTAGGAGTTATACCCATTTTTGTCACACATCCTGTGGGTAGCAGCGGTGGAATGCCTAAGCCGTATGTTCTCGTTTGAGCTGTTGTGGCGAAATTATTATGAAGGCAGTTTTATCAGGTGCTAACGTTGTATGTCCATAAATACGGACATGAAGTCATATGATGAGAACGGAATCGTTGTAAGTGTTGTGGAATAAAGTTGTAAGTCACAATGTCTACACATACATGCTTTGATCATTGTGATACAAAGTCGTATGTCCACTAAATTGCACATACGACATCTGCAATCCGTGTAGCCTGTTGAAAAACAAAACCGTATGTCCCCAAATGTGACATACGGTTATATAGCTCAACAAATCACAAGCAGCACACATAATTTTGTGGACATACAGTTGGCTAAAATCACCAATAGTAGAGATCCAGCCACAATTTTTTGACACAAGAGAATTTTTTCACTTCAAGCAGTTTGGTGTGCTTAACTCATTTTACCCAAAATGTGACATACGGCTTTATTCTTCAACACCATCGATTTATATATATATATATATATATATATATATATATATATATATATATATATATATATATATATATATATATATATATATATATATATATATATATATATATATATATATATATATATATATATATATATATATATATATATATATATATATATATATATATATATATATTATATATAGTATAAAGGCGCAGCTGTCTCCGAAACTCGATAGTCAAGTAGTCTTGTCTAGGCCCCACCTTCTTTTGTTTTTACACATGCGCACCATGACCCAAATGACGGCACGTGACCGTTTCATTCGTGAGACCCTGGAGCGAAGTTCACCCTTGTGTGTACAAGATTTATGATTCTACTCACCATACCAAGATATATAGGCCAGCACAATTCACAGGTACATTGACGGTATATTTAGTCGTAATACTTCTATACTTCTGTCTCATGGGTAGTTAGTTCACCATGCTGCCATTTGCGATCGCTCGGTTCGTTTATTAGACTTCCGTACGCGAAGCTGTATTGTATAAGTGTATCAGACAGGCGCTTGGTTCCGGATGCCAGTCTTAAATATTTGATGGCGATTATATGCTTATATTTTGAGCAATCATCTGTTGCATTTTCTGTCCACACACGTTACATAGTCTGTACAAGACAGATACATAGTCTGTCCACATCAGTTACAGTTACAGACTATGTAACTGGTGTGGACAGACTGTAAGTTACATAGTCTGTCCACACCAGTTACATAGTCTGTCTACACCAGTTACATAGTCTGTCCAAGTCAGATACATAGTCCGTCCACATCAGTTACATAGTCTGTCCACATCAGTTACATAGTCCGTCCACGTCAGTTACATAGTCTATTCACATCAGTTACATAGTCCGTCCACGTCAGTTACGGTCTGTCCACATCAGTTACATAGCCTGTCTACACCAGTAACATTGTCTGTCCACACCAGTAACATAGTCAGTCCACGTCAGTTTACATAGTCCGTCTACATGAATGAATCTGCCATGTGCTTCACAGAACAAGAGCATGTTGCTTCTGATCATTGCGGCCCTGGTGGTCGTTGGCATAATCTACTGGGTATATGAACCACTTGATGCCGAATTCGAAAAGCCATGGAAAATCCGGATGTTCATGAGAGTGATGGATATCATTTTGACAATCGTAAGTCTGGTTTTCTTTATCAGACAGATGGAAGAACTTATTACTTGTGTAGATTCGCTATCGGAGCATGTAACTTTATGGATTTACATTTATATAATTGTGGTTTGTCTTTTGGCTTCAATCTGTGATCTGTTGACTATAAATGCACTGCCCATGTGAGAAGATGACAGAACAAATGGGCAATTGGTTGGGGTCATTTGAACTTATATATAAAGCGAGCCACAAAAAGCAGAAGCCCCCATGAAATTTATTGTTTCCTTTCGACCCCATTCTTATCTTTAAAAACTGATAATTATTATTATATCGTATTATTGCTTTATTTTATTCAGTACTCGATATTAAATAGGTACATAGGCATGTGAATGTTTTGAGCAAATAACCGCCAGGAACACTGACACCAAAAGATGATGTTTCATCTCAATAACTTAACTCAGGTTCACAGGCCCCTGTTGACGGATTTGTTTCTAGGGGATTGTGTATGAATTCCTTGGTATTGACAGTTTTGTCAACCGGATGAGAAAATTACATAGAAGTCGCCTTCAAAAGTCAGCCAAGAAAGATCCTTCTTTAGAGGTACTCATATTACCGTAACTTATTATCATATTACCGTAACTTATTATCATATTACCGTAACTTATTATCATATTACCGTAACTTATTATCATATTACCGTAACTTATTATCATATTACCGTACCATATGATAAACGATTTTCAAATAAACGCTGCTCGCCTCTGTTATGAAATAACTGGAATAGCTCATCTGAATAGTTAGCGCTAATGCCTAGTGATGTGAAGTCATGTGTAGATATTCTGTTTTCAGATTTCTGAAAGTGAGATTGATGGTGTACTTGTGAGGAAATACGTCCCTCTGAACGTGGGTAACGCCCCACTACCCGCGGTTATCTATTTCCATGGAGGTGGCTGGGTCTTTGGCAGTATGGGTTAGTGAGCAGTAACGTGAAATTATGAACTTGGTCAGGACCCTGTTGTAGTTATTACTTGATAAAATAACTCTCTACAGAAGAATGTTCCATCCTTTTTTTTTAAATTAATGAAATTGTTAACATCTATATCCAAATTAACAAATACATTTTTCATTTTTGATGTGTAAATTCTGTAACGGGAAGTCAATAATAACGGTGATATTGTTGTTGCATATGAATAATCATGCACATATGCTATAATTAATGCTTTCCCTTTCTTTGCTTACACCCGTAAACAAATTATCATCTACACGACTATAATAATGGTCAATTGACAAGCTAAGATTCGGTGATGTGTGAAGACCAATACCCGCGGTTGTTTTCAGACAGTGTGGACAACATTGCGCAAAGACTTTCTAAATCCCTGAATGCGGTGGTATTCAACGTAGAGTAAGTCCTCTCGCATTGAACCTATGATAGAATTTGCAAATACAATATTGCTGCGCCATGAAATATTGATCAACTTGCAAGTTACTAGGCATTGACAGGGAAATAGAAGTCTCAGTTTTTATAAATTACCCAGAATTGTTGTCATATTCGGCATGGTTTATGAAAATATGAATCCCCGCTGTGACCTCGATCCCAAACCCCACCATGACCTCATACTCATACCCACCGTGACCCTACCCTAATCCCTGCACTGATCTCACAATAAACCTTGACATGACCCCACCCTAATCCTCACCGTGACCCCACCATAATCCCCTCGCTGCACAACAGCAGAATCCCGGCAAACCAATTTGCAACTGTCCAGGGGCCGCCATTTTGGAGGAGACTGTATGGTAATTTTGGACCAAATTTGACCTCATTTTGTCCAAATGTTGGCTTGATGTTGTCCCTGTGCGACCACAGATCACACCGAAGGTCAAATACAATGGTCCTTTGACATCCAGTATGTAAAGTTACCACAACTGAACCAACTTGGCCATTTCTTGAGCACTTGCTATCGGTATGCTATAAAGACAAACAAACAATCATATACTCACATAACTTGTATCGGATGGTTCTGTGTATATTAGGTACAGGATGGCACCTGAAGTGAAATTCCCCATCCCGCTGGACGATTGTACTGCTGTGACGAAGTATGTGCTTAAACGCCGATCAATTCAACGTGGACTCAACTAGGGTAGCTATTGGGGGTGAGCTGTCTGTTTTGTTATTTTTAAATTGAAATAACTTATAAAACAGACATATAGAAGTGGGATAATGCATATCAAAGATGTTCTTTGTGATAAAATCACCATTGAAAGATGGACAACATGGTTGCTAGGTGGCAGTGCTGGAGGAAACTTGGCTGCGGCGGTATCCATACGCCTCAGGGACGAGAAATTCACACCCCGCATCAAACTCCAGCTCTTGGTCTACCCTGCTTTGCAGCCTCTTCACCTCCACACACCATCATATCAACAGAATTCCCGGGGACCTGTACTTTCCAAACGTCTGATGACTTACTTTTGGTCGATGTATCTCCAAGGCAACTCCAAAAACTTGAACACCTTCATCAGAAATGCCCACTGTCCCCTCAACCCGGACAGTGTACCGCAGCTCAAGTATTTAGACGAGCACAAGCTACCCAAAGGCTTCAAAGATAAAACTTACAAGAAATCAGCATCTAATGATTATGATAATGGGCTCTGGAGGGAGTTGCAGCCGCACATGTTGAACCCGTACCTGGCTCCACTGCTGGCTGATGATTTGAGTGGATTACCTGAAGCCTACTTGCTCACCTGTCACTTGGATGTTCTGCGTGATGAGGGGTTCTGGTACGCGGAGAGATTAAGGGAGGCCGGTAACGCAGTGACGTACAAGCATTATAGAAATGCATTCCATGGCATTCTCAACATGCACACAGGACCTAACAAACTAAAGGAAGGGAATGAAATCATGCAGGATTTAATTGACTTTGTAATGATATCTCTGTGACTATACTTTTACTTGTTACAGCACATTTTAGTTATAATAGTGATTAGGCGTTTGAAATACCACGACAGTACTCTCATACATGTTTGTAATAAGATTTTGCTAAATGACTGATTAATTGTTTAAATATTTGGGTCACATTTGTTGCAATGTTTATATACCTGCGATAGCAATTAGAGGCAAGCTCTTGATGTTTTATTAATAGCTATTTCGTTACAGATTAATATGCTGAAATCAGCCCTCCTGATGTTTACTATTTACGTTAAAGATTTGATTTGATTTTCTATAATAAACAGCGAATAAAAAATCGTTCAAGCATTTGTGTTGTACACGTGACATTTCTCCATACTATAGCCAATGTTCCAAATCATAAGCATCTGCTGTTTCTAAACATCGTTTGTTGTCATTTATACATAATGGTGGCTTGTAAAATTATATCAGCAAATTATCTTTATTGGCAAATGGAAGAAAATAAACTCATTAAGCTACAAAGGTTTTTAATATAAACTGCATTACAAATGATCATATGCTGACGGTGAATTTTATTGCGGATTGATATGACTTTGCTGAATCTCTTGTCCTCTGAAAAGTGTAATTCTTCTAAACATGATTCATCCTCTATGAAGTCATGAGCATTTGATGTATCTCGAGGCTTTAAATGCAATAAGTAATTGGAGTTCCACGTGGTGGTTAGTTATAGGGCCAATATTCAATGGGCATGTTCATCATAGGTACAGGTAATATACCAATTGGACTGAGCACATTGGTGGCGCTATGATGACGCCCAATAATTTGAAGGCGTCATAATGAATCATACGTACCATGTACGTTTTCTAAATAGCCAAAATCCTCCTTTAGGAAAATTTAGTATTGATACAAATCCACCTAGACTATGAATTACATTAGTAATGCTTTCGATTTTATTTTTAATATATCGTTCGTTTTGTCACATACATAAAGGAACAAACCAATTTGCCTTTGCCAATAAAAATACATAAATCATTCAAACGCAGGTACTGCCACAAAACGGTAACTAAATATGATGAAAACCGTATGTGTCACATATGTGTGTGAAAATGCAAACTTGGAACGGTCAATCGAATCGAATGGCTAGTTTGTTCCAAGTTTAACCGCGAAGATCAAGCAGGACCGGTTCAAAGATGACTCGTCATATTCGTCGAGGTTGAGTGCTTCATCTTGACAAGAAAACAACAAACTCATAGGCTATCGTCAGACTCACATTGGGTTGAATACTGGTCTATATAGTGTCTAGTGCCACTTCTGTGATCAAAACAACAATATCTGATCAACAATAATATAAATTTATGCATTTCAAGAAATACAATTAATTATGCCTTGAATTCATAGATTGAAATACAATCTATCTATGGACGGATTGTAGGTGACTCCTGTTGATTATGCACTACTGAATATGGTTTGGTTGAATCTCTTGTTCTCTGAAAAGTGTAATTCTTCTAAACATGATTCATCCTCTATGAAGTCATGAGCATTCGATATATCTCGAGGCTTTAAATGCAATAAGTATGTGAAGTTCCACATGGTGGTTGGTTAGAGGGTCAATATTCAATGTGCATGTTCATCATACGTACAGGTAATATACCAAATGGACTGAGCACATTGGTGGCGCTATGATGACGCCCAATAATTTGAAGGCGTCATAATGAATCATACGTACCATGTACGTTTTCTAAATAGCCAAAATCCTCAAGGATCATTTAGTATTGATACAAATCCACCTAGACTATGAATTACATATGTAATGCTTTCGATTTTTTTAAATAAATCGTTCGTTTTGTCACATACATTGGAGGCAGTCTGCCTATACGGAATGTGTGTTTAGTTCTTTTTACGACACCTTTATTCTTTTGCAATTTTCAGAAGATGGCTTTTATGAGCAAGCTGTACTACTTCTATATCGTACTAGCTTCAGCTGTACATATACTAAAATTGGAACAATACAGAGAAGATTGGCTAATTATGGCTGAGAAAATGATGTTGGTTGATCCTCGGGTGTTGTCAAGTACACGTTATGATCAGGCTCCCACTGTCGACGTGTTGTCCAACTTGGATGCTGAGATGAGGGATGTCCTGAATCATAGTTATTTATCAGAGGAGGCTAAAGTGGAATCTTATAAAAACAAGAAGAAACCAAAGCTAGAATAGTCGAGCGGTTTAATTGTATGTTAAAAACTGAAATGTGGCGTTATTTTACCAAACACAACACCAGTGTTTATCTGCCGGTTCTGGCTTTGCTGGTGAAAGGATACAACCTCAGCCATCACCGCAGAATCAAGTGCACCTCGATATCGGTCTCGTTGCGTTATCAAGAAGACACGTGGATGACATTATATGGGGAACGCTCTGATGGGGTTAAACGACCTCTGTATAATATCGGGGATCGTGACCGCATCAGTCAAGCACCGGGTAAATTTAAAAAAGGTTACACTTCCAATTGGAGCGAGGAGTTGTTTCCGGTGGAGGATGTTCCCTTAGGCTCCCCTTATGTGTATACGACAAAGGATGATAATGACGAAGTATTAGAGGGAACATTTTATGTGGAAGAATTACAGAAAGTGAATGACAAAGCATGGTATAGGGTTGAAAAAATTATTAAAGAACGTAAACCGAAAGGACAAACACAATATATTGGCAAAGTGGTTTGGATACCCTGTCAGTTTTAATAGTTGGGTCAGTGGTGTGGAGCTGTATAAAAACTGAGATTGGGTACAAAAGCGTCATTCCTGGTACAACATCGGGGAGAACGTGTGTTTTGTCACTGTGGATCAGTGAGCTGGGTACCATACCATAGACAGACCCCTAGAAGGGGATCCTTTGGTCGTGTTCTTGGTCGTTCACATGACCCCCTGTTCCTACAGTGCTGATCAATGGATAGACACGCTCAATATGCACATCCGAAAATTGCATCTCAGAGGCGTTGTTTGATTCAATTCAAGTCCCACTCACAGACGGTGAATGTAAAAATAAGTGATACCAAACTTCAAGTTGTCATGACCAAGGTCTTCTTCAAATATTGAGGTGTGAGGAATGTCTTTCCCTTTACGATTCTCAAACTGAATACAAGTCTAATGTATTTCGAGGGTTGTACGCCTTGTACGTTTTTTGTATTTTAAGTGGTCTGTGACAGGATGGCCCCCTTGTTACACACAATTCCCGTGGACTAGATCGGATACACAAAATGCTGACCCAGACATACGAACAGATATTTTATTACCTTGTGGGCACCAAAACTTTTTCTACCATAGAAATTGATATAAGAGACAACACCGGTCAGTCCGTAGCATTCGTAACATGGACATGGTAACTTTACATTTCTGTGAAACCAAGAAGAGCTTAATTTGAGTCTCAAGTCATCACCATCATGAGTTTCTTTCTGACCCTACCTTCCAACAGTTCAATGAATTATCACCCCAACAACACATTGACACGTTAATTTACTCGACTCCCAAAAGCTTTACAGTTGGAAGGGGCTTGGGAAGTGGGATTGGGGGAAATTCAGTACCCTTACACGTGGTAAAATGTTACAGGGGACGAGGGGTTTGTCGTCTTGGATCACTTGGCTCATGCATTTAATCTCCCAGATGTCTGATGCAGCGAGCGATATGAAATTGCGAGTGAATTTGAAGAGATCCGTCCGAAATATTTTCACATAACCCGGATTTTTTATACGACCGATCGTCTTTGCAGCCAAGTTAAAGGAGCAAAATGAGGAACAATCGAACAGACAGACAGCAACTATGACCCTAGACAATGAGTCATTTGTAGTTTACATGGACGAGGGTTTGCGTCAGAGACTCAGTTTTGAAATGGGGATTTCTGAGAATAGTCAAGTCGGTCAGCACATAGTTGACCCTGATAGAGGGTTGTACGCACTTTATGTCTATTGTAATCTCATCGAAGCTAAGGACCGTGGCTATGCTTCTGCGTATTATTCCAATCGATCACGATCATCGATCATCCCAGGCAGTTGATCAACCTTACATATAAAAAGATATTTTATTACCGGATAGCCACCAAGACTTTTTCTACTATAGAAATCGATATAAGAGATGACACTGGTCGACCCATTCCATTCGAATCTGGTAAAGTGACAGTTACGTTACATTTCAGCAAAACCAAGAAAGATATATTTTTAAAAGCATGGCTGATATTTACACCCTGTATTATCTAAACCAAGCGGGTGTGGGATCACTGTGTTTTCTGGTGCAAGGAGTCAGCGTGGCCATAGACTCGGTAGTGTGCTTGGGGGTCTGGCTAAAATGGCGTTACCGCTGGTTCAAAAAGTTTTACCTGTCGTTAAGAAACACGCCTTGAAAACAGGAGTGAGGGTGGTTGGAGATTTGTTGGGAGGGAAGTCTCAGAAACAGTTGGCTAAGAAAACAATGTTACAAACTGGAGAGGAATTGTTCGATCAAAAAGTTAAACCCAAACAACCGAGTCGCCAACCAGCGGTCTCTATAAAATGACTCGCACAAGGTAGGAGCAGTAGTTCACGCGGTTGTCGTGGAACAAGTCGTAGGTTGTCAATGGATGTTTTTGGTTAGATCATGGCACTGGTACACCCCCAATCTTGTCCCTGTGTCAAATATGTAGTTAAAAAGTTTCTGGTAGTCCACTCTTTTACGTAATCATAACGTAGAAACACTACGTAATTACTACCAAACAACTACTTAATAACAACGTATATAGAACGTAAATTGTTTGCTGGGCTCATTCGTACGCAAAATAAAGCTGAAACCCACCTGCAACTAGCCCACATAAAGGCTTTAGAATGAAGCCCAGCTAAATACCCTATAAGATCCACAGAAACCAAAGTGTTTTCTGCATCTCAAGGAGCTATGACGATCAATCAAGAAAATTTATTTTTAGGACAGTTACCCAAACAAATTGTAGTCGAAAGTGTTGTTAATAGGGTGTTCAACGGTCATTACACTCAGAACCCCTTCAAGTTTAAGCATAACAGCCTCACATTTTTAGCTCTGTATTTTGACGGAAAACAAGTACCCGAAAAACATTCATTATCACAGGACAACTCTATCAAGACGAAGGCAACGGCATAAGTTGGAGAGATTATCCCAATGGCTATACACTATTCGCTTTTGATCTGACCCCCGACCTGGGTGATAGCGGCACTCATTTTAATTTGTTGAAACAAGAAAATGCGTTTTGGTACGGCCATAGAAAGTACCATTAATGTCATTGTGTACGCCAAATTTGAAAATATGATTCAAATTGACCGAAAACATAACGTTTTGTTTGATTACACTGCCTATCAATGGATACCAGGCAATTACCAGAGTACTTACAAAAAGACACTTTCACTCGAGCTACTGTGCACCGAGTGATGCGCGGAATTAATTACCGCGCCATGTCAATTACTCCAGGTACTTAAGTTCCATCCTTCAACATATCTATACCTCTCTCACTCTAAAAACAACTCTGTTTCTCTATGGCTTCCAGAAAAGGTTCGACATATAAATTGTTGTAATATATCAATAAATCTTTAAAAGTCTGCATATGACCTGCTTCCCACACTTCTTGATATTCAGCTATTGGTCAGCTGTAATGTTTTCGTGTTTTAACGCACTGTAACAAGCTGCATGGGGTGGTAATTCTGTATTGTTCAAACGATCCAGTGTCACCCATTCATACAGGAAATATCCCTTTTTCTGTTCACATTGAAAGGCTCTTAAGTATTTGTCGTATGAATATCCAGGTGCAATAAAGTTTGTGATATCCAAAAACCGTTCATGATCGATTCAATGCACATGAATGAGTTATTTCGTTTGATGGTATACTTGAGTGATGAATGTTCTTGCAGGTAAGTTGTCAACGTATTTTCACAACTTTGATGTCATAATTTGATGAGTTGAATCCGACTAATGGTAATAGGTATAAATAGTTGCAATGGGTGTTCTCCCTTGGCGACCGGGTCCGTTGAGGTACACCCGTGAATGTTTTTTACTTTTGTTTTGGGTAAGCAGTCTTAAACAAAGTTTTTGCTGCGTTCTCTAGACTTGTGATCTTTGCTCCTCTGTGCAACGCCAGGGCCCTGAAAAAGCACAGTTGGTCTTGACACGGTTCACCTGTGTTTTTCTTTTGCTCTATTAAGTTGATGGCTCTGTTTCTTTTCAGGTGTTCCGGCATAACAGGTTGTGGGTAGCTGATCACGTGATCTTCGATTGGGTTCACAAAGACGGTCAAATTTGTCACTGCCTCCACACTCCATTTCGAATCCGGTGGTTGATTGTGGGCGTAGGTCAAGATGTCTGTTTGGATAATTTCATGCATAGCCCTGTCAAAATCGTCGCCATTCTGTACAACCCGAGGTGTAGGTAACATTCGATTGTTGTTTACTGACGAGTGAAGATAGCCCAATTCATCTGTTTCTTTGTGGCATAATAAGAATCCATAACTACCTTTGATTTTAAAGGCTGAATCGCATTCCTCAAATATATTCTGGTTGAGGTTTGGTACATCTTCAGATAAATTATAGTTGTAAACAGTTTGTAGCTTTACAAATTGGGTATGAGTTCAAATAGCTTTTTCATTAGCAGCCAACACAGCTTCTGTCAACATAATCATCAATAATCTGTCAGTATAAATATCACCCAATGTCATTAAGCTTACCGTTACGTCATTCCTCAATTCTACCCTGTAATAGACCTACCCTTGGCATTGTCGAACGCAGCGCCAGCTCCTGTTTGTGTCGCAGTGTGTTGAGCATTGTTTAAAGAATGCAACGCTGTTTTGGCCTGCTCGATTGCATAAGCGTCCATGGCGGTGTGTAAAGTATCTACGACTCTGTAAACACTGAAACACACACGCGTAACAAAAAACTGTCATTCATGTATGAGTATACCTGGTAATTCTATAATTCAGGTATAGAAATCAAATCATACTAACTGCTTTCCATCTAAATTTGTTCAACTGCTTTTAACAAGTCCGCATCGCTCATCGTCTACCACGTTTGCTCGCCTCATTGAAAGATTCCATTTGTCGTTTGCCAGCCATGGTAATGATCAACTGAGACCATCCTCTCGAGTTTATATACACCCCCAATGTATTGACATGAGGTATTACTTAATTTAACAAAGGTCAGCAAACGATGATGAAATATCAGAGGTGGTTGTGAAATCCCCCAGAGCTGATAAACGCTTGAGTAATCTTAAGCGCTTGAATAGTTAATGACGTTTTAATATATCATCTCATTACCTGGGATAGAGAAAGTTAATAGCTACTTACCCCATTCAATAAAGACCATCTTCATATTAAGAGAAACAGGTGAAAACTCACACCAATCTATCAACAACACTACCCTTGTCATGCCAATCTACCAAGAACACCACCGCTTGTTGAATATATGAACTCATTACAAGGAAAGAGGAAGCCACTTACAAACTCCTTTCAAAGACCCCTCACAAAGTCATCATTAGCATATCTTTAACAATTTCTTAACCTTTTCAATAAACAACTTACCACATCATCCAAAAATAACGCACACTACCATCCCAAAATAGATCCGTCGAAAATGATGTCACCAAAATATCGCACACCGAATCCGGAAGCGATCCATCAGCGAAAAATATATTGCGCAATCCTCACCAAAATCTACGCCGCCGCATTGAGCGCCACGAAGGGTCACCACACCATAGGAAAGCGGTCCCCATGTCATCCCCATTCAAAAACGCTGCTTGAAGAGGTACATATAATCACTACTATAGCGGTCTGTGGTTGAAGCTGGCCTTAGTCAATAGTGAAGAATTATACCATGTTACACATAACCTCAAGTCAATAGACTGAATCCATCTTTTTCAAAATCATGCGAGCCTGTAATGACGGCGTTGCTCGAATGATATCACTGTTTGAAATACTCATACAAATATACATCTATGATACAGGGAAATTCATGCTGTCAGAATTCCGAGCACTAAGTAACTTCAACTTCACATCATTATCGTTAAGCCTATCGGAAGCTTATCATAGGAGACCGAGCGCCAATAGCAAATACTACATGATGGATGCGTTGCAAACAGAAACCTGATTATGTCATTTAAGTGTGCACTTGACATTGTGACCTACTGTATTGATTAAGGCATTGATTGTGAATATCACCACTCCTGATATAACGCACATACAGAGTCTAATTCGGTATAGGATATACGCTGGTGCAGCAGCTGGCTGGGGTGAGATCGTGTCTTATTGACGTACATATTCTTACACCATTCACGCTGTATTTCATGTTACTTTCGTTACAGCGAGCTTCCGTCTCGTGTTTCACCAGAAACGAGGGATAACCAAAATACAGTGAGATGCGCATGCGTGGGCTGTCTCTGCGTCAGTATCTGGTAATGTGCTACAGTTGTTGTTTTAAGTTAATGAAATCATTGTTTTGTGGCCAAAAAACAAATGTGCCAGCGTCACTTAACAGTACGTACCTAGTACAATAGTATAGAAAATAGCGCGCCTTACTTAATTCAACCAACGGGGACCAGTTCCGCTTATGCAGGGTTTTGGATTTTTCGTTTTCGGGCCCGACTCCGCACTGGCAAATTAACGTGACCATAGGCTAGGGCGTCTACGCCATCTGTGGCTATCCACCGGGGAGAAGAAGTGTAGTGTCTGGAACAAGAATTAGTTCGTGGCCTGCATCTCACCGCTGACAAGCTCCTCTAGGTGTTTCACTCGTTCCACAGGATCATCATTGATAGTCTCAGCTTGACCTTCAAATCTATTTTCTCTTCTCTCAGATAATCTACTTCTTCCTTCAACTTTTTACACAACCTTCAAGATCAGTAATAAGCCCTTTGGTGTTAATTTCTATACCCTCGTTTAATTAATAGGCGAGATATATACAAGTACAAAAGTCCACGCAATGAAATGAATTGAGAAGGGTCGATATCATTCTCAGTCCGCTGGTCAGTGTAGAAGCACCCAATTCTTTTCCATTGCTTCGTCTTTGTCACGTTTTTTCATCGATTGAAACAGTCTGGTATGTTTTGACAGATCTCTTTCTCGAAGTGTTGCTTCTTGGTTTTAACTGAATATTACCTCCTTTTCCAGCAGTTTCTAACCGCCATTTAATGATCCCATTTCCCCCCAAGATTGTACCAATCCGCCGAATACGTGATTGACCTTCGACCTACACATAGATTACCTGCAACGTCGACAATATAATATTGTAGGGGCACATCCTCGACGCTTTGAACATTAGACAGAGATTAATACATAGTACTATGTATACACATACCTTAAGATTCAATAGGAATGGTATATACACGCTGTACCCATCCCATGTAGGAGCTGAGCAGCTGACAGATCTCTCATCCAGGTCTAAGCAAAGGACAGTACAGGGGCGTTCTCCAACCTGTTTGAACACTACGTGGTGCAAAACATAAGCGACGATAAATTTATAGTTGGCTAGAGAACCAACCACCCAACCACAAGTAATATACATGGTGGCGGTTCTGGTCCAGAACCACCACCATCCATACTAATCACCCTTTGATAGCTTATGCAAGATTTTTGCTCACCCTAAGGGAAACCTCGGACCCGACCCCCCATACGGAGCCGAGGGGCTAGTTTGTAGGTTATAAGAGCGTACAAAACGTCGGGGCTTGGGAATACCACACAGCTTCCATTTTTATCGGCCCCTCGTGCCCACCATCGAGCCTCCTCCACCACCAAGCCACACGCATCCCTTTGGCCGCCCCAGACGTCTTCTACACGCAAGCCCTCTCGTCTAGCCCCAAGCCCACCAAACGCCACACGCACCCCACACCTACAAGCCACCTCGTTAAGCCCAAGCCCATCCTCTTTCTACCAAGCCCTCTTGTCCAACCAAGCCCTCTCATCCAGCCCAAGCCCACCAACGCCAAACGCACCACAAGCCATCTTGTCTGACCAAGCCTTCTAGTACAACCACAAGCCCACCCAACGCCAGCAAGCCACCCCAACCCAACGCCAGCAAGCCACCCCACACACCAGCCACAACACAACGCTACCCAAGCCCACGAAACGGGAACCCCCAACGCGTCCTCCACGCCCACCACCCAGGCCCACCCAACGGTATGCCACCTTTAGCGCCAGCAAGCTCTTGCAACACCCAAGGCCCCCTCCACGCCAAAGTAGTCCCAAGTTGTGCCCATTTGAACAAGTGGTGTGGACTACCAATGGCAGTTGAATCAACTTTCAAACAAATTGGCCTTTGCTCCGACGCATCCCTTTCCTCCCACATTCTCCTAGAGAATGCCTACGAAAACAACCTCCTTTCGGACATATCCAAGATCGAGTATCTGGCGGGACACAAAGGAGAGAACCAACCTCCAGCTTGCTGATATTTTTGGACGATTTGTACGTCTTCGGCTATTTGCGCAGGGCCAACTTTGTGCAACTCCATCATAGCAGCAACCAAGGACAGCTTTTGGAGAGCACACACAAGACTTGCACCAAGCTCTACAACAAGGTCGTTTCCAATTTCGAGGCGGGGGAAGTGCGCAAGCAGATGGGAGGCCATGTTGCCGAATACGCGGACTGCCCAAACGCCCACCTTCGCAGCAACTTTTTCCACCCAGATGTCCAAGATAGAGGTTGCACTCGCATTGAAATCAAAATCCACAGGTAAGACAGGGTCACCCAGGCCTATCGGGTCCAAGAGACTGCAGACTTCCTCAATGGCCAAAAGCTTTTCCTAGTACTACCCCTGGCCCCCCAATGGACGTTCCTGACTTCTGCGCTCGAATAATGTCTGGTGCTCGAAAACAGGTCCTCGGGGAAAAATATTTGTGACTTGGTACGTGCACACCCCAACACGCCGGATAGTTGACATACAAACAAAGCTGGACACCACCGACGACGAGAAATGGGAGAAAACGATACTCCTGGCAGCAGCAGACTGTCCCATATTCCGGATAGACATATCCTTAGACGACCAATCAATAGCATTCGCACCACTCCGCTGCTATACAAAGCTTTGCCCCACCATCCTGAGCGCATCTACGAAACCGACACTGCTGTTCCAAAGCGGCCGCGGCAAGGCTCCCAAAAGCCCACCCCAGATAGAATACACATGAGTGGCTTCATATTGTCCCAATACATAGAGTCGTAATGGAGGACAAAGAAGTTCTAAGGAAAAAACCAGCCCAACATCTGGAAGAAGTTACCCAGGTGGCCATCCAGCAGGAGATATCTATGTGCTCTACCTGCAACCGCCAAAAGTGCATGGCGGAAATCCTGGATGCAAGGAATGCAGAACCCGAGCCCTGAGATGCTCGAAACACTGCAAGCCTTTGCAGAATTGGCAAGCAGCCTGGATGTAATTGCTAAAGACTATGTAGTTCTAGAAGACTACGCGTCGCCATATCTTGTAAAAACCATGGCCCCCAAAGCACCAGAGCTGTCTTACGCCGTAGCCATGGAATAGGGGGTATACACATGCATCCACTTTGCAAGGACAACCGTCCGAGGGGCCAAGCACACAGAGCTCTTCTTGGAGCGGGACTGGTCCGAAATTGCAGCCAATGGATTCATTCTGGAAAAGAAAATCGACCGACCCTCGGAACCACTGGAAAAAATACACAATTGTATGCAAGTTTGGCGCACTTCAGACCACCCCAACAAAGAAAAAGTCTAGACTACTTGCAAGTGTTGGGTTCTAGCAAGGAGGGTATACCTCCACCCAAGCACGGGTATAGAACAACAAGTACCCTCTATCGCCCACGGCATACAGCCTGATCAATGTCCACGACCGCCACTTCTTCGCTGAGTCTTTGTCTATCCACCCCAACACTTTCGGGTCCTCCATCAAGCAAGCCTCTTTTTCCAGTTCCTCCAAGCTATGTTCTTGTCCAAGCATTCTGGCAGACCAAAAGGACCATTGGAAGAGGTTCTGTAGGCTATATGGTAGAGTAGGCTTTGTAGGCTATAGGACAGACATTGGGGAGGCTTGATGGCATGCTACCAAGAAAAGATCCAGGGGGTGCGAAAGGCGTTGGGTAGAAAAAAGAAAACAAAGAGACACAACCACGATCCCAGGGGGTAGACCCAACTATGGGTAGCCCGACGTTTTGTACGCTCTTATGACGTAAACAAGAAGGTGCTAGGTAAGATGAAGGATGAGTGTGCTGGTGTGCCTATCAAGGAGTATGTTGGTCAGCGCCCCAAGATGTACTCGATCCTAATGTCTGACGAGGGTGAGATTAAAAGGGCTAAGGGGGTGAAGAATGTTGTGGTTAAAAAACACCTACGCCACACACAGTACATGGAGTCTCTATTCACAAAGAAGCAGTTCCGTCATGGAATGAACATGCTACGCAGTGATGGTCATAAGTTATATGGGTTCCACTTCAACAAGGTGTCCCTCTCTTCCTTTGATTCAAAGAGGTGTATGGCCGCCAACGGTGTAGACACCTTGGCCTATGGGCACACTAGTGTACCTACAAACTAGCCCTGTTTGTGGGGTCGGGTCCAATGTCCCCTTAGGGTGTAAAAAATCAAAGGGTGATTAGTATGGATGGTGGTGGATCTGGGCCAGAACCGCCATCATGTATACTCCTGGGTAGCACTACCGGATGACGCTACATGGTCAGCTTCTGATGATACCTTTGGCACGAGAATGTACCATAAACTCTGCCATGAGTTTAATGTTGTCGAAAATCCCGATTGGAGAATACAAAGTGGTAGTCAATGTCTCAGGCGAATTTACTTCAATGTCTCTGAAACAGCTGAGGTACGGTCAATCATGCATTACGGGAATATCAACGAATTTCCAAAGTACGAAGCAGGAAGGCATGCGTTTACGAAACCAACGAAAGGGTTTGTTTTCCAGGGTGTTGATTATGTAAAGCACGATGCCGTGGGTGCAAGTACTGCCTGAAGTACTAATATAAAGGCAAAATATGAGGGGTTCACAGCTCCAGGTATCTCACGGATTAACGACAGTATTATTTGGGATATCCTTGGTGCTCAGGCGCAGACCCGCTCAGGGTTAATAGGCACAGAAACATTCTCTGACGCCCGAAAGCAGTTTCAGGGTAACATTTAGGATGCTACAAACTCACCAGTTGACATTCTGTCGTCCATCAGCAGATATCCAAACTTGCTCTACAACGCTATGTGTCCATCAGACAGGAGCCTAACCGTTGGAAAAGTAGTTGAACCTTATAACTATCGCGAATCAGCAACAGCAGATCAGCATCAACACCAATGTTAACGCGGATGCTGCACATTCTAATGGAGTAAACTTTGACACACAGGAACCACAAGATGATATGGGCACCAACAGCCCGGCTGTTGCAGCACCTGTTGCACCCACGACCCAGTGCCACCCACACGAGGTGTATCCCGGGGCGCTTGGTAGGGCTCAAACAGGTCTGCCGTTGTGCGACTGACCCTTGTATGGTTACTCAATGTCTGCTGGCTTGGATGCTCTTTCACTTAGCCGCATGAGCCTGAGCTCTACTATTTGTTGGATGGACCACTCCGTGGCTTTGTAAAGGAGGAGCTTCTTGTGGTGCCACCTGACACTCAGCTGCCGCCAGACGATGTTCTGAATTAGACATTTAACATCTACACTATATTTACAAGAATGGTGGTATTTGCAAAAAAGTGCCCTTGGATATTGCTGGGAAAACGAGACCCTTGTAACAGGCCCTGTACACAAGAGTTCTGTAATTTACACAAATATAAGACAAAACATAGAGTCATTCTTTGTAGTGTGTGCAAGAAGGGCATGAAAAAAAAACTGGGAGTGTGCATGGATTGTGGGTTTGACAAGATCAACCACCAGCTTGCATACCACAAGAAAAAGAACCCCCACAAAGTCATCCCGATAACAGCATAACCCAATGATGTGAGCTGGCTCAAAACTCCCAATGATCAGTTCAACCACCCCGACTCACCATGTCAGGTGTTTTTACCGGTAGAGCAATGCCTTCCACATGCCCTCACCAGGAGGAGCAAAGGGGCCATGGCATAAAGACAATGATTTGGCCAACAAAAGAAATAGCTTTGTTTACGAGGCGTGCCATACTTAACAGCGTGCCATCAAGCAGAGAGCAGCAGTGACTTTTGTGTTAGGCCGCTTTAAAAGTCAGCAGAAATGACATCCACTGTACTTCAAGCATACTTTCTGAGAAAAGTGCAGGTAATTTACAACAGAAAATATATATTTATATGTTCAGAATTGAATGGGCTTCCTACGACCATTAACGACAGAGAAACGGCACATTAACATCCGATTTCCGTCCCATTTTAACTTTGATTCGTTCGTTACCGGAAGTGACGCCAGCAACATCCATAAAAACATATAATTTGGGAGACGCTGTCCATGCTGACATGTGACCCAGGATTCAAAAATGTGGTACCATAAATTGTCGTGTCTACTACCCAGCCTTCTGTTCCCTTATGTTTTTTCCCCTAGTAAGATATTTCCTTTTTGACATAGAGATCTGCATGGACAAATGACTCACCATACGTGAGCACGTAAAGCCCAAGGCGATTATCTTGCAGCGCATGGGTTAACCAGCATACACATGCTCCAAGGCTGCACTACAAGCTATCGAAGAGCGCTTGCCTTTGACTGCGTGTACAATGAGATATTTGCTAGACTTTCGTGCACAGAGGTAAGGCCTGTGTATATGCCACGCAAGCCAGTTCCAGAGCCACAAAAACCAATTCCCGTGCGACACAAGCTGATTTTCAAGTCACATCTAAAGTTCAGTTACGCTTCATTGACATTGCATAGTTCCTCTTGGCCTCACTTGACAAACTGGTCTCTGCAAACAACCCAGACGCCTTTTCAGTAACAGCTAAGTATGAGCCCGACGAAACGAAGAGCCGGCACCTACTGCTCAAGGGAGTGTACCCTATGAGTTTATAGACGGCTGGGATAAGTTTGATGCTCCACTGCCTCATATACAGTAGTTCTACAGCAAGCTGTCTGAGCGGGGCATATCTACTGGCGACTATAAACGTGTACAGAAGGTCTGGAACATGTTCAGGTATGCCAATATGGTCGATTACCATGACCTGTACCTGCGTGCTGCTCCAGCCGACTACTATATCTGTCCTGGACTCACATATGGTGCGCTGCTGAATAGCACAGGTGTTTCGCTTGAGTTGCTAACCGACTATGACAAGCACCTGTTCATCAAGAAGGGCCTTAGTGGTAGAGGATAAGCTGGGTATCGCACCACCACACTAAAACCAATAACCCATACGTGGAAGGCTTTGACATGGATAAGCCAGCGAGCTTCATCCAGTGCCCGACGAAAACTACCAGTACTCTAGCACAATATTCAAGCCAAGTACCCGCTCGTTCCTAGCATAATGCTGATAAAAGCTGTCGACTGACTGGGACCATTGTTTACCCCATATATCAGCATGCATGTTGAGGTTATCATTTCTGATCTAAATCTTGCTTCATTTCAGACATGGTGAACATTGAGCGGGGCACTGCTTGCTCTATTGATGCAGTTCTCACAAGTGTTATTTGATTTCTATATTGACCTCACATGATCTCTTGGAATAAAATGTACCATTTTGCATGTGAAATTCAGATTTGTGCAATTACGAGAATTAGGAAGTCTTCAATCCAACAACAATATCGATAAGCGACCAAAATGACACAGCCCAAGATCCAAGGGTATTCACGTATAGATGGCATGCTGAAAAGTTGTACCCTTCGCAAGGCAATCGGTTATGTGCTGGTTCTGATATGTGCAAAAAGTGTTTTGGATCTCTTATATAGCCTCAAAACCAACCCACCGATCATTGAAGAAATTGATGAAAAATTGTATGATTCCCCAGCACACCAATTAGCCACACAAAGTCTCAATGTCAACGGAACAAACCAGCCATCATCTAGCGTGGATTTGGCAGTCTCGTCGAAGGGGCTCTATGCTACTGGGGACGAATTTTACTTGGATGGTCGACCCATTAGAATCTACAGCGGGTCGTTCCATTATTTCCGCACAATGCCAGGTTTATGGGAGGACCGTCTCTTGCGAATGAAGGCCGCAGGTCTTAACACCATCATGACATACATTCCTTGGAATCTACATGAAAAGACGAAAGGAAGGTACACATTTGGAGGCCTTTGGGACCTGAAAAGTTTTATCCAACATGTACAGAAAATCGATCTCCATCTTATCATCAGACCTGGACCCTATATATGTGCCGAGTGGGAATTCGGTGGCTTGCCATCTTGGTTACTAAGTGAGCCAAACATGAAAGTGCGTAGCTCATCTTCCAAAAGCTTTCTTCAGTCAGTAGAACATTATTTTATGCATCTGTTTCCGGTACTGTCAAAATTCTGTTACAAAAACGGGGGCCCAATCATCGCTTTTCAAGTGGAGAACGGATTCGGTTCATACTCGCGGGATCCGGAATATCTCCACTTCCTTGCGCTTCTCTTCAGAAAATATGGCCTAAATGAGCTACTGTTTACCACCAATGGCGATGTGCATCTACATAATGGTACTTTACCCAGCTTGCTGGCGATGGTGAACTTGAACAAAGAACCTGTTAAGAAATTAAAAGCTCTAAAGACGTTCCAACCAAACCGGTTCTGGTCGGGCTGGTTCGATCACTGGGGGGAACAGCACCACAAGGTAGACTCCCAAGAACTGCACCATAACTTAGGCATTATCTTGAACCTCAATGCCTCGGTTAACTTCTACATGTTTGTAGGTGGAACGAACTTCGAGTTTTGGAATGGAGCAAATTACTTGATGAACCAGAAGGGTCGTGAAGGTTCCCTCTTGGCTCCGACAGTAACTAGTTATGATTATGATGCTCCTGTATCAGAGTGTGGCGATATCAAACCCAAATTTGAGGTCATTCGCAATATCATCGTCAAACACAGTCTAATCCCAGTTGACCTCCCACCGATCCCTCCAAACCCTCCAAAAGCTGCTTACGGAAATATCATGTTAAAAGAAGGTCTTGTTTTTGAAGATCTTATAGCATTGGTTCCTGAGAATGGATTTATATTCAACGCACCGAGGTACATGGAGTATTTACCAATAAACAATAGAGGCGGACAAGGTTACGGGTGGATTCTTTATCGCACAACTTTCCCCAAAACTAAACAACTGGCTTTCATTGGAAAGCACCTGGATAGAACCCAGGTGTTTGTGAACCACGAACAGCAGGCTGTCTTCAGCTATTGGGATGCTTCCGAGGAGAAATTTAACATATCACTTGACATTGGTAAACTTTCAAATGCATCAAACAAACTGGACCTCCTCGTTGAAAACTTAGGATGGATAAACTATAAGCATTTCTTGAATGAGCAGAGGAAAGGCTTCCAAGGAAATGTATTAACGGCAGAAGGTACATTGCTGGTCAACTACACTCATGTTCCATTTGAATTCTGCGATACATTTATGAATAACGTCTCATCATCACGCAAGTGGTTTGTACTAGCTTCAAGCCATATGCACCACCTTCCGACTGCATATAGATCATCGTTTATGATCCAGGGTAACCCAGCTGATACATTCATTGATATGTCAAATTGGGACAAAGGGGTTGTGTATATGAATGACTTTAACATGGGTCGCTATTGGAAGAAAGGACCCCAGAAAACTTTATATATCCCATCGCCTGTGCTGCATGAAGGTAAAAATGTATTGACAATATTTGAAATGGGTTCTACAATGAAGGAGTTCGCTGTTAATTTAAGAAATTCTTCAATTCTTGGATAAGAATTGAAAGCATAGCAATAGCTCACTCCATTTTTAACCATTTATATTAACGATTATGAGCGTCACAAAGTTCAGTTTACAAAGTTATACGAACTGCATATGATTTTGATATCTGTATAAAATTATAGCAATCGTGTCAAAAGGGCTTATATTCAAAATCAAATTTGGTGATTTGTTTTGCGTTGTTTTGATGATAAGTGTACGTTGGTGATGGAATGATTAAAATAATAATGTATTTGTAAGGGTGATTGTTTCAGAGGTTAACGTAAATTCCGTAGCATGCCTGGTACGTTGTTCAAGATATGTAACATTTGTCATCCATTATTGATTGACTTTAGACAAGTGCTGCATGAAATGTCGATGAATAATTTACATAATGCTATTGCGCTCTAGATTGTATATATTAACTTTGCTTTGCAAATTCCCCAGTTTGTATTCTCATTGCTGACAGAACAGATTACACTGCTATTCCCCAGTTTGTATTATGTCAGTCATTGCTGGGAACCGCTCACAGAGGTTAAACCCAGACACGATTGTGTAAAATAGTATACAGTATGCCATATTTATTATATGATAATGATGGCCTAAATCGCTGATCTAACAGTCTATGTCAGTAAGTTAATGGACCAATCTATGTCAGTAAGTGTTTGGACCAGTCTATGTCAGTTAGTTATTGGACCAGTCTATGTCAGTAAGTTATTGGACCAGTCTTTGTCAGTAAGTTATTGGACCAGTCTATGTCAGTAAGTTATTGGACCAGTCTTTGTCAGTAAGTTATTGGATTATCCTGCTGGTTTTTGTAAAACTATCCCGATCATTTTATGTAATCACAAATCTTTTGAGTTTGGCTACAGATTAAATATCTGGTCGACCATTGGCAGGAGCCAGATAATGCACAATTATTTGATAAAGAGCTATCTTATGAAATTGGCAAGTGTAAAGAGTGGTCTGCTTTACGCGGCAAAGACTGATAATTTGTATCAATAAAAATGGACGTCAATCATGAACGATCCTCCAATCGACAACCGACGTTTTGCATGTAGTCTTTCTTAACAACGCATGTCTAATAAAGTTTGTATTGGGGTGGATATTATGATAAAAGCTTGTTTTACAAGCGCACTTTTGGAACATTTCTGTAGATAACGAAGTTTTGCCATCGATTATTGGCCAATTTGTGTGGTAGGCTTGCATCAATACTTAACACCGAAATGAATATTGTCTTGAACAACATCGATCAGATGAATACTCCAAGATCACTGCCGCTACAGCTTCCTTAGTTTGATACCATCACTTTCCTATATCACTGCTACCATGCCTTCCCAGATCACTTCCATTGCCGTCTCGTATCCAATCCAAGACCACCACCGCCTCTCAGACATCACTGTCACCGAGCTGTCTCGGATCACTGCCACCATCCCTTCCTACAAGCACCCTTTTCGTTCACAAATCATCACTGCCACCATCGCCTTCCAGAATCGCTATGCCCCCCCCAGATCAATGCCATCATCGCCTTACCAAATCACTATGCCCTCTCGGATTAATGCCATAATCCCCTTCCCAAATCACTATGCCCTCCAAGATTAATGCCATCATCGCCTTCCGAATCGCTAATCGCTCCCGGATCACTGCCACCATCCCCTTCCCAAATCACTATGCCCTCCCAGATCACTGCCATCATTCTATTCCCAAGTCTCTTTGCCCTCCTAAATGTTAGTGTTTTCGTGCATCAGTCACTATAATAGCGTAATAACTGTTTCCGTTTGTCGATGCCCAATTTTCCATCCCCAAGCGTTATCCAATAGTGAGAATGAGGTTCCAAATGGCTACTTTGTCTCAAATATATTTCGAAATTTGAGGGATTGATATGGCCAAACATGATGTCGTTCCGGCGCTTTGCGGAAGCAATTTGAGTATGATTATTACTAAATAGCCAAATCGAAAATTACTCCTCCAGTCCACAGCAATATATAAATGCACCGTGAGAGTATCTCCTATGAGTGATAATCACGATGGAGCTGAAGCAAGTCACAGCGGTCTACAGCGTTTTGGTACTCAGCATGCTGAGCCAAGCAGGTATGTTTCATTGCACTAATTTATATTTCATGTAAGGAACATTGATCTCAAGTGTGTATCGCTGAATGTCTTATATGCATATATCAAAGCCAGATCTATGCAATTCAAACGAAGGCTGAATCTGATCATATTGAAACAGTATTCCAGTTATATAAACAAAGGGTCCCGTTCATATTGTTTTAGCCGACAGATAATAGAATATCTTTCAGATTTGAGTTCAGCCGACCAGTCCTGCACGGATATGGCCGATACAATTCAGGCAGCGCTTGTATCTCATCCGTTGATAGAGTACTCCTCACCGGTCGAAACGTGGGAATGGTTGACGACGATAGATATATCAGATGATAACCAACTTCGCCACCTCATATGTACCATTCAAGGTAGGTGGGATATTGATGAGAATCATGATACCCTTAAGTTAGTATTGCATAATGCATATATTCTACGCTAATCTATACGGTTATATATGTGTTATATGCAAACAGCCTAATTTGATTGGACAATATTTAATCTGGCTAACTTTTCACTTTTAATGACAACAGGGAAAACTGCAGAAGAAGTCATTCAAGTTCTGCAGGATGAAGGAATTCTTCGTCAGCTGATCAGACGTTTGTACGGCAAATTTGTTTTGAATTTCCGGACGATGAGGGCTTATTTCGGCGCTACCTCTAGGCTGCCTCACCGGGACCCAATCCCCACACACATCTTAGACTTACTCACTCGCATGTGGCGTGCTTTTGACCTAAGAGGATTTCTGTGCATAGAAAACCCAGCCGTTGACGAATTCGCAGGTACGGTTTTTTCTATGTGAATTGTTAATGCATGATGTTTTCTCCTAGATTATGATAAAATGTCTGCTTCTTCTTCAACGTTAATAAGCGATTCACCATGGTTGCCACGATGGTTATCTTCATTTATATCATCATTGACTTGATCGCCATCGACTTTACCAGATGTTAAAGTGGACGAGTTTAGTGTTGTTTGCCAATTATCCAATGCTTTTTGGAGGGATGGGATGGGGGTGGGACAGGAGGGGCGTTTTTGTATTCTGGTTAGCATGTCTCTATGAATTGATAGATGACTACTGGGCACACAAATGTTTTGCTCGCTAGCTTAAGGATATGTTATCGCTACTGCTTAAATAATTAATATCCATGTTTACACGTTTATTTAGCTTATAATTGTACTGGTAAAGCATTAAACCAGATTGTGTACTTGGTTTTGAAATGTTTGTGTCCCGAAAGAGTTTGCACTGAGAATGGGAGTGGATGACTATGAAGAAGATGTCATTGGCTGTGAGGACTTCATGGAAATAGCGTCTATAAGTCAATACCCGCTCTCATCCACCTTGGACGAATTTGCTAGAATTGCTGGTATAGATATGAACGACACAGATAACTATGGGCAGTTTCTATGTGATGTTGCCGGTGAGTTATCGTAACACCATTACCAGATGTTTTGCTTACAAATATCGTCATTCGTCTACGATCTAGCAAATGAGTTTTAATATTCCAGAGTCTAATAGCTTCGAGGCGATCGGTGAAGCATTCCGCAGTCGCCACATCTTTGAAAATATTCTGATGTTCGCTGCAACAGAATTTGCATCTTGGCGGTGAGTAAACATGTCATTGGTGCTTACATGCAGCAAATACCGAAAGCTAAGCGTCTGACCGTTTCAATGTTAACAGACCACCGCGATTCATGAATGACATCGATGGTTGGATATCGAGACCCCTAGATGGATGGGAAGGTCGTCAATTAGCCGTTGACACTCACATTGTCATCGATGAACTCGTCCGTGGATTGTTAAACGCCGAAAACAGACTACAGTGATCTACGCCGACGCTGAAGAACGTTTGTAATGCTCCATGCTATTGACTGCACTTCATATTTCCTTCCTAAGATGAAATCAATAAAGAGCCATGCATCAGTTACGAAGTTATTTACTTGAAGAGCAACAGGTTATATTTTGGTGAAATAAATCCACATAGGCCTCATGACCCAACTTATCCACGAGTACAGTGATACAATCGGTTGTAGTGCATGTGTACAGCTACAGATGTATGAACATTACCTGCCAACTAACCAATACTTATATGATCCACCTGGCTAGTCTTTTCGCGCAAAGCAATGTTCCCTATGCTATGCCAGCTTCTACCTTCTACCACACACATAGGCACACAGGCACACAGGCACACAGGCACACACACACACACACACACACACACACACACACACACACACACACACACACACACACACACACACACACACACACACACACACACACACACACACACACACACACACACACACACACACACACACACACACACACACACACACACACACACACACACACACACACACACACACACACATCACACACAATTTAGCATAACACCCGACACACACGGGATCGAAAATACAACACTGGGAAATTATCACAGAACAGGAGAAAAGAAAGTCAGAGGATTGATAATTCCCCTATCACAGATAGGTTGTGAAAATGCAACAAGTTTAATTGAATATGATGACCGTTAAACGAGAAATTGGAAAGTGGCACAGATTACCTGAGACCGTATGGTATTATCACCAATATGAAGATGAATGTTGTGTTTGCCTTGCACGGACACATAAAAAACACGAGAAATATACTCGGGAAAAGGATGTGGCTTATATGGGTAGTAAGATCTGTTTCATGTCCCACATTTGCAGGCACCATTATTGTCACGGCCCCAAGATGAAAGAGAGTTCCGTTGTAAATGCATAACTGAACACGTTACAACAGGCCGTCGATCCATCCATGCGTGTCGCATCTTTAGTGTGCTACTGTATATAGCTTATTGTGCATAAAAATATCATATACTTTAGACAGACCATAGCAAAAAACCGTAATAATGAGACAAGATGCGCACCGCTTGGTAATTTCCCATTTGTTGCCTGCATGCAAATTAACTCTAGTAATCATCAGGGTAATGTCTCTCATGCAGTAAGAATGCGTTATGTGCGGCGATTTCCCCTGTGTTCAGGTTTAGATAATTGGGGTCGGCCTTATCCTATTATATGTTCGCTGTATTGTAATATGCCCATGTATTATTACCTGTACTATATATACACCGTCCATACTAAGCGCAATGTTCTGGTAATACGGCGCTGGTATTATAAGCAGAAGATACAACCTCTCAAGCTGTGATCGTCATTGTGTTCCCCTTTTACAAAATAATGCTACTAATGGGCTGTCTTAGTGCAGCAATAATTATGAATATCAAAAAGCTGCGAAATTAAATTCGGTCCGTTTTGTACTCGATTCGTGTGCGAAAACGACTTAGCACCCATCGGAGGAAAATGACGTGCAAGTAACTAATCGAACATAGGCTCGACGGCCAGCATCAATGATGTTCTCGAAATGATGTTTGTTGTTACAGGCGTTCACACAATACAATAAACGATAACGGATGCTATCTAAGTGTGCGGATTCGCCATAATGGATCGAGTTCTCCCTGTATCTCTGTATGAACTCAACCAGGTCATAGAACTAATAGAATGGTTGGACCTCATTTACATAGGTCTTGTCTTGACAAGTAGAGAACATGAGTCTGAAAATGCCCATGGTCATACTACCTACAAGGTATCTATTCACTAAGCTCACAATTTAATACAACTTATTAAAGGTTTGAAACTAAGAAAAAGACTGACCGTGTTGGAAATGAGAACTAAATTTTTCGGATTTCCGAGCGATCTAGATCAGCCATGAGGTTGAACTCATGGGCGAATGTTTCATGACATATTGGTAACGATATATCTGCAAGATTCAGTGAGTTTCATGAATTTTTCTGATAAATCGGGAGGAGTTATGATGTTTTAAATGCCATAGCAGCATATTTCTGCATATTTTTTTGATTTCCGAGTGATCTAGATCAGCCATGAGGTTGAACCTCATATTGGTAACGATATATCTGCAAGATTCAGTGAGTTCCAGGAATTTGCTGATATAGCGGGAGGAGTTATGATGCTTTAACCAAATCCATAGCAGCATGCATCCGTAAGTCCATCGGATTGACGAGGAATCAGCCAAGAGGTTGAACCCATGGACGAATTTTTTCATGACAGATTGGTAACGATATATCTGCAAGATTCATTGAGTTTCAGGAATTTTCTGATAAATCGGGAGATGTTTGGTGGGTATATGTATAGTCGGTATATGTATAGTGGGTATATTTATAGTCGGTATATGTATAGTTGGTAGATGTATAGTGGATATATGTATAGTCAGTATATGTATAGTTTGTATAGGTATAGTGGGTATATGTATAGTCGTTGTATGTATAGTTTGTATATGTATAGTGGGTATATGTATAGTGGGTATATGTATAGTGGGTATATGTATAGTGGGTATATGTATAGTGGGTGTATGTATAGTGGGTATATGTATAGGTGGTATATGTATATGGGGTATATGTATAGTCGGTATATGCATAGTCGGTATATGTATAGTCGGTATATGTATAGGCCAATGATGGAAGCAGCAGCGACGAGGCAAGCAGCAGCGGTCACAGTGTAGGCCCCAATGACTGCGAGCAAGTAGAAGCGTCATATACACATGAACAGTTGTTGATATCGTTGTCTTTACACTTCACATATTGAGGTACTTAAAAGAACCTCAGGACTAATTATTGGTTGGAAAATGTTACTTCCAGTACGAGTAGTGCCGCCATTATATTACTGGCTTATAACATAACTGATGGAAACAGTTATAAGCAATACCAGTATTGCTAATATTCCATAACTGGTTAATAATATAATAAATTATGTCCGAATTGACACTGTCGACTGAATTGTTCGAAAAATCATATTCAAAAAAGCAGTAGCTAAGTTTATGCTAATGGAAAAGGTTGGAGAGATATATTTCAGGCAGTAAGGATAAGAAATCGGAGGAAAGGGTGTTTAGGTATCACCATGTGTATCAACATTCTGTTGAATGTCTCCTCTTATTGTGGTCAGATGAAAGGTTTGGTATTTGGCTACAGCACACACATACCGAATTAATGAGTCATACCAAATATAAAAATACACATGCTAGGTTTCAGATGGGTACTTCAGAATATAGCAGTTTCAGTATATAGGTAACGAGACTCAATAATGAAATGTGGTGTATAACATTATTCTGACATTGTCAATGAACAGCAAACGGTGCTACACCTCCCGACATAATATTGCTGTATAATGTTTGCATCATTAGATCAGCAACCAGGATGTAATTGTACTGTTTAGGGTCCTTGTCAAACGAATGGCTTATTCTAACGTCACGCAAGATGCAATAAAGCGAAATAACAGAATATAAAAACCTACTGCCATCACTAGTAAACAGAGAGCTGTCATCCGTCGGTCGCAGTTCATTTGCATATATTTGCATATATAACTGCAGAGCACATACAATGGCTTTGTATTGTTATAGATATTACAGAAGAGGTGTGCCAGCTCAACAACAGCACAGTTATGCTGCAATGTGATTGGATGGCCTGTTTTCCTGTGGTTGTATTTCATATGACCAAGAACTGTGTCTGGTTTGTAAGGTCACAAAATATCGAACAACGTGATATCAGTACATATTAGCAACGATAGGCTAAGCAATTGCAGTGGTTAGAAGAATGTCGTCCCAAAACGTCCACATTATTGGCATTTGTACCATTAATGCCATCCTTCCACACCCACAGCTGGGTATATGCCCACAGACATTAGGTCGCTGTTGTGGTCTACAGCGCAGTAATACCGGGCTGTGTACCAGTTGACTGCTGATCTCACACCGACAACAGCACACATGTCCCCTACAATCGTCTCTGGACACGTTCCACCTGGAAGAAGTGTAAATGAATACACGATGGAAAAATAATATGTAACAATTACATATGAGCAAGAATATGTTTGCAACATATTTTTAGCGTGAGATGTCAGCACGAACATGAAACGACATTACATTCTAATGCAGTTATTATGGGATTATCTGAAACCATAATATTATATGGCTTGATGAACATTAAACTGGAATTGGACGGACACCATTATCCTTCCCATGTCATTTCATCCGTTAATCAGTACATTTATTTTTGCACATGCCCACCAGTATACTCATAATCTCCCATGCAATAACTCATAGTTCAGATATGTATGGAAATAACATTATTTGAAACTGAACAAATCTCGATCAACGGCTTATCCATCAAACTTAAAATCAAGGTTGAGAAAATAGATTAAATTAATCTATATGAATGTCAACCTTCAGGAAAAGTGCTGCGTTGAAATTACGTAAACGGGACACACTTACAGGCAAAGAGGAAAACCTGATACAAGTTGCAGAGCGTGATTAAATTCTTTAAACACATTCAAATGTATGTATGCTAACCGTTTGATGTCAAGTTTCGTCCACATAGATATTCGTGAGTTAAGAAACAATTGCCCGACCTGAAGCTATCACGCGTGCTAAACATAACACAGTCATTACTGTGGAAAACAAGTGTACCTTAATAACACTCTATTGCGTCTTCTGTCGTGCTGGTGTGGATCCATTTAACAAACTTAATCCGACGCAGACGGATCCAAACTTGACTACGGTATCCTGTCGTCATTAAACCATTCACATTGACATTATCTATGACGGTCAGACTTGCGTTGTTATGGGCGGCACAAACATCCACAGCTCTGAACCTATATAGACGTGCAGCTTGTTCGTCATGATATGTAAAACATCGTTCTCTAGCGCCATCCTGTAAGCATCACAACCAGACTCCCTCCATGTTAACTGACGTCACCAGAAGTATCACAACCTAGAATACCATATTAACAAGTATGTCACAGAAATACATTTCGTGCTCATTTGCCTACATCCTGCTGTCAACTTGGCCCTCATTTACCGCCTCTTGAATTTGTTGCAATTTGATCCTCATCACACAGTTACACAATCAGCAATCCTCGAGGTGCGTCGTAAGGGTTGTTTCCCCAGTAGGACTTTCCAAATATAAGCCATTAAAGCACGATTGACAAAATTAGGCTACTCACCTGAATGCACTCGTTTAAGGCCCTTAGTCACGATTGGTAAGTTAAAGTTGGAGTTCCCCCCTGTAACATGAAAAGTAGCTTGAGGCACCTCGTAAATACATTATCTATTTAAAGCCGTTGATGACATGATTATATATCAAGGTCTGTTTTAATGCTGCCCACCGATCCTTGCGACAATGTCTCTACTACTCGCTTTTACCGTGTGTCTATTTACGAGATGATATCTTTGTATATAACATATTCTGTGTAAATACAGATGTTCAGCAGTGTACTGTCGTTATATGCTGGTGACTAGATACAATATGCGTAAGTGAACTTCGGCACTGACGCTGAAGGGCTTGTAGCTACGCTAAGCGGGCTCACTCCGACTAATCAGGCGGTGAGTTTGTCAATCAGAGGACTGCATGGTCTATGCACGCAGCAGTGTACTAACGACGTGAGCTTGGTTGGTGAGTGCATGTAATCCAAATACTAGGTGTGTCCTGCCATTATAGTACAGAGTATACTAGCTTTCATATTCTACCTGCAGTATAATATTGACACTGAAAGCAATAATAATGCAAGAATTCATACTATTGTAATGTTTTATACACCATATAATGTGCAACGTAAGTCTGCGAGAGGATATTATTTTCTGACGTGCATGCGAAAGAAATGCACCTTCCATTACAAAAATCTTCTGATGGAGCTTTCAATGGTACTTACCAGTGCTGATGGAGCTTTCATTGGTAACCAGTCTACACTTCTGATGGAGCTTTCATTGGTACCTCTGATGGAGCTCCATTACATTGGTACACCAGTCTACATCTTCTGATGGAGCTTTCAATGGTACTTACCAGTCTACACTTCTGATGGAGCTTTCATTGGTACTTACCAGTCTACACTTCTGATGGAGCTTTCATTGGTACTTACCAGTCTACACTTCTGATGGAGCTTTCATTGGTACTTACCAGTCTACACTTCTGATGGAGCTTTCATTGGTACTTACCAGTCTACACTTCTGATGGAGCTTTCATTGGTACTTACCAGTCTACACTTCTGATGGAGCTTTCATTGGTACTTACCAGTCTACACTTCTGATGGAGCTTTCATTGGTACTTACCAGTCTACACTTCTGATGGAGCTTTCATTGGTACTTACCAGTCTACACTTTTGGAAATTGTATAGAATTTGGACATTAGTAGAACTTGAATACCATCCCATCTGGAGTTTTCCCCCTATTTCCTACGGTGATTTGATTTGTGCCGGTTGAGTGAAATGTCTGTCCAGGTTTTCCTCGGATCAGCATACGCTATGATCGCTTTCAAAACATTGAAGTCACTGTACTGATAGTGCGATGCATAATTCACTCAGCTGATGCGATGTTTTGACGAGTAGGTTAAAGTTGGTTTGACCACTCCAACGTGAAGAGTACATTGGGATACATTTGATTACTGGAAAATCTATTTTTAGCTGTTGATATCATGCTTGTTCTTGGAAATCATTATTAAACGTTTAAGTTTTATATGAACCTTTCTATTTGTATGCTGCCCCATGAGGCAATATTTCTGCTTCTCTGTGTAATATGGTTATTTATATCTATGTGTCTGACATATCGTGCTTTCAAATAATTGTTCAGCAATCTATTGTGGTTATGCGCTGGTCGTCTTCATGATTTCGATGATCACGCTAATGGCTGTCCAATCTCGGAAAGGGGATGCAGCCAACCGGGAAGCTCACAAGAATACTGCTTATACACTGCTTAAATTAAAACAGTCGTCCGATTGATCTTTCAATAGTAATGATGCAAGTTAATACTTGACATTTGCATACACTTGGAAAAATGAAATTGAATATGACTCTTCGAACAGTTTGCTGGCGAAGAATACAACACATTTCTACATTTGATCATGAATGTCATTTGTAATATTTCTGACCCTTTTAGTCGGGTTGTTCTCCTTAATTGATTCCTAAATGCAGTAAATGTGCAACTTCAAGCTATTTTTACTATGAATAATAGACTTGAGTATTTTTGCACACTGCACACAAGTCAATAACTAAGGGACCTCAGTGATATTAGATCTATCCGACAGGGCTTGACATGTTAGATAGACCAATAGCCCTGGGCCAGTAACCCAGCCGTTCAGGCCAGTAGATTTCCTTATCAGCGTGCCCGATCAGGCTGGTGAAAATTTCGCCACCTTGGATATTTTTCGTTGCCGCGGATTTGAGTTTGGCGCCCAGCTTCGAGAATAACTTCATTCAAGACGCGGATAAACCGTGCGTCAACGTTAAGCTGGTGAACGTAGTCGCCCCACTCCGTACTCGACTACCTCGTCTTCAGCTATGACGATGTCTTGATCGAGCGTCAACTGTCAATCTGGCACATGTCTAAACCATGAACAGAGCTTAATATATAAGCAGCGTATCTACTGCCGAGTTTTATTCCATCTCAGTGATCGAATAAAATGGAAGTTACGGAAGCATCAGACTTTAGTCAAAAAGGGGGTCTCTAAAGTACGAGCTATCGCAAACAAGGCAGTTCCTAGCTCACTGGATAAATTACTCCTTTTTGCAAGTAACCAGCTGGTTAATAGCTCTGGGATTATTTCTTAATAAAGTAATCTGTACCTTATTTGTTGGCACTGTTTGAAACTTTTGTTTCTATCAATGCTTATTCATGCCAGTGGATTGAAGATTCGGGCCAGTGATTCAGGCTGCTAAATATGCCTCACCGGGCAGTGATATTTTTGAAACTTGAGCCCTGTACCTATTCGTTTATGATTTAACTTGTATATATCTAGGAAAATAAAAGCACAGTGCATCTTCAGAAAAATATTGTAGACGAGCCTCGTTATTTTCACGTCTTCCTCTGTTGGGTATAATCTTTGACAGTTTAAACACTATAGAATGACGTGGTACGAGTAGATATGTTACCATGTCTCTTGCAGTATCCTTCGTAAAAGGAATTCAGAAAAAAATGTATGGTGGCGAGTTTTAGTTCAGAGGCCAATGGGGGATTTTAATAGAGTATTAGTCGTAATTGGTCAGGCCCTATACCTTTGTATGCCCTGTGGACGGAATCGACCACGCTTTTTATACCTAGAGTAGTGTAACTGACCATGAAAACGTGTAGCCACCCATGGCGAAGTATTGTTATTGATATAGACATTGTGCCACTTACGGAAACGTATTACCACCCATGGAGACACATTGCCACCCATGGAGACATGTTGCCACCCATGGAGACATGTTGCCACCCATGGAGTTGCTATATACCACGGCATATGGGACAATCGAGGGTGTTCAATATGGTGTGGACAATTCCTCTTATCATCTTGGTATTTCGGATCAAGGTATAGTAATTCCAGGTTGACTCTTTTGGTCCAAATCCTCTTTAAACAAATAGAGAAGCTAATATTGTCTACATTACGCATAACATAGTAACAGCACTTCATATAATTATTTGGTAGTAAAATGAAACACTTCAAATACAGCATATATCGTCTCAATGACCATTTGCATGATATAAATGCTATCAACTGGTACGAAAGATGATAAATGCTGGCCCAATATGCAAATTTGGGGCATTTTATTCATTTGTAACAAAGGTGCATATTTTGCGATATGATAGTTTCCCCGATGATAAACATTCAAAAACCATCTCATTTTTATTTATCACCATGCAATAACGAGCTGATTTGCTGCACAAAACAAGGCAAGGTTGTTCATGAAGGTCCTAGGAACGGGTCTGAAGTTGAGTCAAGATCAGCGCAGCAAATCTCGCCAGCAGCCGCGTCCTTGCCATCACGACCACCGGCAACATCGGCTTTGAAATTCGCACGGCAAGTGTGGAGTCGTAGTCTAGGTCCCCACTCCTTTAAGCCCCCACATCCCAACTGGTTTCCCAGACACTGCCGCCCCTGCTTCACCACTGACGCCACATACTCAGCTAGCACCATCTTAGAGCAGCTGTGCCAACCCACCACCAAGGAGATAAGGCTGTCATGTGAAACCACAGACACTCAAACCAGTACCCCCGCGGAACAGTGACATGTATAATGATATATATATAAATATATTTATGAGTCAGGCGAGACTGAGCAATACCAAACGGGCTCGGTGAATGAATTGACATGAGTGACTTAGTGTGAAACCACCTGACAGACTTCATTACTGACATCGCTAGCCACTTTTACATAGTAATATACACTATCATAACGTATCTTACGTATAACTGTCATAATGTTAAAAATCTTTGATCCGATGGGGCTGAAATTTGATACCAGCCTTTGAAAGAATTAGAATGACTTCCGGTTTCTTCTACATGTTGGACATCATCTGGCTTAGTCAACAAAAGTGGGCGTGGCCAGTCTTTATTGCAAACCGTATGAAAGTTATTATCCACAGTAATATCCAGGCAAGAAACTAACATGGCTGACATGAACAATTGAGCCATTGCTACAACACCATGATTACTGCTTTTCGTTTCCATGGACACATTTCTGTGTAACCATGGCAGCCAAATCAAAATCAGGACAGGACCCAGGTAAGAATGCTTTATATTTCTTTGTAATTTGTTTAATCAATTGCATTGAACAAATAACATCAATGTTCCTTTCACATTGATATAATTATTTCACAGGTTTAGAATTAATACTTTGTATGACTGCTTGTTACAATACCTTGTCCATGGAATACGACATTATCCCTCTGTACTAATCTATTTATCTAGTTATGCATCAATAAAACTATTGTAAACAATATACCATAGAATCCTTGTTGAATATTTTCGCGGTGCATTTACTAGGTAGGAATACACTGCAATACTGAAATATACTAACAAGTAAGGGTTACGCTGATTAGTCGATTTCCTTTACTCTCTTTTTAACTATTAGACATCATAACCAATTGAGCTAATCACAAACTCCTATCTGAATCGGGGCCTGTTTTCATCACTGAATATAGTAATCAGTTCTTCACCTTTCATAGTCATTGAAAGTACAAATCTGTCGAATTATAAGAACAAATAGCATGATTTAATTTTAAAGCATTTTTAATATATGCTATTTATGGAGAGTGCCCCCTTCCCCACACACCAAGCGCGCAGTATATCTTGCACTCAGCAAGAGTACATATCGTATCATACACATCGGAAACCCCGCCTTTCAAATTCCCCAGAAACGTAACTCCCTTCCCGGTTGGTGGGTAGTCAACGGTCTTCATGGGCTTGGTCGTCACACAACCCTCGCACGCTATACCTCCGAACGCCGGTACTTAGGTACTTAAACACGCGTTCTGTAATTGCCCAACCGTGACATGACATCAATAGAGAAGACGCTATCAGCACAATGATGACGGGGACAAAACGTTACAATGAAAACAAGTTGATGAGAGTTATTCACGCGTTAGTCATGCGCGTGTCTTTTAACACCCAGATCACGACCGACTGCGCATGCGCAGATGTGCGAGGGCAAAGGTTTACGGGAAACCGTCGCTGTAAGTTCCATTTTTCACGCGGTTGAGGTCCTGTATAAACTGGGCAACCTTAGCGTCGTTCTTCTCGATAAAGTTGGGATCGGGACGAGCGGTTATCAATCTCATCGTAAAGAGCTTCCAACAGTAGAAAGCCCCCGTCGGCCTCTCTGTGATCCCACTCGGTCTTCCCAACCAAGGACCGTGATGCTCCTGTTCCGAGCCCAGGCAACTATTAAACCTCCCGTTCGCACTATAGTCGCCGTCTTCAAGCCCCTCCACCCCCGCCCACCCCCAAGCCACCGTCTCCTTATACTTCTTCTGATCCATGTGATACACCTGGTTATACGTCTCAGCTCTCCCCAGGTCCTCAAAGGAGCACAACCTGAAAACGCAGTCGACAAACACCCCGATGGTTGCCACCGGACTGTGGTGCAACCCCAACAGAACCTGAGGCTTATACATATTCGGAATCACCCTCCCAGGACTCCTAGTGTAGGGGCACTTTATCTCGAGCAGCAAAACCTCCTCAGGATGCCCCAGACAGACAGCATCCACTTCAGCCCGCCGGATCGGGAGCACACAAAAGCCATCCGGAGAGTAGGCCGTTGCGCCGCCCTCAATATAGATATTATTTCCGTAGACCTTGGTGTCGTACACCTTCTCCAATACTGCAATTGTAACCTCCTCAAAAGTCGTACCCCAGAGACAGGGTGCGCTAAAGCGAACACCCCCGTTGCTAGTTTTTTCTGTCAGCTTCTTGCTATAGCTGCTGAAGTAGTTTTGCCCTATGATAGAGGTGTAGTCACTTCCTCCAACGCAGCCCTTCCTCATGGTCTCCCACTGGTCCGTATTTTGTTTGACTCCAGTATGATCGTTGCAGAAAGATTTTATCGCCGCCTCCATTATATCTAGCAACCCCCACTCTTCAAATGGACTGTCAGGGTCATACCTTAGCAGGTCTAGGGGGCGAATCTGCCGCTTTCAAACATTTTGCTTTAATGTCACTTTTCATTTGACTATATTTCATGATCTCGACCGAAACGAGCTTAAACTCATCATCTGAGATATACCCATCTTCAAGCGCCGCCGATACAATGTCAGCAATGGTATTCAATTTGCTCTGAGCGAGAATGCGGATTTTGTCATGTCACAAGCGGCTCCAGTAGCACCCAACACTGTGGCAATAGGAATGGCAACTATTGTAGACATTACACCTGCACCACTTGCGCCAAGACACATACCCACAGCAACTAAAGCAGTGTCTACAGCGTCCACTGAGTTTACTGCACATATATATTTTTTGTACATAACACCATATTTTTCAATTTCTTTCTCAAGGTATTGCTTCTTAAGACTGATCTCATTCAGCCGATAGGAGTGCCCCAGACCACATAGAGGAGGCTCCGGATTTAACGGTGCAGTCGTTGGTTGTTGTTTCATACTGTCTTTGTATATATAAGTCTATATATCAAGTTCAATTAGGAGTGAAGCTACAGACCAAGTCGCCCCTCTGTTTTGTGTGGTTGTATAAAAGTTAATAACGTTGCCTTGTTCTAGCTGTAAAGACTGGTCTAAAGTTATTACAACAGCCCGTTGGTTAGCAGGCTTACTTATTCCTACCACTTGATTCGTTCCATTAATAACAGGAACGACTGCTATAGGACCAGCATCAGCACCAACACCCGAAGACAACCCCATACGAACGATCTTGCCATTACATAACATGGTATATCTACAGCTTGAGTCTTGTGAGTCTCGACCCCTGGCCCCATGGCCAAACGACCACTCATATCCTCTGCGAAGGGGGCCACTTGCTTCTGCCCAAATAGTAATGAGATGTTTCGTTTGGGAGCTTATGTGTTCTCTCAGGTCCCTGCGATGCTGTCTATGTCTGTCATCAACATACTTTTTATTAGCAGCATCTTTAGGCGATATTGGGTCTCCCAACAGAACTATTTTATTATCTCCCATTTCAAGGTCTCCGTACATATCATCACCTTGTTTACTAACGCGTGAATTGGCTGCGGTAGTTACCAGATCTATTGTGTTTTGGTATGACATTGCTTGTCCTCCAGAGGATGGAAGGCCTATCGTAGGAAGTCCTGTGATCAGGTTGCCATCCATATTAAGATCCCCTTCCATTGTGTCCCCTACGGCACTTATTTTTTGTGAGTCACCAATAGATACATAGGTCTTTATGGCATATTCCGAGAGGTCAGCACCACGCACAGTGCTTGCCGGTTTTTGCCTAGGTCCATAAATACTCGTTTTTATTGACATCTTGTAAATTCAAGAACAACGCTAACAGGTAAGTCGTGGTTATCCAATAGCCTTCCTTTATTATCACATAACTGAACCTTTAACTCATGCACTGTTCCGCTAGTGACACGCTTACAGACAGGATTAGCGATGTTCGTGGTTATAATATCACCGAAAGAGTCACCCTCTAAGCCAACAACTTCAAGAAGCGTAGTTGGCGCACCATCTAGCATGTTGTGCGTGGTGCTGACTTGATTGAGGTGAACATAAATTGTGTTGAAGATGCTAAAGTTAATGGGCCGGTCACCTATGTAAGTACCTGAAGGAATTAATTGCCTACCCTTACCGTCATCAAGACCCAACATTTTTAACACACCGTCTGATATGCGCGCAGCCCCATTATCAAGAATTGTTAGGGTAATAACCCCATTTACAGCATTAACCTCTAAACCAAGACCTATTGATGTAATCTGCTGCTGAAGAAGGCTGAAACTCCAGAGACCAGGTTTTAATTGGACAGATCCTCCCTCTTCTGAAGTTCTTGACTGCCATTGAATGGTCTCGTTTGATTCTAGATTGTACCAGCCCACAGTATACGTGATTGACCTTAGGCCAACACATAGATCGCCCGCAGTGTTGTCAATAGGTTTTTGCAGGGACACAGCGTCGCCGCTTTGAACATTTGACAGAGTGTGATACATAGCACTATGAATAAACAAGCCTTTAGTTTCATTAGAAAAGCTACATATAAAGTGGGCGGGGTGTATACAGCCTCATATGGTGTGGGAGATAAAAACTAACCCGTCAAACAATTCAAGTTGTTCACAATGGTGGTACATTCACAGCAAAGTTTCCTGATCTATTCAGTAACTATAAGGTGCCACCGGTAACAGCGGACAAAGTAGTAAAAGACTGGTTGACAAATCCAATGCAGTTTTGGCAGAACCAGGTAAACTTTGCAGTGTGGTGTGCAACATCCGGCTGCGGTGTGTCATCCCACGACCACCTCGAGGCTGGGATTCCACTCGTGAAAGCTCTCTACACCTTTCACCTTTATTACACAGTGCGTCGCCTATTAGCAGAACTGCAAGCGCCTCTACCTCAGGATCATGCCTATGACCCCTATAACAATACATATGACAAGAGGGCATATGAGAGACTCTGCACTAACTTTGGTGTTCAACCAAACACAGACTGGCGCCAGAAGGCAACCGTAGCTAATAGTGGTCTTGGTATCTTATATGCACATGATGCGTATGGTTACGGGAGTATCGTCAAGGTTGCTGGTCGAAAGGTTCGTTATGACCCTACACGGATGGCCTTTGAGGCGGAAAAGGATGCAAAGCCAGGTTTTGCTCACGCGAAAAACCTACAATCCTTTCAGGAGAGAATGGGTGCTGTTTTACATCTAGCACAGGGACCTGAAGCAGAGGAGGCCTGGAGTACCTTCATACTGGACACGTCTGAGGGTTTTACACAAACCGGCGTTGAGCGAATTAACGACAGCATCAGGACCTATGTATGGGCCATTCTTGAGGCTCAGGCGCAGACCCGCTCAGAGATACTAGGTGTTGGAACGTCCTTTGATGCTCAAAAGCAATTTCAGGCCAACGTTGAGGATGCCATCAACTCCCCAGTGGATATTCCTTTATCTATCCGACGGTATCAGAACGTCCTCCAGAATGCCTCTTCAAAAGTTGATTATGTGTTTGGAACGGGCCTGTACATGGCTCCGTCTGATATGAGCCTCGCCATTGGAGACGTTGCTGGGTACAACAATCTGATTACCATTGCAACTGAGGAGCAGCAGATAGGCAGCAATGCTGATGTCAACTCGGTTCCGGTGGTTCCGGATAGAGGAAGCTTTGACCCTCTGCCAGATACAGATACAGATATGGAACTCCCCTCTCCAGGGCCGGCCCCTATGACCAAGACCGGTCTGCGTGGGGCGCATGAGGATGAGAAAACCGCTCTTATTGTAGGCGGAATCGCTATAGGCTTATCTGTGCTTTGGTTTGCTACGTAGTAAGTCACGGAGTATCAGGAGGATAACTCCCCCCACCGCCACAACTGCGGCCCATACATGTTCTGCCATCCAACCAGCCACCTTTGCAGCTGACGTAAGCAGCCATGATACGATGGAGCCAATGATTCCTGGAAGGGCAGCTGCTGCCTTACCGGCTAGGCCCTTCAGGACGTTTGCCAAGGAGTTCAGCTGTTTTTTAATCCATTCCTTTACCCCAGGCTTATCAGCTGGCGTCGGCGTTGGTGCCGGGGTTGGACTAGTGCTCCCTCCGCCCGTCAAAGCAACTACAAGGGTCGAGATTGCCAATCCAATCGCAGTGAGTATGGAGGCGATTGTTATACCCTGCTCTCGGAACAGAGTGCGTACACGCTCAGCTAGTGTTGTGTCCTCGTTAAGAAGTCTGTTGATCGTTTCCCTGATGCGGTTAATTTGGGTCCTTAGACGGTTACGGTTTTCAGAGGCAGCCTCAATACGGGCACTCCGCAGCTCCTGCAGCTCTGCAAGCTCATTTGCTTGGAATCTCCATGCTCGACTATCACCCCTCCCTTCCTCCTCCAGGCTTGCCATTTTAGCTTCCCGCTGTTTTATATTCCTTTCTATCTCAGTTATCTTAGCTAGGTTGTTGACCAGCTCACCCCTCTGGGTCTGCATAGCCTTATCAAGCCCCATAAGCTCTCTGAGTGGTAGTTCGTTGTCTGTTTGTGTGCCTAGGTCTTCTATGGTGTTATGAACGTCCTCTATGAATCTTGTTTCTTCCACACCACCTTGCTCTGTCACAGCTTCAAGGCTGCTCATTTCTAACTTTGGAAGTGCAGCTTCTGCTTTAGCAGCAGCTTCGTCAACACCTTGTAGGGCTTTTACTGCCATTGTGGATAGTTCAGGGGTCACTCCAAGAGCCCGAGCAAGCTGTGTACCACCATAATCTAGGATACTCCTAGAAGAGAGGAATTTGTTGGGATTGTTCTTCCATGTCAGAAGCTTCCATTCTCAGCCCCACTTAACCCAAAGGTCACCTTGTTGAGACGATCTAAACTCCAGAGTGGCCTGCAGCCCATGCTTAGACACTGCCTTCTCCCACCTCGTAACTAAGACTTCAGTTTCTTCTTTGGAACCCACCTGATCTTCTGTTAACCCCAGCAGGCATTTCAGCAATAGCCCAAGGTGGACTAATCGTACTCGATGTATCTAAAGTTTCGTCAATCAGGTTAGTCTCCTCATCATCAAAGTTAGTGTCATTCCTCTCCCCTCCCATAGCCCCCTCCTCATCTGCATCGTCAAATCCGGGGTTATCAAACTCCATGTCTGTGTGTTAAAGATATAAGTGTAATTAAGCATTCAACATGACGAGTACTTACGGACGCAAACTAAACCCACACCGCCGGATACGCGAACCCCTTGGGGTAAAGGGCGTGCGACAATCTGTAGTCGTTACAAACAATCCAAGCACTATTGATCAGAACCAACAACTGCTGGTTCGCTTCCCAAATTTAGGCGCAGACGACGTCATTGTCCCAGGGACAGCACGGCTGGCCTTTACAATCACGCTGACCTCGACTGATGTTAACCACAGCGTTGTGCTAAACCTGGGCGCGCCGTGGTTAAGAAAATGACAATCAAGATTTCTGGCAATGAGGTCATGTCTATTGATGACAGCGATATGTACCACTGTTACCACGACTTGTGGCGGACAGCACAGGAGAGACAGGGCCTTCAGTATCAGGGCATTGACACATCAGATGATAGAAACGCAACTAAGATACGACTGGGGGCAGGAGACAAGGTTGATACCGAGGAAGAGGACAAGGCGGTAGCCGATGTTTATAGTAACAGGTTCTACATTCCGCTTGATTTTGAACTCCTCGAGAGCCACATGCCATTCTACCAGAGTGCGCTTAGTGATAGACTGGAATATGAGCTCACATTCAACGACTACAACCGCGTGATTCACGCAACAGGCGACACCACTTCAAGCTACAAAATTGATGGCATCTCGCTGGAGTATGACATGGTTACCCAAACAGAGTTGGCCCGCATGATACGCACCCAGTACACAGGTTGACTCTCGATTCTGTATGACCGTGTGCTTCGTCACAGGAAGCTTGTATACAGTAAAAGAGATACACTGTGGAACATCAACCTGAACGTGCCGGCTCGCAGCATGAAGGGCATCCTACTGCTCTTTGAAGACCCGACCAACGCCTCATTCGCCAGGAAAACAGAGTCGTTCTACAACCCAAAGATTACAAAAGTTGAGGTGACCATTGAGGGCATCCCTAACCAACTCTATGCCCAAGGCATGCGTGGCTACCAGCAGTGGGATGAGGTGAAGAAGGCCTTTGCAGCAACGAGTAAACAAGACCCCAGTGTAGCAATAGCTGCAAAAGACTTGGCATTGTCAGACGTGTCCCTAGGAGAGTACCTAACCTGTAAGTATGCTCTGTGGCTCGACTTGAGGACGAGTGATGACGACCAGCTGCACGGTAGTGGCAGGGCTGTGGAGAATGCGTCTGAGGGCATCACCATACAGATCACAAAAAAGGCAGAGGCGGCCGGCGCATTGAACGTTTACATGTATATTGTAATGGATGCACAGCTTAACATTAAAGATGGCAGGTTCGTCAGCGCACTCTACTAAGTTTACATTTCCAGATTGTCCCTGTTCGGCAATTGTTTGTGGGCAGACAGGATGTGGGAAAACCGCATTCATCCTCGACCTACTTGAAGGGCCCTTCTTTGGTACCTTCGAGCATATTGTAATCCTCTGCCCTACCATACGTTTCAACGAGGCCTATCAGACGCGGTCATGGGTGTGGGATGATTCAGAGGTGTACGTGGTTGATCCAGGGGAGCGGCTCCATGACCACCTGAGGGCTTTCTACCATTGTTTTAAGGGCGAGCCAACCCTGTACATTATTGATGACTGTTCGGCAACAAAGGCCCTAACCAAGAAGAAAGACATGTTATCCGAACTGGCCTTTAGCAGCCGCCATGCGCAACAAAGTGTCTGGGTCCTCACCCAAAAGTACAACTCTGTGCTGAAGGACTTACGTGACTCGCTGGATGGTGCTCTTTCACACCAAGGACCGTGACTCGTTTGAAGACGCCTTACGTGAAAATGATGTAATTCCAACAAAGGAGGAACGTGCCACAGTACGCCAACTACTAGCAAAGACCAAGCACGCAAAACTTCTGCTGAAGACTGATCAGCCTACTGCATATGCCGTCGATTGAAGTGATATTGGCCTTGATAGCAGCCGCTGCCTCAGTAATCAATTTAGGTTTCTTCATCTGGGTAGCGGTGCAGTATTTTGAAGCTCGAAGGCGTATACGTATATTCATGGATCCTGATACCATTATTGATAAACTCCTTGAACAGGACTCGACTAGCTTAGTGGAGACAAAGTCTGGGGGAGCAGAACCTAGTTGCACCCCTGGCGTAGATATGTCTTCTAAGAGAGATAGGCTTACTGCCGTCATAGCCGGTGGTCAGGCCCGTCAGTATCTTGGTTTGGAGCACCTTACAATTGACCAGGTTGAATCAATGTCTGATGAAGAGATCATAAAGCTGTATGTGAGATACGAGGCTCGGCTAGGCGCTAGCATGACGCGCACTCTAGATCAATCATTGCTACAGCTATACTCAGGTATTGCTTGTATGTTTCTACCAATCCCACCAGAACACCAGCCAAAGCTAATTACTGACCTCGAGACGGACCCGTTTGTTGGACACGCGCTAAGCACTGCCACTTGTGAGCTATATCATCGCTATGGTATGTTTTTAGCTCCCTTAACTGCGGCTTTAACAACAGTTAAGCACTGTCAATTTGGAAAAACAAGCACCGAAACAACAGGGGCCAGTGGAGAGGAAGACACCACTTCCTTGCTATAGTATGTGTTTAACTCTGATATAGCATGTGCTTAACTCCGATATAGCATGTGCTTAACTCCGCTATAACAGGTGTTTACTAAGAGCTATCAATTGGACAAATAAATTTAGTAAGTAAACATGGAAGAAACGAACACGAATCAAGGGGAGACAACACCGATGGAGATAATGTCAGTGACAAAAAACGCTAAAAGGGTTGCGGCAGGACGAAAGGGTGCTGCAGCTCGAAAAGCCAATCAAAATAAGCTTCTGAAAGAGCTCCGAGAGGCTAAGGCAGCGCTTACAGATGGTAGAGACGAAGCTGTCGAGCCAATATCAACGAGCAAACCTCTGGAAAGGTGGACGTGGCCAACAGGGGCTGTGCCTTTAGTTGTCGGCGGTGTTGGCGTGTTGGCATTGTATTGCTACAGGCACCAGATGGTAGCCTCACACCCTAAACAGGTTGTGGTACAAAAGCCTCCAGACGCTCATTTAAAGGATCCGTTTTATATGGAATAAGATGACAACACCAATTACTGATGGAAAAATGCTCGTCAACGCTCTGTACCACGGTGTAGTTGTTTCCGGTATTTCAATAGGCTATGCCAAGCTTGCTAAGATGGCTCTGGGTGGTGGGGTGCCACGTCTTGATTTCACCCCACGGCACCTGGCTATGGCTGTTGCCGATGTATCACTAGCTATGGCCACAAAGGATATGCTAATTAAACAAGGAATCTTACCAGTTGATATACTGAAGTAATGGCCACACTCGCGCTACTTGCTGGGGGTGCTTTTTTTAACGCCCTTGCATTCTCTGGGAGCAACTTTTTATTCTCTAAATTACGAGGCAGCCAAGTGGACGAGGAACGTAAACGTCATGATATGGCAATCGAGCAGCTTCAATCTGCTCAGGCAGCATGGGCCAAGAAGAGAACTGAGCGTTTAGACTTCATCAATGAGCAACTGTGCCGCCAGGGACATGCCGAGCATACTTTTAGGGATGCGGACGAGGCTATGCGTGAGTACTCCCTGATTACGAATAAAACCGTCAACCCGTTGGGCTCTGAGCCGCAACTTTCAGACTTCTACTAGCCCTCAGATGAACAGAGGGGGCGTGAGGTGGCGTTCATTATACTGGGTATGACTGCGACTGGGCTGGTTGCATACAGGCTTGCTAAGTAGGTCATTTGGAGACTCGAACGTTTTCTGTATATGGATCGTCGCATGCAAAAGATCTACTTTAGTCATAAGGGATACTGGAAAAGCATTACTGCTATCAAGAAGCTTGCAACAGAAGCGAGGGTTTCTGAGGAAGTTGCCAGGGGGTGGCTAACAAAGCAAGCTATATGGCAAATCTACCTGCCGGTGCCAAAACACATTCCCAGGCCAAAGTTTGATGTCCCTGTCCCTAATGAGGTTCACCAAGCCGATCTCTTATTTCTTCCTCATGAAGCGCCGCACTTACAGGTATGCCCTAACATTGGTTGATGTGGCCTCGCGCTACAAAGCGGCTGAGCCATTGACTACAAAAGAGGCTAAGGAGGTCGCAGGAGCACTTGAGAGGATATACAAACGAGGACCGCTGCATTGGCCTAAACTACTTCAGGTGGATCCCGGACGGGAGTTTATGGGTGCAGCGAATCAGCTGTCAGTAAAACATGGAGTATCAGTCAGGCGTGGCCGTGTGAATATCCTTCGAGACCAGGGTATAGTGGAACGCTGTAACCGAACCCTTGCTGAACGACTCTTTGGTCACCAGTATGCCGTAGAGTTAAGGAATACTGGAAAACGATCGACTGAGTGGGTTTCTCGACTGCAGGCTGTAGTCTCTGCGATAAATAATGAGGTGACCCGCTTTACTGGAAAAAACCTAAAGATGCTATAAAGGCAAAACGAGTTGCACAAAAGCCCTCTGCAGTCGTACCAGGGCGCCCTCTGGGGGTCAAAGAGCAAAAGCTTCCCTCTGATGTTGGCGTTCACTACCTCTACCAGCCTGGTGAGGCAGAGCAAGACCACCGGCGGCGGGCCACTGACCCTGTGTGGTCACTCAATGTTTACCGGATTGGAAGCTCTGTCACTAAATCTGGTGAGCCTGTACTATACTATTTGCTGGATGGACCTCTCTGTGGCTTTGTAAAGGAGGAGTTGCTTGTGCTGCCGTCCGATACCCAGTTGCCGCCAGACGGTATTATCAATTAGACTAATAGATATCTATATATATAACAATGGTAGTATTTGACAATAAGTGCCCATGGATAGTGCTCGGAAAGAAAGTCCCCTGTAACAGGCCCTGTACGCAAGAGCAAGAGTTTTGTGGATTACACAGATATAAGATAAAACATGGTGTCATTAATCGTGTTTGTATGGGTTGTCAGAAGGCTATAAATAATAATAAGGTAGGATTGTGCATGTATTGTGGGTTCGATAAAGTCAACCACAGTCGTCTTCGTCTTGCCCAAAAAATTGTTCCACAACGGCCTATAGCTGGGGACACTGACTCGCCAGTCGGCGCCACTGAACGGGGATTCCCCACTGTTTAAAAATAGAAATCTTGTGGCGCTGTCAACAACATGGTTTGGCGGCTAGGCCTATGTGCGACGAAGCTTGGCACCTTGTCAGAGACGGGTGTTAACTGCATAGGTCAAAGTCCGCTCGCTGTATTGTTGTTGCCTTTTGTGTATCAACGAATTCCCTTTTAGACTAATGGAACTGTATAGTAAACATGACTCATAATCAGCGAGCACGTAAAGCCCAAAACAATTATGTTTCAATTCACGGTATTCAGCCTCCTTATCCACGCTCTAAGGCTGCACTTAAAGCACTCCAAGTGCGTAATGAATATGACCGTACATACAAGGAGATGTTGGCTAGATTAAAGGCTGGGGTGCATGCCACCCCTGTCCCCACTGCTGCCCCATGCAAACCAGTCCCTGCCCCACGCAGACCTGTCCCTGCCCCAGGCATCCCCACAACCCAGTCCCCAGTCCCCACAGCGCGTCTTGCCTTCAAGAAGACTAAGTGGGCTGTTAAAAACTATTTGCGTGGATGGGTGATGAACGTTCCTGAGTCTCACCCCCTTAGCTCGGACCTTATGATGTTCTTTAAGGGCATGCGTCGGAAGATGCATAAAGTTTTGACTGGTGAGCTGGAAGAGCTAGGTGGAATCAAGTGTCAGTTTGCCCTTAAGATAAGACTCTCCAAGCACGCCGATGATGACAGCACTGAGTATTTTGAGCCTGTATTGCGTAATAAGCAGCAGGTGGTTATCTCCCTAGAAGATATTAACGATGAGATGGACCAGTGCAATGCTAATATCCAAGAGCGGTTGGAGAAGTGGACCAACCAAGGTTCTGGCTGGGAGTTTCAGGCGGTCACAACTCTGTGGATTGATATTGCCAACTACCAGCCATTGAAAGGTGGCTCCTACCTGAAACTGCCGAGAAAGCTGGCGGTAAAGAAGGCAATTAGAAACATAAAAAACACAAACGACCCACACTGCGTTTTATATTCCATTGAAGCGGCTCTGCACCCGGTTGCCAAGAACCCGCAGCGACCGTCGAAATATAACATTAAGCCGCTCTTAAGACTCTTAGAAGGAAAAGGCGTGGACTATCCAACACCTATCTCGCAGATTGAGAAGATAGAAAAACATGCTAAAGTAGGCGGCTTGAATGTCTTTGGCTGGGATGGAAAGGCCACCATCGTTCACCGTATCAGCAGACAGCCTGGTCCATGTATAAACCTCATGCTGATTGAGGAGGACGGTAGGTTTCATTACACGCAGATCGAAGACCTGAACCGCCTGCTGTATGACCAGAGTAAGTACGAGCACCGCAAGTTCTTCTGCGAGCGATGCTTGCATGGATACACCACTGAGAAACTGCTCCTGGCGCACAAACCTGAGTGCATGGGTATCGGGCATACTGCTGTGCGAGTTGACATGCCTGAGGAAGGGAAGAACATATTATCCTTCCAGAACTGGCAGAAACAGCTTGCTGTCCCCTATCTTATCTATGCCGACTTTGAGGCGCTCACAGTGAAGCTTCCGGGACCTGCGCCTAATCCTGGTAAGAGCAACACGCAGAGAACGCAGGAGCATGAGCCATGTGGTTACGGCTATGTGGTTGTCCGATGTGATGGGCAGACAGAACCCCCTGTGGTTTATAGAGGAAGCGATGTTGTGGAGAAGTTCTTACAGGCTCTGCAGCAGGAGGAGCAAAAGATCAAAGCAGTTCTGTTCAAGCCTGTCCCTATGCGGATGACTCGGGAGGATAGAAGGGCACATAAGGCTGCAACTCACTGTCATGTGTGCAAGAAAAAACTGGGCTGTGACTCTGTTCGCGATCACTGCCATATAACAGGCTTGTACAGAGGGCCAGCCCATAACGTGTGTAACCTGAAACTTCGGCTGAGTCCCAAGACAACACCCATCCCTGTGGTGTTCCATAACCTGCGGGGCTACGACTCCCATCTCTTGATGCAGGGTATAAGCAAAGTGGAGGGCAATATCAACTGCATCCCAAATAACATGGAGAAGTATATCTCCCTGTTGGTCGGACAGTTGCGCTTCATTGACAGTGCACAGTTCCTCCTAGCCTCGCTCGACAAGCTTGTGTCTGCTAACAACTCAGATGCCTTTGCTGTGACGGCGGAATACGAGCCAGACCAGATGAAGCGGCGCTTGCTGCTGCGTAAGGGAGTGTATCCTTATGAGTTCATGGATGGCTGGGATAAGTTTGATGCTCCACTGCCGCCGATCCATGATTTCTACAGCAAGCTCTCTGAACAGGGTATATCTGCTGCAGACTATGAACACGCCCAGAAAGTCTGGAACGCGTTCGGTTGTAAAAACAAACATGGGGGACTACCATGACCTTTACTTACGCACGGATGTACTGCTCCTGGCCGATGTGTTTGAAACATTCCGCAAAACCTGTCTTAAGCAATACGGGTTGGATCCGGCCCACTACCATACCAGCCCCGGTTTGTCGTGGGATGCACTTCTTAAGAGCACAGGGGTGGAACTCGAGCTTCTCACCGATTATGACAAGCACCTGTTTATTGAGAAAGGGGCTGCGCGGTGGGATAAGCATGGTATCACATCGCCACGCTAAAGCGAACAACCCATACGTGGAGGGCTTTGAGCAGAATAAGCCAGCGAGCTATATCCAGTACCTCGATGCCAACAACCTGTATGGGTGGGCGATGAGCCAAGCCTTACCTACTTCGGGTATTGAGTGGGTGGAACGGCCTGAGAACCTAGAGATCCAGGACCATCCCGATGATGCTGAAACGGGGTATATACTTGAGGTTGACTTGGAGTATCCTGCTGCGCTTCATGACGAACACAACGATTACCCCCTAGCGCCGGAGCGGCTTCTTGTGCAAAATGAGTGGTTGTCAGACTACCAGAAAGATCTCCTAGGTGCATTGGGGAGCACCGGAAATGGAGTTGAAAAGCTGGTGCCCAACCTGCGGAACAAGGAGAAGTATGTGACACAACAGGAACCTCAAGCTATATCTGTCTTTGGGGTTGAGACTCACCAAGATTCATCGTGCGCTTGTCTTTGAACAGAGTCCATGGATGGAGCCTTACATAAGGATGAATACAGATCTGCGCAAGGCCGCCAACAGCGACTTTGAGAAGGATCTCTATAAACTTACGAATAACTCCGTCTTTGGTAAAACGATGGAGAATCTCCGGAGACGAGTCGACGTCAAGATTGTGCGCTCATCGGGAAAAGAAAAAATACGTAGGCTTGTGGCCAGCCCCGCCTATGCTCGACAAAAAGTGTTTGACGATGATCTAGCTGCCCTGCATATGCACAAGACTCGCTTAGTGCTGAACCGTCCCGTCTACGTTGGCATGTGCATTCTGGACCTCTCCAAGCACTTGATGTATGACTTTTACTACAATACCATGAAGGCTAGATATGACAGTAATATTAACCTGCTTTACACAGACACAGACTCGCTGCTGCTTGAGATCCGTACCACTGACGTCTATGGTGATATGAGGGAGGATGGGCATCTCTTTGACACTAGTAACTTTGACCATTCTCATGCCCTGCACAGTGACAAAAACAAAAAGGTTCTGGGTAAGATGAAGGATGAGTGCGCTGGCATCAAGGAGTACGTTGGTTTGCGCCCTAAGATGTACTCTATCCTGATGTCTGATGAGGGCGAGATAAAAAGAGCTAAGGGTGTGAAGAAGGTGCTGGTGAAGAAGCATCTACGACACGCTCAGTACGTGGAGTCACTGTTCTCCCAAAAGCAGTTTCGCCACGGAATGAACATGCTCAGGAGTGACTGCCATAAAATATATGGGCTCCACGTTAACAAGGTGTCTCTCTCCCCCTTTGACTCAAAGCGGTGGATAGCTCCAGGTGGTGTAGACACTCTGGCCTATGGGCACGCGTCGATATGTTGAACATATGAGAGCTGAGGTATAGAATGAGCACCGATGAACATATTGGGGTGGCCGAGCTGCAAGCAGATGTGGAACATATATGGGAGAAGAAGGTGGACCTTGAGATTGAGGTGAGGGATTTGGAATCAAAGTATGAGGACCTTTTGGAGCGCATGAGTCGTTTAGAAGAGCTTATTCCTCAGGGTCCTGGTGTAGAGGAGAAGGTGAGGGAATTGGAATCGAAGTATGAGGACCTTTTGGAGCGCGTGAGTCGTTTAGAAGAGCTTATTCCTCACGGTCCTGTTGTAGATGGTTGACAATGATGTCGCCCTCTTTAGTGGGCCTATACCATGGGGGTTGGAAGGGCTGGGCTCATATGGTGGGGGGAGGTGCGAGCGGTTCGCTGGCTCATGTGAGTCACCCTGTATATGTGTGTTTTCTGGGTTGCACCCATATGAGATAGGTGTGTCATAATCATATGAGATAGGTGTGCCAGTACCGCTAACATCTATACTACTGGTTGACTTCTAATGTTTCTATGTTTCTATGCAATTAGGTAATTAACTAGTACATGTGCATAATTGCATGTAACAATATTCACAAAGTTTACTTGATCTCCATTCTTTCAAATAAATCTGTTGAGCGTAACAACAGCTGTTTTGCATTAATAAACTGAGCGTTTTGAGTCAATCACCTGGGGTCTTAAAAACTAATATGTGAAACGTCAAAACCGTCCTGGCCGTCCGGTTCACATCACATTGAGTTGATCACAAGCCTTGAAAGCTTATATGTTGAACGTCAAAACCGCTTCTGATCCCGTCCTGGCACAAAGACTTGCGTCACTTTTCAAAATAAAGCTCCAAATGCTGTTACAGCAGCGATTAAAGACGTAACACCTTGCAAACTGAACAATGAAATATACTTTTACGTGCAGCGTAATGCAGTCCTTTGATGTTCATTGAGACGCTCTGGCCTACCAGCTGAAACTGTGTGTGAACAGTGTTAACTGTAGGTGTATTGGATGTCTGGAAAACAAAAAGTGGTGATGCAACTGCGGTCACAGTAAGAGGAAGCGAAGGAGGTGCAATCAAAGAAGAAGTGTGAAGACAAAACCAAGAGTTTAAAAATAACATCCAAAGTGTTGTCAACCGACGTTGAAGTATCGCAGAACACAGTCTTTCCGTCCAAGCAGAGTTTCTTTGGGCCACTTCTTTTCGGTGTTGCAGTGAAGGATCTGGGGACTTTAGTTGAGACAACATTCAAGTACTTTAATTTGGGCACTTGGAGTTCTAAATACTTTAGTTGAGACAACATTTTTGACCCCACTCAAGTACTTTAATTTGGGCACTTTGAGTTCTAAATATTGAAAATATGTAGAACTCAAAGGAATTTACCTTCTTGCATGTAAATAATACTGTACACTGATGCGTTCTCATGCTGTTATAACAAAAGTGTGAGTGTCAATGTTAATAAATCTTTAATTTATTGTAAAGTAATCTTGCTTTTATCGCTTGTTAATCATGCAACAATGGCACCTTCATCCGTTCAAAGTCTAACTAAACGCAAAACTTTCCGAAGTCATACTGAGTCACATTCACCACAAATAGCACATTAAAGCAGAAGTAAACACGCTGGAAAGGCACGAAATATCACAACTTGTGCGGCAAAACACACGAATTCACATCGATTACACAAAAAGTTTTCCCGAATTGACGTTTGACCCTAGACCGGAAGCGCCGCACTCGCGAGACTACGAACTGGTCTATAAAAGACGCCGTTTGGCAATGCCACTCCCATCGCCGGAATAATATATATCGGTGTGCTTGGGCGGTGTAAACCACTTGAACCATTGCGGGCGGAGATATGGAAAATTTTAAGGGTTTCTGCTCCCGCCTGAGTATGTCTGTGTCGGTGTATTCCTCTCCATGTACTCAGCGCCATAACAATATTACTTTCATTCGCAGCCCCATTTTTCGTTATACCGTATCACTCTTTCCCCTTAGCACCCCCCCTGCCCCCGTTCCTAGTCCCCTTTTCCTTGTCTGTCTCTCCTAACCAACCCCCCCCCCCCCGCTTGTGTATAAAGCACGTAGCGTGAATGGGAGTGGTACTTGTGATTGTCAACAAACAGAGATCAAAGCTCCAGTTATTCCGCTTATTTCATTGCAAAGAAGACGCCGCCATACAAATTTATGCGGTAGCAGAATATCTATTGGTTTTTATGCAAGCAATTGTATTATACATGACAAGTGACGCGTGAAATATCATATGAATATTCATAATCATATGTAAAACATGGTTCTTTCAAAAGCCCACACCACGTCGATTGAATGGTCAGCATAGCGAGTGCAGTTGATACACAAATATAAAGGATGAAATATACATCCAATAACACAGTGCCACATTGTATCAGCACCAGATATGAATATTCAATCATCGACGTCGCATTATTGACCATACAACGCATTCTCTTGTAATTCAAATTCTGCACTTCCTCTTTCATGGCCAGCATTTGGGTCGTCGTCATTCGGATTTTGAGTGTTGAGTCTTTTCATAGGCACAGCGTAAAGATCGCCTTTATGACCTCTCAGATACCCCGTGACGTCACCTTTATGACCTCTCAGATACCCCGGGACGTCACCTTTACCACCCTCCGCATACCCTGGCACGCCAGTCGATTCGTGATGTGTATCTCCTGCCTGTGTGTTTCGCCTTGCTATATTTCTGTATATAAATCATGATAAATAGTCAGTCGAAGCTCAAGTAGATTAGGAAAGAGAAATGAAACTTTTACGATGGCTTAATAGATGCGATGATATATATTTACAAGTACTTATCAATTCATAGTGACTTACCTTCTTGAAATGATGAATACGATGACGACGATGATGACGACAATAAAAACTCCCGCGGCCACGGAACACGCTATGATTACTGGAAGAAATATGTTGTTCATCATGGTTAACACGTTCCTGGCAATAACAAAGAACAATCTAATGAATCGACTTACAACTTGTGTTGTTTAAGGACGGAGACAGTTTGGCCGATGTAGGACAGAACCAGCGAATGTTGGTAGTAAAGAATGAAATGTTTGCAGAAACGTTGAGCAACGCATATACATATATATATACATAGATATATATACACACACACACACACACACACACACACACACACACACACACACACACACACACACACACACACACACACACACACACACACACACACACACACACACACCTGCCTGATTTCACCAAGTTCATACATTACAAAGCAAACAAAATCTGTCCGCCTTGAAAATATCTACCATTAAACTGGTTGCTGAGAAACCAGTGGCCAAAATGAACAATAGCTACCGCCCTATGGCCCTCACACGCGCTGCCATGAAGTTGTCGGACATGGGAGCGGATAGCTGTCTTAGTAGAAAATCAGCAGGTGAGTGTGGGATCTGCCCTCCAAACCAGGCATGACTACCATTGGAGCGCAAGGCTGCGTAATGTCTCCAGTTTTATTCACCACAGGGGCTCAAAGGCTCTGCACATTAAATATACGCTGAAAACGATCGCCGGTATTATCACCGATAGTGATAAAATTCACAACTGGAATGCAGTGAATAAGTTTGTAGTCACATGTGACTCTGACGACGACCCTCCAGGTGAACTAAGAAGCTGATTGGACTTCCGACAACGTAACCCAACATATGATCCAAAGTGGAGAGACAGATGCAGACTGATTATCTCCGCACAAGCATATCAAGCGACATGAGTTTTGCAAAAACACGACGAAAAAATCAGGTCTCAAAAACAAGCAAACGCTTGTACTACTGAGGGAAGCTGAACGAATTTAGGTGCGACGGAAGCTGCTGCAGCGTGGTAGAGAGTTTAGTGATATTTGGGATAGTGTTGTGGGATGGGATCCTCACTAAGCCAGAAATGGCTTGTGGGGGATCTCTGGATCACCAGTAACGTCATGGAGCAGGGTGAACGTGGACAGAGCCAAGCAACTCCAACCAGCCTCACCCACGTCTTGCCGACGTCTCTGACAACTCTGTTCCCGCACTAAAAGATTTTTCCGCCTTAAGGCGATATCAATGTTAAACTAAATGTACAATGACTCTACTTGATCTGATATGTGATGAGACATGCGATATGATGAAGCACTATTTTTATTCTACGAGCAGATAGATTATGTCCGCATAACTATGAGTCCGTGATATGAGGCCCTGAATGTGTGTTGTATTCTTGTTTGCATTTAAACGATGCACAATCAATTTAATGTGTTATGGCAGCAAGCCACATTCCCTATGGATACATATTCATATCGTTACCATTTTGTCAGTTAGGCCAACATACCTCAACTGACGCCAAACAACTAGCCTTTGAACCAATACTCACAAATAAACCAATGACAAATATCATTTACTCATGAGGAATTACGAAGTGAAATGTGATGTCTTGTGTCAAAACAATCTACAAAATAGCACATCACATATAACGAACAATAGCTGATTGTGTCATATCAAAGTAGTATATTAAGATCCTCACCTGTCATCATACTCCTCTGGCCTGGATTAGTATGGACGGGAGTAGCTGTAGGATGTGATGCTACAATTAGACATAGAAATATGTCGAATAAATCATTTATATGATCTTAGTGTTAACTTCATCAACATTATAACTCATGTATGTGTGTCGTCATCATTTTACCTTCTTCTTTGCAAATACATATTTACAAAATCTGGTTAACTTAAGATTAGGTTGAAGGGTCTAATCCGACTAACCTGGCTTGGTTTTTGTTGTTGTGGAAGGCTCCATATTCTCTGTTAGATTTACTGAAAAAGCATTCTTAGCTATGATTTAGGAGATTACTTGTGTCGAGGAATATCGTAGATATACAGTTGTTCAACCTAATAAAGAGCCGTTTACTAATATAGAGTGTTAATATGCTCCACTCACCTTGTTCACACACAGGAGGATATTTATTTCCATTGCAAGCGACGGATTCCCACTCGCCAGTATTCAACTCAACAACAGCGCAGTCATGCGTTGTGGTGGGATGACCTTTTTTCCAGTTGTTGTATTTCATATGACCACGAACTGCGTCTAGTTTGTAAGGTAACAAAATATCATACAATGTGTTAACAGAATTGACAAGCGATAATACGCGAAAATCTCTCCCCAAATGTCCATCATATTAGATATCCGTACCATTAACGTCATCCTTCCACACCCACAGCTGGTTTGTGACGTCAATCCAGTATGTACTTCCCGGTGGACGTCCAACCAGGATGCCGTTAAGGATACCACTGTACTTGGGGTGTATGTCCACAGACAGTAGATCACTGTTATGGTCTATATCACAGTAATAGCGGGCTTTGTACCAGTTGGTTGCGGATCTCGTACCCACAACAACACACATGTCCCCTACAAGCATCCCTGGACACGTTCCACCTGGATGAAAAGCAATCGAATACGCGATGGAACTAGTTTATGCTTGTGAAGTTGCATTGCGTCATTGGGCACATACTCTGCTTAATAGGTACAATCACCTATCAGCAAGAAAATGTTAGCCGCAAATATTTAGCATGGGATGCTAGCACGAGCATGAAACGATATTACAGTGTAATGCGAATATAATATAGTTATTATGGATAATCTGAACTCATGTTGTAAAATAATGCGGTTGGTGAATATTCAAACTGAAATAGGATAAACACCAACATCTTCCCCATGTCACCCCAGCCGTTATTCGTTCTCGCGCATGCCCACCAATTAACTCGTTTTGTGTGGCTATCAGTCACAATCGCCCATTCAATGACTCATAGTACAGATATGTATGGGGTTAATATTATCTGAAAATTAAAAAATCTCTACTTATGAAACGAATTATCCATTAAACCATTGGGTCACACTTAAAAGCAAGTGTGAGAAAAACTCAATGTTCATGGCGAAGCGTGATTAAATTGATCTATGTCAACCTAGAGGCAATGCACTGGGTGAAAATTATTTTAACTTAAAAAATTTCCTAATTTACAGACACTCCTCAGTGTTTTTTGATCCATGGTTTCGTAAGAATACTTATCCTTAAATTTCCCACATGACAGTCGAACTCATTTATTATGTTTCTGTTCTGATTTTGAAAACAAAAACAAAAGTGAAAATGGTTGCAGCGGTGGAAAGTTGCATATCGAGAGACGTTTTATCTGTGGTGGAATATATGGACAAGGCATTTTAAGCTATTATCCTCCCTTGTAGACAATAATTTAATTCAGTTACATATCCGTAGCCTATAAAAAACATTACTGGATCTCTAGCTACTGCTTGTCCGCTTGGGTATGTGGCCAGACTTTCGGTGGGGCTGTTCAATTTGATTAGGCTGTTCCGCAGATCTAACATATTGACTTGTCCCGTCAGATGTATGCTTACCCGACAGTAGCTTGCACTTGTCCTAGATATTGCAAATGGTATTTATTAATAATGACTAATGAAGTTATTTTGTGAGTAGGTATATAATAGAACATCTACCCTGGAGGCTTACCATAGCTTAGTAATCAAATTTGCACCAAAACACACTGGTTTCATGTGGCTATGTCAGTATGCAAGGTGTGTTGGTTTGATATGCAATTATGTGCACAAAATTGTTTGTGCACCCTGGCCTGCCTTAATACAGTTTACATTGCACCTGTTCACTTGGTTCTTTGTTTGAGGTATTTGACGACTGATGTATTTAAAGATGGACACACATGAAACATCTTAACCTGCAAGTCTAATAATCAAACTGTTCATTGCTCTACCGGCTATGTTTTCACGGTATTGTCTGCCTGCTCTACACTTCAACCACAACAGTGGTAGACTACAGGCTGTGGCCAGGATGGAAGACCCTAGATCACAGAAAAGTGAATTAGAACCAGGCATTGTTGGTATCTGTGAGTGGAATTGAGTAAGCATTACTTGTAACACTTAATTGATACCCCACCTTATATAATGAACCAACGAAGTTCAATCTTGTTAAATGCTGTGCAAGGACACAGGAAGGATAAAATATTCTGCCGAAAATATTAAATGACTGTTCACATACCGTTATTTTAGTAATATAGCATCTTTTGTACATGATAAAAGGTACAGGAACCTGCGGGTATGTCATGATTTTGGAATTGATGATTCCTATCATTTTATGCATATGAAAAAATAATAAATTATGGGGACAGCATGTACTTAACTGAATTTAGTTACTGGTTGTCATCATTGTATCGTATCATCTTTAGGATATAATATTTGTGAGCCAAAGCTTAAAGGTCAAATACAATGTTTTTTTTATTCCATTTTTCTATAATTTAAAAGGGTATCGTAACCAAAATAAGGTGACTGCGCGCTTTCTTTTTAGAAAAATGATTTTGAAGTGTACATTTTCCACGTCAAATCTGTCAAGATATCGCTCGGTAAAATTCGTGAATTTCCGGACAGAGACGTCACTCGGGTTGTTCGCAAACATTCAGAAGTCAGGCGTTAGTTTTTTTCTGTTTCCAAAGGACAGCAAAATGCGCCGCATATGGGTGTCGAAAGTCAAGCGTAAACACTGGAGACCTACCCTTACCGCAGTTCTATGTTCTGATCATTTCGAGAATGGTGCTTATGAGACTGACCCAGAGCTGCTCAAAAGTCTAGGATTTCGTAAGAAATCTAGGCTACGAAAAGAAGCTATACCGACTCTCTTTAGCCACGTTGGAGTCCATGACAGTCAAACTAATTGACGGAGTGCCTCGGAGAAAAAGCAATGACAACAGGTGAGATCTGTTGGCTGAACCTTTAGGTTAGTCCTGATCTGTCGACGTATAGTTATTTAGTTGTTGATGAATTCATCACCAAGTTGCCAGTATATCAATCCAACTGTTTCTCGTCATGCAGGCAGTAAATGAAATGGTATTGGCAGCTGAGCGGATAGATCAATCAAGTGACAGGGTGAATCACAGACTGAGGTGTCACACCCATGCACTGCCGACCTAGGCGAAGAAACTTCGCCTCACCTCTGACAGCATCCGCGCTGTTTGCTACACCAGGGGCGATTGCTTTGTCGTCTGCCGACCATGAAGCATGCTCTCACTTGTCATTTGGGGTGCAGGCAAATGTTTTGTTAAGTGTTACAAGGCAACTACATTATTATATTTGATGAAATGCATTGGCAGGGATAACTTCTGTTGTATGTATCCATGTGTCTTTTCACAGTCAATTTGTAAACATTTACATCCTTTAAGGCTATGATGAATGAAATTGTAGCATACTTATTGTATTGATACCATAGATGGCTGACAGACCCTACAGACACAGAGTTCTATCTTTCCTGGAATAAAGAAATATTCAAGAGATACCCAAGTTAGCCCATCGCACCACTGTATAGGAACACAGCGCAACTTGCTGACCAAAAGTGTCACCAGGGGCGCCCAATATCGTCAATGAGCACGTGGGGCATGGGGAGCTGTACCCGGAGCTGTACCACACAAAGAGTTGGAATTGATAGTCTCCAGCAAGCATCTCCTAAACGACATTGGCAGGCTTTCCACATCAGAGCAGATATCAAGCCTAGAATCGTATCACAAAGTGCTCATATTCTTCGCACCAAAGAGTGTCCACTATCCCTATGCCACCATGGAGGTCAGGTAATACCAATGAAATAACATATTTTGAAATTCGTTTGTGTATATTTGAATTGGGGTTGTATGGAAGTTTAGCAGATTTGTGTAGTGACAGCTGTAATGTTCTTTGTAGAATTGTTTTAATTTTTACATAGCAATATGTTATCAACCTGCTATATATATATCCAGATTGCTCCTAGCAGTTATTTACTTCAACGAAAACTCGATCAGAGCTCAAGCCATCTCTCAAGGAGGTCAGTCCCAATGGAGAGTGTCCTACCCAAAAGCCAGACAGGGAGACCCAGTTGTCAAGCCTGTCAAAGTACCAATTTCTTTTGGTGTGTATATGCATTAATCTAAAATGAAACACATGTTATTTTGACATTTATTACCGAAACCTAAATAAGTTTCATATTCACAAACATTGTTACCCAATTCAATATGGGCATACAATATAACTAACTTGTTATATGACTATCATAAAATATGAATAACCTTGATTAGCCTCAGACTATGTACACATACACATATGTACACACAGTTCATTGCTGAGGTGCTTGATCTCAGGCAAAAATACCCAATCTACAGACTTGCTGAGGTCCTTGCCGAGGACAGGACTGTCCAACCACCTATTGCCTCCCAGTCAAGAAAACTTAAAAGGATCTTCTCGTAGTTGCTCACAGGTGTCGATTCAACCTGACCAAGAAATCTTCTTCAGGTCCATTGTAGATAACCTGTCTATTTGTCGCCCGGGTGAGGGAAGGATTCTCTAACTGCTGAATTTACTTTTTTGTTTCCTTTATTATTTCATTGCTGGCAGTTTGAAACCAATATAAACTGAACTGTCCTTAGGTAAAACTTCTCAAGATGGCAGTGGCACTTAGTGAAGTCTGCCTAGATAACTCTAGTCCCACTGTTCAAGCTGCTGATATGCCATGAAACGGACTAACCTGCAATATAAAGAGATCTTTACAGCTTTTCCTGCAGTACATGAATATTTTTCATCGGGTATCATCAGAACCAGACCATTTTTTTCGTATACTTACATGTTTCTGCTCGTACCTCTGACAATAAACACTGCATGGGACACAGGCACCCAGAGACAAATCCTGGATGTGCTGTTATGCAGACCACACCCAAAGCTTGCACTTTAACATGAACTCTTGACAGCATTTGCTTTCTGCCACTGTAATTATTGGCCCAGGTGAGGCACATGAGCACCTACTGCATAATAACAATGAATAAAACATGAATAAGGTGATGACTTCAGACAAGACTTGAGGACAACAGTAAAATAAAGAGCAAAATATTTGCAAATGATGAAATTATTTGGATTAAAATATGTGCCATTACCAAGTGCTGCAGTTCAGTCGGCTAAAGTCCTCTTCTCTTTGAGGATAAGCTGCTGGTCAAGTCCTAGCTGGAGGTTCAAACCTGTATGGCTGTAAGCCCCACTGGCTCCTGCTTCTTCTTCTTGGTGAGACTAACACTCACTGCTGTAATTCAGGTCAATGGTTCTAGAGTCATCTGTATATGAAGAGGAGGAGGACATTTCGCTTCCTTGTATATAATAAAACTAAATATAATGGCAGTTATGCACTGTACTAGGTGCAAGTAACAAATATATACCTAATAAGGACAAGATAAGGTATGTATTATTGGGGTTAGTACCCTAGGTAAGACAAAGAACTAGTGTGAGGCCTTGAACTCTTTAAAGGCCCATGACATATGTAGCCAGAAACATATAAACCTTGGAATCTGGGCCAGAAGTCTCTCGGTACAACTCATTGGAGACGTATACCTAATTGTACCAGGTACTACCTGAGAGGTCTCGACTCACAAAAACCAGAGGAAAATACATTTTATTGGAATTATATTCGATTTATCCATTGAAATCTTCATTGAATGCAGTAGCAGTGCACATAGGCGATAAAGTTGTATCATTAAACCAAATAAAAGCTACAGGAAAATATATTTTTCGTTACAGAACAGGCAAATTGTGAATAAATCATGGATAACTATAAGACGGGTCTGAATTCGAGGTGTTCCAGCAATGCCTGTATTATCGCTCGGTCCACTTTGGTTGACGTTTTTACAGTAGATAATAGAAGTATGTCGCAATTGGATATATTCTAGGCGAACAAGTACACCGATCCTCATGATATGATGTGATTCGTTGTGGTATATGATCTACGTGAAGATGGTATGAAATACGATTATGCTCACACCTATCACAGTTCAAATTCATGCAAACGAGGAAAACAATCACGTTATCAGGCTGGAAGATGAGATATGACGTCACAAACTCAGGTGCCAATGGCCGTCGTTTTTTGCGCATAATCCAAAACGGTCCGAAAAATCGAAGGAAATATTGAAAAAAAAAACCACACAATAAATAGACGAAAATATTGTCGGTAACGTCTCACAATAATGTTTGAGAACTCAATGAGCGTACAAAGAGTGATTAGATTAAACTAAAAACATTCTATCAATGAAAGGGCTTCTCCGTCAAACTTCCAACGGTTCATACTTACAGGGAAAAAAGAAAACCTTATCCAAGTAACAAAGCGTGATTAAACACATTCAAATATATGTGTGTTAACCTTTTGATGTCCAGTTTCGTCCACATAGATATCCATGAGTTTCGTCACACTTGCCCGACCTGAAGCCATCACGCGTGCTGAACATAGCACAGTCATTACCATGGTAAACAAGTGTACCTTCGTGATACTCTGTTGCATCCTCTGTCGTACTGGCGTGGATCCATTTTTGATATTTGACCAGACGGAGACGGATCCAAGGTCGACCAGATATATTTGTTATGAATAAACCATTCACTCTGGCATTGTCTATGATGGCCAGACTTGCGTTATTATGTGCGGCACAAAAATCCACAGCTTCGGATCTGTATACCATTGCACCTTCTTCGTCATGATATGTAAAACATCGTTCTCTGGCGCCGTCCCGTATACATCCCAGTGAGACTTCCTCCATACTGACTGACGTAACCAGAAGTATCACAACCAAGAATATCACATTTACAATCATAACTTTATAATCCATTTCTTGTATGTTAGTCTACATCAAGCAATCAACCACCTCGAAGTGAACATTTATAGATGGCTGCTATGCAGGGTTTCAATCAAATCCGCTGCTGGTTCATTCACACCATACAGGTACACAATCGGTTATCCTAGAGATACGTAGCGAGGGTTGTTTTCCTCGTGCAGCGACTGTTCTGCCACTTAAGCACGAATGACACAAATATGGCATTAACCTCAATGCACTCGTTAAAGGGCGTTAGTCGCTGGATTGGTAACGCGATGGGTGATTCCCTCAGCCGAGGCGATGTGTTGACGAGTATATCAAAGTAAGGTTTTCCCTCTGTAACGCGGAAAGTTCTTTATCTATTTATAGCTGGTGCTAACATGGTTGTACTTGAAAGTCATAACCAGACATTCGTGTTCAACATAAACCATTCTTTTTGTATGATTTCCTTACCATCATTTCAACCGATTTCCATGAACGTATCCTAGTTATTTGCTGATGATGTACGGGGGCGTCCGTCGGCACTGATCAAGTATACGACTTGGATATCGATGCATATCAACATTGGTAGAACTTACATACCTTCCCATCTGAGTTTTTTTCCCTTTTTCCTAAGCTATTTTTGTATTTTTGCAGTAAATAAGCAAGTTGAAGTTATTACCTCTAAGATTGTAAGACTTGATATTTTTGCACTTCAGACATGTCAATTATTAAAGCTTCTCGTAAAGGCTCATTGGATGATGATTTAGTGAAGTGTGAATCCAGTGCATCTGCAGAAAGCTTAATTAGACAATTATCAGCGAAAGACGGACTACGTTATGAACATGTTTCGCCAGAAGGGCATACGCTATGAAGTCACAGTCCTGATGTCTAAATCACTCAGCCGGAGCAATGTTGTGACGAGTAGGTTAATGTTGGGGTTTGCTCTTTAAAGTGAACTTTAGCAGGAGGTACCTCTTTACTGCAAAATCTGTTTGTAGCTGTTGATAACATGGTTGTATTTAAGGATCATCATTAGACGTCAAATTTAACATAAACCATTATGTTTGTATACTTCCCTTTCGATGATCAACGAGACAATATTTCTGCTTCTCAATGTTGTCCTTGTGGTCTGTGTATGTGGATATATATTTGTGTTTGACTTATCTTATGTTCATACAATAGTTCAACAATCGATTGCGTTTATGCGCTAGAGAATCCTTACAGCATGGGGTCCGTTTTTGTGACGAAGTGGCTTTGCCTTTAGACCCACGGTTGCGGGTTTCGATCCAAAGGTGTGAAAACCTGACTGAATATTCGTGACTCGGATCATTTTCACCGTGATCGTGGTAGTCTTGTTCTGGTCACAGTGATGAAGATGAGACGTCAATTGAATGGTAACTAGAAAAGGGAGGTTTATTTCTGAATGTTGGGGTACGGATTCCGTATCCCGTAAGTGCGAATATATATATTACAAAACTGTGATATGGAGTAACTCTGGTGATGTCCAGAGGCTACTGCTGAGCTGGAATTGCAAACTACTATGTGCCGTACGGAGTTGGCCCTCCATCTATGTCCGTACGACGGTGACTGTTTCGTTGCCCCAATGCTGAATGTGTTTGTAACTTCAGGGGACGGAGGTATTTATACAAATGTGTGGCGTCGTCAGCAAGCGTGGAGGTACAATCACCTTTAGCTTTAATAAAGATCAAACGGGCTGATGTTAATTGTTATGGGAATTGACGGGTTGGGAATGTTTACTTCAAAGGGCTCTACTTGCTACACCGGGACTATTTAATTTGGATAGTGGCAGTTTACTTCAGATATCACGGTTAGGTATTTAAGGGGGGGTAGGGGGTGTTGCATTACGACTCCACACTGGTTGACGACGCTTTCTGCAGTTATTACATAATATCTAATGGATAAGGACGGTCACATTATCACAGAATATCACAGTAATACTGGGCTGTGCTCTGATCATGTACCATCAATCGACTGTTTACACGTCCTATCTGCTTGACACAGAGCAATACAAAGCTCTTCCAAACTTGCAGTGCCTCATCGGTCATATAATACAGGGCTCTGTATGGCCATGTTTATAATGAGGAAGAAAATGTTACTCAGCATGAGTTTTAAACTCAAACATCAACAAATGTTTTATAATTATACTGATTATTACAATATTTGCAACAGTGGTTTCAAAAAGTCATCTTATAATATAACGGTCAACCATTATAATCGCATTCGTGTTCTGATAGACTGCTGCAACCTCACCCTTTTCAATCGATGCACTGGAGTTGCATACATGGTGGTGGTTCTGGCGCAGAATCACCACCATTTATACTACTCACCCTATATACAAGATTTTTGCTCACCCTAAGGGCGCCTCGGACCCGACCCCCAAATGGGGGAGCCCATATAACTTATGGCCATCACAGCGTAGCATGTTCTTTCTATGACGGAACTGCTCCTATGTGAATAGAGACTCCGTGTACTGTGCGTGGCGTAGGTTTTCTTATCCACAACCTCCTTCACTTCCTTAGCCCTTTTAATCTCACCCTCGTCAGACGTCAGGATCGAGTACATCTTTGGGCACAGACCAACATACTCCTTGATGGGCACATCGACACACTCATCTTTCATCTTCCCTAGCACCTACTTTACGTTACTGAACAAGGGATGGGAAGGATCATATTTGCTGGTATCACTACCTTCTTTCATGTCTGCATACACATCATCTGTGCGGATCTACAGGTCTGTGTATATCAGGCCAAGGTCGCTACCATATCTGGACTTCATTGCGTTATAATAGAAGTCGTACAACAGGTGCTAGTATGAGGTCTAGTATGTACATAACTACATACACTGGACGATTTAACACTAAGTGGGTCTTGTGCATATGCAAGGCGGCCAGGTCATCATCGAATACTTTATGTCGAGCACAAGTGGGGCTGGCCACAAGCCTGCGCATTTGTTTCTCTTCACCCGAGCTCATAATTTTAACATCAACTCGCCTTCTGAGATTCTCCATGGTTTTACCAAATACTGAGTTGTTCATCAGCTTGTACAGGTCCTTCTCAGAGTCGCTGGTAGAAACCTTACGCAGGTCTGTGTTCATGCAAATGTAAGGCTTCACCCAGGGGCTCTGATGGAATACAAGTGCACGGTGTATCTTGGTAAGCCTCACTCCCAGAGATAGGTAAAGCTTGAGATTCATATAGTGGACCACAAAGATCTCTTTATTGCGCAGGTTCGGTACAAGCTTTTCAACTCCATTTCCGGTGCTCCCCAATACACCTAGGAGATTCTTCTGGTAGTCTGATAACCTTTCATTCTGCACAGACACAGACATTTGCTCTGGCGTTACGGGATAATAATTGTGATCAGCATGTAACTCTGCACGGTATTCCAGATCAGGTGGGAGTCATTGAATACTACAGGCACGGCCGTTGTCTTAGGATTCAACTGCAGCTTTAGGTTGCATACGTTGTGTGCTGCTTCCCTGTACTTACCTGTTATATAGCAGTGGTCCCCATCCAGTTCTTTTTTTACACACATGACAATAGGTTGCTGCCCTGTGTACTCTTTTATACCACGCATCAAGTACAGGGCTTGGAAGTTTCACTGTGAGCGCCTCAAAGTCGGCATAGATAACATAAGGAGCAGCTTATGTTCTTCCCTTCCTCAGGCATATCCACTCACACAGCAGTTTGCCCTATCCCCATATATTCAGGTTAATGCTTAGCATCAGTTTATTAGTGGTATAACCATGTAGGCATAGCCCACAGAAGAACTTGTGATCTTTTATGTTTACTCTGATCATAAAGCAAGCGGTTCAGATCTTTGATTAGCGTGTTATGAAACTTTCCATACTTTTCAATCAGCAGGAGGTTTCTGCGTGGACCAAGATGTTTACTGATGTGGTGTATGATAGCGGACCCCCCATTCCAGCCAAAGACCTTCAAGTCTAGGTAAGCATGCTTTTCTACCTTCTCAATATCCACGGGCACTTATTTTTAAATACTACCATTCATATGTATATAGATATCTTTCTGTGAGAATACCGTCTGGTGGCAACTGGGTATTGGTTGGCACCACAAGTAGCTTCTCCTTTACAAAGCCACAGAGTGGTTAATCTAACAAGTAGTATAGTAATCCGATAAACATTGAGTGACCACAGAGGGTCAGTGGCCCGACGCCCATGGTCCTGCTCTACCTCACCAGGCTGGTAGAGGTAGCAAACGCCAACACCAGATGGAAGCTTTTGCTCTTTGACCCCAAGCGGTACGACTGGAGAGGGCTTTTGTGCAACTCCTTTTGGCTTTATGGCATCTTTAGATTTTTTTCCAGTCAAGCAGGTCACCTCATTATTTATCGCAGAGACTACAGCCTGCAGTCGAGAAACCAACTCTGTTCATCGTTTTCCAGTATCCCTTAACTCTACGGCATATTGGTGTCTAAATAGTCGCTCAGCAAGAGTGCAGTTAAAGCGTTCCACTATACCCTGGTCTCGATGGATATTCACACGCTGTGCCTGACGGATACTCCATGTTATGCTAGCAGCTTATTCACGGCTCCCATAAACTCGCGTCCGGGGTCGACCTGAAGTAGATTAGGTCAATGCAGTGGTCCTCACTTGTACATCCTTTTGAGTGCACCTGCGACCTCTTTAGCCTCTTTTGTAGTCAATGGCTCAGCTCCTTTGTAGCGTGAGGCCACATCCACCACCCTTAGGGCATACTTGTAAGTGCAGCGAAATAAGAGATCAGCTTGGTGAATCTCATTAGGCCCAGACACATAAAATTTTGGTCTGGGAATGTGTTTTGGCATTGACAGGTAGATTTGCTATATAGCTTGCTTTGTTAGCTACCCCCTGGCAACTTCCTCAGAAACCCTTGCTTATGTTGCAAGCTTCCTAATAGCTGTAGTGCCTTTCTAGTTGCCCTTAGGACTAAAGTAGATATTTTGCATGCGACAATCCATATAAAGTAAACGCTCAAGTCTCGAAATGACCAACTTAGTAAACCTGTATGTAACCAGTCCAGTTGCAGCCATACCCAGTATAATAAACGTCACCTCACGCCCTTTTTGACCATCTGAGGGCTTGTCTGAAGTCTGAAATCTTGGGCTCAGAGTCCAGCGGGCCAATGGATTTACCTGTAATCATGTAGTACTCATGCATAGACTCGTCCACATCCCCAATAGTATGCTTGGCATGTCCCTGGCAGCGCAGATGAAGTCTAAATGCTCAGTTTGCTTCTTGAACAGATTGAAGCTGCTCCATTGCCATATCATGGCGTTTACGTTCCTCGTTCACTTGGGTGCTTCATAATTTAGAAAATAAAAAGTTACTCCCAGAGAATGCAAGGGCGTTAACAAGAGCGCCACCAACAAGCAGCGCCAGTGTGGCCATTACTTCAGTATATCAACTGGTAAGATTCCTTGTTTAATTAACATATCCTTTGCTGCCATGGCTAGTGATACATCAGCAACAACCATAGCCAGGTTGCGTAGGGTGAAATCAAGACGTGGTTCCCCACCAACCAGAGCCATCTTAGCAAGCTTGGCATAACCTATTGAAATACCAGAAACAACCGCACCGTCGTACAGAGCGTTGACGAGCATTTTTCCATCAGTAACCCCAACATCCCAACGCTGGCGACAACTACAGGCACAGCCCATGTTGGCCATGCCCACCTATCCAGAGGCTTGCTCGTTAATATTGGCTTGACAGCTTCGTCTTTAGCATCTGTAGGTGCGGCCTTAGCCTCTCGGAGTTCTCTATGAAGCTTATTTTGATTGGCTTTTCGAGCTGCAGCACCCTTTCGTCCTGCCGCAACCCTTTTACCAATTTTTGTATTTGTCACTGACGTTATCTCCACCGGTGTTGTCCCCCCTTGATTCGTGTTCGTTTTTTCCATGTTTACTTACTAAATTTATTTGTCCAAATGAGATGACCCTCAAGAAGGAATACCTTGAGAAAGAAATTGAAAAATATGGTGCCATGTACAATAAATATAAGCGTGCAGTAAACTCAGTGGACCAGTAGACACTGCTTTAGTTGCTGTTGGTATGTGTCTAGCGCAAGTTGTGCAGGTGTAATGTCTACAGTAGTTGCCATTCCTATTGCCACAGTGTTGAGTGCTACTGAGGCCGTTTGTGGGCTGCTTGTAATTGCTGGAAAATTCATCAGTCGGCGGCTGACCATCAAGGTGAAAAAGCATGACCAGATCCTCATTCTAGCGCAGAGCAAATTGAATACCATTGCTGACATTGTATCGACAGCACTTGAAGATGGTAATATCTCGGATCATGAGTTTAAACTCGTTATAGCTGAGGTCACAAAATATACCCAAATGAAAGGCGAAATTAAAGTGCCTATGCACGAAAAATCATGTCATTTTTTTCGCCAGATAACGGAAATATAACCCAAAAGTACATATTCTGTCTATGTGTCAATTGTCTAAGTGCGCGCTTTCTGATCGAAATTCGACTTTAAAGACGAATTCGGCGTCGAGCCGACAAGCTCATGAATAATTCATCGCCTCCGCGTGACATCAGGTCCGGGATTGTTTTGGCTGCGAGGCGAAATCTGCACTACGATTAGCGAGAAGTAGCTGCTGGAAATTTCGTTATTTCATCACTTCAGGAGAGCAACGAAGAAACATGGTATGGCACAGGTCATTCGCAAACTATCGTTGCTTCGGCAGAGCAAGTTTTGCCTTACAGATTCAAACTAGAAATGAGCGAATCCGACGTCTCCGATGAGAGAAAAAAGACACTGGCGATGTCACCTCTGCGTCTGGGTCTCAAGCGGGTCATCCTGCTCAGGACATAGGGCTGCTACAGAACAATGCTCGGTAAGCTATGTCTGATTCTGCTTGTGCACAAGTTCATTGTATATGTGTTGGCGTGTAACGAAGTTAATCCACAAATTTCACCAACAAAATATGTAAGCTCTTTTCCTTACAGTAGACTATACAACAGAGCTTTGCAGCAAATAATTCTTCCCTATCAGACAGCAGACATGAGATACCACAAAGTTTTTATCAAATCAAGTGGTTTCAAGGGTTCATGCTTACAAAGTTGTACCATGTAAATGCTCCTCCACATGAATTGCAAACAAACTAATTTCGGACAGCTGTTAATAAATAGAGATCCTTTTTTATTTAAAGTAAGCCTTATCAAAGGCTGATTACAATATTTTTAAAAGTTGATGTAGATTGATTCTGAGGTAGAATATATATAGGAGAGCAAGTACCACAGCTGTTTTCTCATAGGATTGTCGGTTAGCCCATTAATTAATGTATAACTGGACTTAAGGAGGTGAAGATTTTGGTATTATATTATCATCGTGGTCATTGTTACATCAGAGTTTCTATGAATACAGAGGCTAAAACATATTTGCCTTACAATATGTCATCCTTTATTACATACATTAATATTCCCATCATTACATCATGTTACAGGTGTTTGTGTGGCTACTGTCAACCAATGGCAGAGATGGAAGAATCTGTGTCCTGTGTGGCAATTCCTTGAGTCATGACCTCAATAGAGAACAGCCCTATTCCCATTGGGTTTCAGCCCAATCTGTTTGAACCCTTGGGCCTTGCAAGTGGGATATTTCTCCTACAGACAACAGCACGGGCACATGTCAGATAATGATGTACAAAGGTGACAATGTTTTCTATCATTTACACATAAATCTGTACCAAGGCTAGCGATTTAATTATACTTATTGATACTGATATGACTAAAATATTTGAGCATGGTTAAATCAACAATGTCACATGGTTATTTTAAAGACACGTATACTGCATACAGGCAGTTTGTTCGCTGGTGCTGGGGACATCTTGGACAAAATATAAATCGTTACCAGCCTGCGCTGTTACAACAATACGAGATAACTTCCCAGCACTAGACTATCTAGGATTCCTCTACCCTTCACTCACCTAGGACTTGTCTTGATACATGCAGAACCTACTCTGGTGTGCCTCAATAGCTTGTTGTGGATCTGGTCACATCGCATCTGCACATATTTTAGGTGGTGCTTCAGTCTTGGGGAGGGTTGGCTCATAGCAAACAAACAAGAACTCGGCCATCAGGCACTTGACATACTTTGAAACATAACAGGAATCAAGTCACAGCTTGCACACCAGACTGTTGCTCATAACCTTATACCTCCATGGTAATTGAATTTGTTGTTGTTTACATTTTATGTATCAGTAAAAATATTCACCAAATGTTGCCTTTGTTGCTACTTCAGTGACAACATGCCCCTGCTTAAACTTGGGTATCTAAGCTTGAAGACACAACCACTCCTTGCCTTCATGGAATGCATCGACTAAATCAATCTTTAGAATTATCATATTTATATAGATCCATGAATTTGTTGCATGGTCGAAATGTATTGACTATTGTACCCTCTTAACAAGATAATGGGCTATTTTTTTAATACTAATGCAACAAGAAAGTCATCGAGTCTCACCCTCTGCTTCTCTCTCTTGATAAAGGCAAGTCTGCTTTTCTTGAACTGGGTTGGGAGGGGTTCACTTGCCTTACCATCCTTTCTTGCTTGCTTGACAGCAGCTTCCTTCAAAACCTACTTACATCGTGGTATTCAACCAAGCTCTTATCTGAGTTTTGGTGCCTCCTCACAACGTTACTCGGTGAAATGAACTGAGCACACAAACGAGTACTTGCCCAGGCCCGGCCATTTGTCTCTCGATAGTAGTACCTGGCCAATCCATTGTTTTTTTAAATCGTCCTTACGAGGAAACCTGAACAAGCTCACGCCGTCCCGACTGGTACTCCTACACAACAATCATTAACCATCGAGTTCAGGCAGTCAAAAGATGGCTAAAAACGATCCAAAATCCCAAATACGCGAGACAAACTCCGACAATGTAAACAAAGGGGAACTCCATGCGCCTCTGAGAACTGCCTCCCTGACCTGACGTCACACGCATGGTTGACCTAGATAATGGCTGCGGCAACTTTTTAGTCGGGCGCGCTAATTTGAACTGACATTTTATCAAATTTTGGCCTTAACTGATCAGATGCGACGGTTATTGGACCGGTTTGAGTTTATTGATCACATTATGAATTGATTTCAGCGAAGTACCTATAACCGTGCAATAGGCACTTTAAGACCAGATCTGTAAAAGTGCTTCAATTGATGAAAGAAACGGGCTGATACAACGTGGAAAAGACGAAGCATTGGAAGGTATCAGACAAAAATTGGGTGCTTCTTTACCATTGAGCGGACTGTGAATGATATTGACCTGCCTCAATACATAGAATAAACCCAGTGTGCGCAGACATCTATGGTCTGTACCGATCTATTTAAGCAGTGGAGATTATAAGGTATAGTTTGGTAATGGAACAAGTGATTAAGTCGTTCTGTATCTCGCATGACGGGATCAGACAAAAGAGGGCGACCATGGGGGTGTTTGTGGACCGTGTTTTCCAGGTGTGCGCCTATGAGGACCTGAGGAGGGCTGAAGCGTACAACTTAGGGTACCACCATAAGGACAGGAAGAAGTACAAAGAGACGGTCGCTTGACACCATCCTCGACTGCTATCGGACTTGAAGCCATCATGCGTGCTAAACATAGCACAGTCATTACCATGGAAAGTAAGCGTACCCCCATAATACTCTAATGCGTCCTCTGTCGTGTTGGCGTGGATCCATTTACCGTACTTTATCCGACGCAGACGGATCCAAACTTGACAACGGTATCCTGTCGTCATTAAACCATTCACATTAGCATTATCTATGATGGCCAGACTTGCGTTGTTATGGGCGGCACAAAAATCCACAGCTCTAAACCTATAAAGACGTGCTGCTTCGCCGCCATGATATGTAAAACATCGTTCTCTAGCGCCATCCTGTAAGGATCCGAACGAGACTTCCTTCATGTTAACTGACGTCACCAGAAATAACACAACCCAGAATACCACATTTTCAACTATGTCACCGAAATACATTTCGTGCTCATTTGCCTATGTCCTGCTGTCAACTTAGCCCTCATTTACCGCCTCCTGTGAACACATAAACATGAGAACGATGAAGGATTTCAATTGAATCTGTTGCAATTTGATCCTCACCACACAGTTACACAATCAGTAATCCTCGAGGTACGCCGTAAGGGTTGTTTTCCATAAACAACTTTCCAAATCTACTAACATTAACGCACGGTTGCCAGAATTAGGCTACTCACTTGAATGCACTCGTTTAAGGCCCTTAGCCACGATTGGTAACGCGAAGCGTTTTTCACTCAGCCGAGGTGATGGGTCAATGAGTAAGTTAAAGTTGGAGTTCCCCCCTATAACATGAAAAGTAGCTTGAGACACCTCGTAAATACATTATCTATTTAAAGCCGTTGAAAACCAGGCTGTATATCAAGGTCTGTTTGAATGCCCTTCAATCCTTGCGACAATGTCTCTACTACTCGCATCTGCCATTTGTGCGGTCTATTTATGAGCTTGCATCTTTGTATCTAACAAATCCAGTGCGAATATAGATATTCAGCAGCATACTGTCGTTATATGCTGGTGAATCGATACAATATGCGTGAGTGAAGGTCGGCACTGACACTGAAGAGCTTATATCTACGTTAAGAGGGCTCACGCCGACTAACCAGGTGGTGTATATGTCAATGAGAGGATTGCATGACCCATGCACACAGCAGCGAACAAACGACGTGCGCTTGGTTGGTGAGTGCATGTAATCCAAATACCAAGCGTGTCCTGTTATTATTAGTCTGCGTCCCAGACTCTAGGGGTTCCGCTACGCTTCTCGCCCTAGAGTCTACGGCCAGACAAGGTCTATAAGTGGCGCGTCCGAATATTCATTAGACACGTTCGTTGATCTTCGTGACCAATCAACACAAAGGTTGTGACCCGGATTGACCTTAATTGCGCCTGGCTCATGAAACTGGCTTGTGATACGCACCCTTCGGTTCCATGTGACGTCATGGACATTGTAGTGGTCTGCATCCAATGAGAACACATTGAATGTGTTCTGGAATTATGGGGCGTCTCAAAAGTTCAAATTGGAACTACAACCAGCGCTTTTATCGCGTAGCTGCACGATAGTATGTTTACGTGATAGTCAGTTAAAAAGAACCAGCTGTGTGTCTGCTTCCTCGTCGACTGTGTGATAAACGGTGCCGCTCAGCGTGAAACAGCAAATCGGAGTGTTGTAGAATGTGTGCCCGGCTCATAAAAATCACTCGGCCGGTTGGACAAGGTCTTCGGAACTTGTAGAATAGACCAATGAGAGACAACGACTCAAAAGTACCGAGAGTGACCGAGAGACACGGCTTGTGATTGGAGCATCCCAATTCTGGGATGCCCGTCCAGTTCAATCTACTATGGTCTCCTAGACCTGAAGGCGAGACTATTGAATATCAGTAACATGTAAACAGCGCCCGCAGCCATCAGGCTAGGGGACCTTGACTATGTTATTATAGTATTAGAGTAGCTTTTATATTCTACCTTTAGTGTAATATTGACACTGAAAGCAACAATAATACAAGATACCATACAATTGTAATGTATCCCACACCATAAAATGCGCAGAATCTGTGAGGGTGTTTTTATCATAAGTGTATGCAACAAAAATTCGTCGACCTTTCATTATTATTGACTAAAGTCTACACTTGTGGAAAGTTCATAGAATTTTCGACATTGGTAGAACTTATACACCTTGCCATTCGAGGGTTTTTTCCCTATTTCCTACGCTGTTGCAGTATGGTGCTTATACGCAGCTTATTTTCAAACAATCTTTCGATTTATCTTTCAATAGTTATCATACAAGCATAAACTTGATATTTACATACGCTTGGAGAAAGAGAAATTGAACTTGACACGGTAGTTTGTTTTTGCAGAGAATACAACACATTTCTACCATCGATCAAGGATGTAATGTCTAAGCATACTTACAAAGGTAGAGCCTTTATGCATTCTCTTTGTATGGTTTTCCCCCTTCATTGATTCCTAAATGCAGTAAATATTTGTGTATGATTAATCGACTTGCGTGTTATTGCTAGCTGACCACAACCACTAAAAGATTTCAGTGATATTAGATCTACCCAATCCTTTAAATGCTCATTTGATTATGATTTGACTTGTATAGATCTATCAGCACAGTGGATTTTCCGAAAAAAAGTGGTAGGACAATAATTAGAATCAGTGAAAGACGTGCCTTGTTATTTTTACGGTTTTCACGGATGGGTATACGCTTTGATAGTTTAAAAACGATAGAATGACGTGGTACGAGTGCTTCTAAAACATCTTTGGATATGTTCCAACGTTTCTCGTGAAGCATCTACTGCAACAAATTGGGGCGGAGTTATGGGTTACAAATAGCAGATATTAACTTTACTTTAAAATAGTTTTCATCTATTTTGAAGTAAAGTTACCATCCGCTATGGAGCACATATATAAAAATCATTTTATTTCATCAGATCCGGCCAAATCGAAATTTGATAAATTACCCCGATTTAATTGAACTGACGGTGAAAAACCCGGATTTAGAGGAGCACTTTGGAAATAATAAAATAGTATTTTATAAACTTTTCACATTCACAGTCGGAGTTACAGGGCAGTCCCCGGGCTATCACGCTGCCCCTACCAAGTGATATAAAGTCATCACGAAGGGCATTTCTCTCATAACAGGCTATCCTGTACTGTGAGTATTCGCTTAAAACAAGCTATATCATAGTATAGATTCGTTGACTTTTGTATCTGTTTAAGTCTATATTTCTTTGTATGCAGGGAACCCAAACATTTATTACGAGAGAATCGTGAGTACTGAAAAAAAAGAGGTTTAAGATTCTCTGGAATTTTTGTTTTGTCTTTCTTAGAGATTAAAATATATTTTGTTTTGTTTGTAGGATGAAGATAGAAGAAAATTAATTTTTAATAAATATATAAATTTTATACTGGTGTTTGTGTTATTAATTGCACATTGATGAATCTGTGGAATAATTATACACTTGGGTAATGTGATTTACCGATCGTTGAATTCATGACGCGCTTCTATGGTCATTAGGTAATGGCTCTTGTCAAAATCGTAACCTTGCGCCATCAACCGCTTAAGATTACTCAAGTGCATATCAGCTCGGGGTGTGCGGTATTCGGGTGAGGTCATTTGCGAGGGATATGTCCTGAGTTGTTTATTGAGAAGGAGTTTGCTGACCTTTGCGACCTCATGTGAGAAGCTGTTGTGCAATATATTTTCGCTGATTCGGTGCGCGGTATTTTGGTGACATTCTATTGTTGGATATGTCATCATTTTGCTGAGCTTAGCTAATGAAGTAATACCTCATGTCATGAGGAGGTATATAAACGCGACAGGATGATTTGAGTTCAAATGGCTGGGAAACGGATGAGCAAGGATTTCAATGTTGTGAGCAAAAGCAGTAGACAGATGTGCATTGCGGACTTGTTACACGTGTGTGTTTCAGTGTTGACGGGAGACAAAGAGATTTGACAAACAGCCATGGACGCTTATGAAATCGAACAGGCCAATGCAGCGCTGGATTCGTTAAACCAAGTTCAAACTGGAAATGGCGCTGCAGTCGACAATGCCAAGGGTAGGTCTATTACAGGGTAGGTCTATTACGGGGTAGAATTGAGGAATTACGGAAATCTTTATGACAGTGATATTTATATTGACAGATTATCGATGATTATGTCAACAGAAGCTGTGTTGGCTGCTAATGAAAGAGCTATACGGACTCATACGCGATTTGGAACACTGCAAACGGTTTACAATTATAGTTTATCTGAAGATGTGCCCAACCTAAACCAGTATCAAGACCAATTGTGCTTTTTCAGAGCACTGGCCTTACATAGAGGAGCGAAAATCACAAGTCTAGAGAACCCACCTGAAACATTGTTAAAGACCCAAAACAAAAGAAAAAAACATTCGCGGGTGTGCCTCTTGAAGATGTCGAAAGACTAGCAAAACAATTCAAAGTGAACATCATCCTTTACAAGCTAGACGAGAATCGAGTAAGTGTGTCTTTAAGTGATTAAACAGAAGTAACATCATAAACGATGTAATCATTTGATATCGAAATGGAAATATGAGATGTAATCGTTTTGTTATATGTGTTTCAGGTAGCTACTTTGATCAAGCGAACACGTACAATATTCGCCTCGACCTTGAAATTGAATCTGCACGAAAATCACTTTAGTTACATCAAAAACTTTGACCTTTATAGCAAATCATATATTTGTGGTAGCTGTCAGAAGCTGTGGAAAAGTGAGAAAAAACTACATCGCCATGAAAACAAATGTACTGTGGAAACGAAATACAAGTACCCAGGCAGTGTTTTTCATCTACCACCAACTATCTTTGAAGCGTTACCGGATGAAGGAATCAAAATAGAAGACGGTATTTACCCTTACAGAGCCACCTATGATTTTGAAAGTTATTTTGGAGAAGACAACCTACCCATCAATTAGCCCAAAGTCACCTGGGATCAAAAACATGTGCCGTTATCAGTGAGTGTATGCAGCAATGTACCTGATTATACAGAACCAAAATGCTTTGTAACCGAAGGAAACGCCCAAACATTAATTGACAGGATGATGATGTACATAGAGGAGATATCAAACACCACCTATCTACTGATGCTTGCTCAATACGGAGCTACCCTAGCCCAGTTACAAGAGAAAATCGATGAAGCTCATCAATGGGACCCGGTCGCCAAGGGAGAACACCCATTGCAGAAATTACAGAGCAAATTGGACAACTATTTACAGGTATTACCGTTAGTCGGATTCAACTTATCGAATTATGACCTCAACGTTGTGAAAATACCGTTGACAACGTACCTGCAAGAACATTCATCACTCAAGTATACCATCAAACGAAAAAACTCATTCATGTACATTGAAACGGACCATGTACGGTTTTTGGATATCACTAACTTTATTGCACCTGGATATACGTACGACAAATACCTATGAGCCTTTCAATGTGAACAGAAAAAGGGATATTGCCCGTATGAATGGGTGACACTCGATCGTTTGAACAATACAGAATTACCACCCCATGCAGCTTTTTACAGTGCGTTAAAACAAGAAAACATTACAGCTGACCAATACGCTGAATGTCAAGAAGCGTGGGAAGCAGGTCATATGCGGATTTTTAAAGACTTCTTGATATATTACAACAATTTATATGTCGAACCTTTTCTGGAAGCCATAGAGAAACAGAGTTGTTTTTAGAGTGAGAGAGGTATAGATATATTGAAGGTTGGAATATCAGTACCTGGATTAACCATGCGATATTTGTTTCAAGACTTGGAAGATTATTTTACCTTACCCAAAGAAAAAAACAACAACATCTATTTGGTTGATAAAAAATGGAAAAGTGGGCGGACCCTCAATCATCTTTCATCGTTACCACGAAAAGGGAAAAACGTACAATAGGCGTGAACAGAACGGAAATGAAGCGAAGTTGTGTGAAGGAATCGTGGGTTAAGATGCCAACTGTATCTGTGGGCGTTGCCAGCCTTCCTTCCTATCCGAAGACACGCGCCTGAGTTTAAACCGATACAGACCTGAAAAGGTGGTATTGCGGATGAATGGTTGGGTTGGATAGCACATAGCTCACAAAACCAAATAAATCACCGACTAAACAGAAGGGAAAAAAGAATAGGAGCACGGCGATTACCAGTAGATGGCTGGTGCGAAGAAACCCAAACAGTCTATCAGTTTCACAGATGTGTATGACATGGTTGTCCGTGTCTGAAATTGACCCATAGCCCCATCAGTGGAAAACTTATGAGTGATTTATGTGCCGAAACAGAAAAAAATACCCAGTATTTGAGAGGATTAGGATATAATGCTGTAGTTGAATGGGGCTGTGAATGGACGAAAAAAAACGTTCAAGTACATCAAAGTGTTCAAGTACAGTCGACCTAAACCACCATGAGCCGCTTTGATGGAAAAACAGCTCATAGCCAATATACGTGACGGAACTTTTTTGGGAATGGCTGTAGTATATATACACGTACCAGAAACTCTTAAAGACTATTTTATTGAGATGACCCCTATATTCAAAAACATTGAACTGACACGAGATGAAATCGGACCCTTTATGCGAGACTTAGCCGAACAACGGGACATAATGAAAGTGAGTAAACAAGGCTACAAGGGGCATGGGGATCATAAGGAATTTTGTTGCGATCATTATGATGTCATAACGATTTTTATCATTTATTTTCATATAGACGGAATAGCGGACGTTGATAGGGAGCTACAAAGGTGTAAAAATATTGCTTGCTAGCCCACTACTGAAATGGTACTTGGAACATGGCCTGGTGATCACAAAAATATACCAAACACTGGAGTATGAACCCACATCCTGTTTCAAACGATTTGCCGAGACCGTATCAGACGCCAGGTATGTACGAATACCTTAATGGAGTTATATGTTATACTCTTGTAAGCATTGTAAATTAAGAATGCTTGAATTTTACTGTGATTTTATTGACAAGTATGTCGCGAGATCTGATTTTGCCTATGTACAGATGGACACTGATAGTAGTTATATTGCCCTTAGTAGTAGTCATCTAACGGATGTCATCAAACCCAACTTGAAAGAGCAATTTTACCGAGATTACCCTCAGTGGTTGCCAGCTGTAGCGTGTGATGATCACACCAACAACTTTACACAGTGTAAAACAAACTGAACCCCGTGGGTACCTCAACTGTGCTGTGTGACCCGCCAAAAATATGATAAACGTACCCTGGGGTTATTTAAAGAGGAGTGGAGTGGAGATGGTTTACTCAGAACCCCTTCAACTTTAAGCATAGATGGACTGTGCAGTAAAACCTATTACTGTTATGGAACTACAGATAAAACCTGTTAAGGACTCAATAAACGTCAAAACGAACTGAACAAGGACAAATATATGAATGTGCTGAGAGAACAAAATCGGGTTGCGATGTGAGCCGTGGTTTTGCGTTAACAAAACCACAATGTATTCATATACGCAAATTAGAGATGAATTAATTTATTTTTACCCCAAGAGAATTGTGAGTGCAGATGATGTTAGCGCTAAACTGTTAGATGTGTGATACGTTAATATGCTATTAAGGAAATTGATATGTGTCATTATGCTATAAATTGAAGGTAAGGTATTATGTAATCAGTGGATGTGCGCTCTGTAAGAAATTGATGTTTAAATGCTGTGTGAGAAACCAAGAATAAAAACATCGTATATTTTCAACACACGTTGTTTATTTGCCTTGAATTAAACCAGCTTATCATTGGTTGAATAATCGTCGGTAAATACATCCAGCAATTGGTTCAAACTTATTCCACCACATCATCTCTTCAAGTAATACAAACAATAAAGTCCACAAGTAGTGGAATTGAAGTCTTGTAATGTCTTAGAATTATAAGTCCAGCTCACAAAATGCTTGTTCAAGAACTTGGCAAATACGCTATGAATAGGAGGTAGTCCATAAGAATCAAAATATTTGCCTCTTTCATTATGATCAATGAAAATAGCGACCCAGTGCTCGCCTTTTTTGGAAGTGGGATCGGTGTTACAAACAAAACTGCTGGGGTAACTGACATTGCGGGGTAATTTATTCCGCGCAAACACTCTGGGCACAGTAGCCCGAGTGAAAGCGTCTTTTTGTAAGAGCTCTGTAATTGTCTGGTATCCATTGTTAGGCTGCTGTCAATTTGAATCATATTTTCAAATTTGGCGTACACAATGACATTAATGGTACGCTCTAGGGCCGTACCAAAACGCATTTCCAAGCGCACGTTTCCTTGTTTCAACAAATTAAAATGAGTGCCGCTATCAGCCAGGTCGGGGGTCAGATCAAAAGCGAATAGTGTATAGCCATTGGGATAATCGCTCCAACTTATGCCGTTGCCGTCGTCTTGGTAGATTTGTCCAGTGCTGATGAATAAATTAGCATAACTGCGGGTGTATATATGGTGATTGAAATCGGGCTGTAAGGGTTTAGCGGGTTCTTGTTGCCTTTCAACGTACAGAGGTAAAAATGTGAGGTTGTTATGCTTAAAGTTGAAGGGGTTCTGAGTGCAATCACCGTTGAACGCCCTATTATCAACACTTCCAACTACAATTCGTTTGGGTAACTGTCCTAAAAATAAATTTTCTTGATTGATCGTCATAGCTCCTTGAGATGCAGAAAACACTTTGGTTTCTATGCGTTTTATGGGGTATTTAGCTGGGCTTCGTTCTAAAGCCTTTATGTGGGCTAGTTGCACGTGGAGTTCAACTTTATTTTGCGTACGAATAAGGTCACGGATTGCAGGACAATTTTAGGGGCAAACCCAGCTGCAGGATTGGCCATAAGGGTAAAGGTGTCACCGCTGCATACTAAGTGCAACTTCAAATCCACACCGTTTGATTAATAGCATTCTTGACAAAATAAATCTAAATGTAACTTCCCCATCATATCCACAATGCGACTCTCTTGAGCTCGATTCTTTCTAGCTATCATCCCCTTGTTGTCAGTACCACCCACGGCGTCCATGTGTTTTGGGGTGTCTTTGTACCATAAACTAGCTGTTAACTGAGAGTTTTTGGCTTCTGAACCATAGCTCAATAGCGGATAGGTGTTTGTGGAGGAGGATACAAGTATCTCGTTGAGAGAGACATCGACTTGGGAAAAGAGTGAGTGTAACCATAGGTTAATGGGTGCTACAGCACTATCAGCCTCCAAAACCTCCCCATCCTTTTTCACCACTTTGGCATTCACTTGTAAATACGTGTCGTTCAGATCGATATAATCATCACCCAAACCGCTGATGTAGAATTTGACTGGACCCGAACCTAAAGCAGCTACTGGATGGAATTCGATCCACAATCCATGATCGACACTGCTTTGAGTTGGGGGAATTGAAAATAGGTCTAATTCACTTATGACGCAGGGACAAGATTGGGGTCTACCAGTGCCATGATCTAATCTAAAATATCCTTTGACAACCTCCGAGTTGTTCCACGACGACGGGGTGAACTACTGCTCCTACCTCGTGCAAGTCATTTTATAGAGACGGCAGGTTGGCGACGCAGTTGTTTGGGTTGAACTATTTGATCGAACCTTTCCTCTTCGGTTTGTAACATTCGTTTCAGAGACTTCCCTCCCAACAAATCTCCAACCACCCTCACACCTGTTTTCAAGGCGTGTTTTTTAACGATAGGTAAAACCTTTCGAAGCAGCGGTAACGCCATTTTAGCCAGACCCCCAAGAACACTTCCAAGTCCATGTGCACGCTGACTCCTCGCACCGGAAAACACGGGAAGTCCACCACCCGCTTGGTTCAGGTAGTACGGGGTGTAAATATCAGCCATGGTTTTCAAAATATATCTTTCTTGGTTTTACGGAAATGTAACGTCAATGTCACTTAACCAGATTCGAATGGAATTGGTCGACCCGTGTCATCTCTTATATCGATTTCTATAGTAGAAAAAGTCTTGGTGGCTATTGGGTAATAAAATATCTTTTATATGTGGGGTTGATCAACTGCCCGCGACGATTGTGATCGATTGGAATAATACGCAGAAGGGGAACCATATGTCTCCTACCACCTGAGCTTCGATGAGATTGCAATAGACATAAAGTCCGTACAAACCTCGATCAGGGTCAACAATGTGCTGACCGACTTGACTATTCTCAAAAAGCCCCATTTCAAAACCGAGTCTTTGACGCAACCCCTCGTCCATGTAAACTACAACTGACTCATTGTCTAGGGTCATAGTTGCTGTCTGTCGTGTTCAATTGTAGGTGAGACGCACTCGCTCCTCATTTTGCTCCTTTAACTTGGCAGCAAAGGCTTCTATCAACGATCCGGTCTTATAAAAACCAGGGCAAATGTGAAAATATTTGGGACGGGCCTCCGCAAATTCACTCACAATGTCATATCACTCCCTGCAACAGACACCCGGGAGATTGAGCGCACCAGCCACACGATCCATGACGACAAACCTCTCATCCTCAGCAACATTGTACCACGTATAAGGGTACTGAATTTCCGCTAATCCCACTTCCCAAGCCCCTTCCGACTGTACAGCTTTGGGGAGTCTAGTAAAGTAACGTGTCAACGTGTTGTTGGGGTGATAATTCGTTGAACTGTTGGAAGGTAGGGTCAGAAAGAAACTCATGATGGTGATGCCTTGAGACTCAAATTAAGGTCTTCTTGGTTTCACGGAAATGTAAAGTCACCATCACATGGCCGTCTTCGAATGCTACGGACTGACCTGTGTCGTCTCTTATATCAATTTCTATTGTACAAAAGGTTTTGGTGCCCACAGGGTAATAAAATATATGTTCGTATGTCTGGGTCACCATTTTATGCACCCGATCGTAGTCCACGGGAACTGTGCGTACCAAGGCGGCCATTGTGTCACCGACCACTTGTGATTCAATTATACTACAATAGACGTACAGTGTGTACAACCCTCGAAATACATTAGGCTCGTATTCAGTTTGAGAATCGTAAAGGGAAAGACATTCCTCACACCTCAATATTTGACGAATGACAACTTGAAGTTTGGGATCGGTTATTTTTACATTCAGGGTCTGTGAGTGGGAATTGAATTGAAATCGAACAACACCTCTGAGATGCGATTTGCGGATGTGCATATTGAGCGTGTCTATCAAATGATCAGCACTGTAGGAACCCGGAGTCAGGCAAACGACCAAGGACTCGACCAAAGGATCCCCTTCCAAGTGTCTGTCTATCGTATGGTACCCAGCTCGCTGATCCACTATGACAAAACCCACGTTCTCCCCGATGTTGTACCAGGAAACAGGGTAATGAATTTCTGCTAATCCCACTTCCCAATTACCTTTAATTGTATGGGTTAGTCAATTGAGTAAAGTAACGTGTCAGCGTGTTGTTGGGGTGATAATTCATTGAACTGTTGGAAGGCAGGGTCAGAAAGAAACTCATGACGTCGCTTTGTTTCAAAGTGGGGTTGGGAAATATGTACCCTAAGCTACTGCTTAACAGAGCAGTCCACAAATTACTATCTCCTTTACCCGCCGTTAGATTGTAGATGCTGACGATGATTAAGGTATATAAAATGAGGATTTGTGTGAAAAACACGATTTCGGCTTTCGGAATTTCCTGACCAAATATGGTCCACACCCGATCACTTCTCTGATCTTCCATCCTAATGACGCTTCTGTTCCAAATCTCAGTTTTTATACAGCTCCACACCATTGACCCAACTATTAAAACTGGCAGGGTAGCCAAACCACTTGACAAAGTATTGTTTTTGTCCTTTCCGTTTACGTTCTTTGATAATTTTTGCAACCCTATACCATGCTTTGTCATTCACTTTCTGTAATTCTTCCGCGTAAAATGTTCCCTCTAACACTTCGTCATTATCATCCTTTATCGTATACACATTAGGGGAGCCTAAGTGAACGTTCTCCACCCGAAACAACTCCTCGCTCCAATTGGAAGTGTAACCCTTTTTAAATTTACCCCATGTTTGACTGATGCGGACACGATCCCCGATATCATACCGTGGTAGTTTAACTCCATCAGAGCGTTCCCCGTATAATGTCATCCACGTGTCTTCTTGATTACGCAACGAGACCGATATTGGGGTGCGCTTGATGCTGCGGTGATAACTGAGGTTGTATCCTTTCACCAACGAAGCCAGAACTGGTAGATAAACACTGGTGTTGTGTTTGGTAAAATAACGCAACATTTTAGTTTTTAACGAACGATTAAACCGCTCGACTATGCTAGCTTTGGTTTCTTCGTTGTGGGTGGTAAAAAAGCGAATCCCCTGCTGCTTAAGAAATGTCTGAAATTTACGGTTGATAAATTCTCCACCCTTATCGGTCTGTAAACACAGGGGCTTCCACCCTTGTTTTAATATACTCTCAAAGGCTCGAATCAAACTGTCTCCCGTTTTATTTTTTAGTGAATACATCGATACAGGTCAAGAGAAATTTCATGTCTTGGTTCTGTTTGGCTAAGCGAGCTATGTCCACTAAATCGGCTTGCCATTGATAATCAATCCCCCGACTATGACGCGTCGTCTTGGAAATCAACGACGGATCGGTTTATGTAATGTATAGGCATCTTGTTCACCCAGCCATTGTCTGACTGCCTTTGTCTTGAGTTTCATAGCTCTAACCAATGGCTGCACCCCTCCATACGCAGCCGGTGCCTCAGGGTCGAAATACACACTTAACTTTTCTATAACGTCCAGCCATGTGTCACAGCCTCGTCCACACCAGGTCTTTTATCTATTAGCATCGCACCCTGTCGGATATAGTTCCATCAATCAGGGTGACCTACTAAATCTTGGGGAATGTTGGAGTCTTGCAACGCTTCGGCAAATCTTTTCCAACCCTCTGGTTCAAAGTGTTTACGTCGTCTCAACACATGGTTAACCAAATCCGCCACATTAGTTCCACTAACGGCTTGTCCTTTAATCGTTAATTCCCCTCGTTCATTCCAACCCACGTCTGGGTTTTTTCGAAGGCGTTCTAATAACAAACGCCCCTTTTTCTGAAATTTATCAGGGATGGTTTTTACAACTTCCGCAATAGACACATCTTCTTGTTTGGGTGTGAGGGATGGGGCATTAGCTAAGGTCGTGAGAGGTGTCGGGGTTCTGTGCTGGCGGTAATAATCGCGGTGTTTTGTTAAAATCTGGTTATAAGATTCTATTTTAGCCTCCTCTGATAAATCACTATGATTCAGGACATCCCTCATCTCAGCATCCAAGTTGGATAACACGTCGACAGTGGGAGCTTGATCATAACGTGTACTTGACAGCACCCGGGGATCAACCAACATCATTTTCTTAGCCATAATTAGCCAAATAGTTTGCCTCACAACTGACCAGCGATACCTAAAATAGGTCCTAATAACGCCGGGAGAAAACATTGACACAGAGGACATCGCCTTACCCTCAAGGGTTCTGTGTTTACCCTGAGCAGGTGACTTGGGTCTATATGGTTGTTGGGTCTCAGCGACTCTCTGACATTCGTCGCATTCTACACAAGTTTCCATGTCGTCACTTTAAAGATTCAACCTTTACTGATAGTAAACTTGTTGCTTACAGATATGTATAATTACTTTAATCCACCTCATCTGCAGACACGAACGCAGTTAACTGACGATCCATTAAACACTCTCTAGCTTGATCGCTTTACTAAGAACCGTATCAAAATCGTAACCATGGTCCATCAAGCGCTTTTGATTTATACTAATTTGACTATAGATCTTATTGTCTCTCAGTTCTCGAGTAAGTTGTGCATGCATCTGTCTTTTAAAACAGACCACCTGCTATACGCATCCGTCATGTTGATGTCACTCTCAGACTATCTTAGTCATAAATGACCACCCAGCAAATTTTAACTCTTAATAACATACATTCCAAATAAAAAAAACACCGCCCTGTATTTTCACTCATTTATTACACAATCTGTTAATCACACACAACCATTTGCTACGTTCCAACCACGAGGGGCAGGGGTCAATTAAAGCTATACTCAATTGCCATAATCTTGATACATACAGTTCATCAACACGTTCGAGGGCGTCCGCCATACACATCTGAACTTGTTCTTCAGGTTCAGCCATCAAACAAAGATTATGCTGTCGCTGGCTCGGGTGGTCTATCCGACATCCATGACATTTTTCTGGTATTAGGGTTTCGATTAAATCGACAAGCGTGTCTGTGTACACCACCGTCAGATATTCCTCCATTAATTTTGCTCTCTCCACGTTGGTTCCGTAGAGCTGTTTCAACTCGTCCCACGCTTCTACAAACATATACCACGAGTAACTGTCAATTTGCATTGTCACGTGGCCCTTCTTTATCAGTACCATAGGGACTGGGTATCTTACATTCATCGTCACGTCTGCACCCATAGATACCTAGACACAACTCTCCTCTCCCGCTTCTAACTGTTTCAATGTTTCTGTGACAGCAGCTATTTCGTAACCACAGTCCAATACACAGTTCATCCTTAAAATTGTTTTTCAAAAACACTACATCTTTATTCCAAACCACTATCGAATACTGTGCAAAGTAGCGCGTGTATAGTGTCAAAACGCGGGGTATGAAGAGGTACCTAATACACTACTCTCATATATTGCTCTGACAAGGTTAAATTCACCATGTGACTCCAATAAATGTTTCGTAAAGTTGTAAGCTAAGGATGCACAAACCATCACTTTCATCAGTGGTGTCATTGTACACTGCTGGATGGTGCTTTTCTTGCACTTGTGGAGATTTGACTTCTTATTTCATGTTTTACTCAATCTAGACACTGCCGTTGATCATGGCTGTAATAATTCTCTGTAATGGCTGATGATATACATGTTGCAGATAGTAGTTAACGGATCTGTGTACCGATGCTACTTTCAACAATGCTGTTTTCACACTCCACGGACGCATGCACCCGCTTCATTGCGTCTTCAATGATGGATAGATAACCATTGCACGTTGAGGGTTGCTAACCCGATGTTGCCGTTCATTTCTCACTAATCATATACCCAATACATTCAGCGAATTTCTTTATTGTAAGTTTAATTAAACTTAAACAAATCATGTTTGTTTAATTAAAAAAAAATTTAAAATTTCATTGAATAATAAAGAATCGATTTGTTAAATTTAACTCAAAACAGACTGCGTTGCCTTATTAGTCGTGAATGTGCCATGATTACATTTTTTATTGGTTCAAGTCAATATTTGTTATGAGCAACATGATTATTTCTTTTAAAAGAATCACATTTGGATGAGCTGATCTCAAATAAGTTGCAAAGCGTTAATTTCAGCGTCCAATTTGTTCAGAATTATCACTCTGGCAAATATTGTTGCTTGGAAACATTAATTCAACAAAAATTCAAATTGCATTTTTTTGTTGACGTTTGCTGAAGTTTTTGTCAACAAAAATTTAAACTTGCAATAAAGAAACAGCACCCAAAAAATTGAGTTTAATTTTCTTTCAACAACAAAATTGAACTTACAATAAAGAAATACACTTCTCTCATTCCATAAGTTACATTTATCGTAATCATACTTCAACACTCAAAGATAAACGCACAACCCTTCAATAGGCGACCTAACCAGATAAATGCTACCTCTCCAGACTTATTCATGGAAGTACGAATACTATCGCTCTCGTCACATCTAGATTTAAACTGGGGAAAGCACTTATCAGAAAGTGACTCAAAATCAAATGTCATATATTCTGAATACAGTCGCTCTCGTCACATTTAAATTTAAACTGGGGAAAGCCCTTATCATCAGAAAGTGACTCAAACCTCAGATATTCTGAATCATTTAAAATCAAATCTCATATATTCTCAGTCATTTATTAAGCGATCCACATACAAGTAAGTGATCCACAAGCGTAGGCGGGTCGGGAGGTTCAGGCGTTGATATCCGTATTTTGAACTTGGAATGAACGTACATATTTGTTATTGTCCTCATGTAAACTTTTGATTTATAATTTGTCATGTCCAATCAAACAATTAACTATTTTTGTAAAGGTGTGACTAATTAATACCAGAAGCGCATCATTTTATTTATTTTGCCGTTGGCATATGTACATATTGAAGCATTATATAGAATAAAATTCACAAACAAAGCAATTGAAGATGTAAGTTGGATAGAACGAATTGATTCTAACATAATTGGCAAGAAAAAAAAGGAAGAGTAACATTTGATTAAGGAAGGGTAAGCGATACATGCTCGACCCAGCTTTCAAACTGTGTGATCGATGCCCTACAAACATTCGACGAGTTGATGTTGTGCCGCCAGATATACAAAGCTTAAGTGAGAAGACTTATGGCATACCAAAAGCGTAGTGTATGTAAGCATGGTCATAGACACATTCGTTCCCTAGATACGGAATGCGAAAACAAGATGACGAGTACGAAAAAAAGAGTGAGAACCAATTCAAAAATTTCCATCAAGTTCAACGCCAATTGACTGGGTTTATTTTTCTTTAAATGAGTATTTGTCATAAATTATTTGGTCTTTGCCTTTTGTTGTCGGTCTATGGAATGTGAACACCTGAGATTGTTTGCCCACAAATGGACTACGATTAACCGAGACGAAATTATGAGAAAGTATGATGTCGTCACATGTGTTTTAGTATGGTGTAGGCTTTTCCTCTAATTATCATTGGATGTCAGATCAAGGAATACTAATGCAAGGTTGACTTTTGTGGTCTAATTTCCCCATAAACTATTATTGACGTTTTCGTTACCTGAAGCATAACAAAGACACAGCAAACCATTTGAGATTGATTGTTATATATTCATTTGAATACAATAATACAGCACACAATTGTATAAAAGTAAAACTGACCTATACATTCCCATTCGTGTCTGTTTTACTATTCATATGTCAGATGCAGATCCCTTCGGTAACACAGAGACCTATTGTAGGTTTTGATATATAATAGTTATGATTTGCAACACAAAACAATGCATAGTTGTTTATGAAGTTCGTTTTATTCAGTGTTATACTCAAGCAGGTCTCCAATTAAAGCAACACAGACAACATGGGCGAGTGTGTAAACATGGTGTTATCCAATCACAGTTACGCATATATGACGTACAATAAAACCCCATGACAACTTCATTGTTAATTGTTTGATTTGTCAGTACAAACCCCAAGATCACCAAGCCCATCATTATCGCTTAAGATATACACTGAAGTATGTACAATGCGTAAACTTTGCAAACCAATACAACACATATACCCCCAGTTTATACTTAGCAATGAATAAACATTTCAAGTCAAATGGCACAAGCTACAAGAGCAGCACGGCCTATCGATTTCTAAATACTTGCAAAACGAACAAGTGGATCAAGAACTGGTCTTACATTGTGTCAGATATGACAGGCCTTGCACCAATAATCTCCTCTACAAAAATCTAAATGGAACTTCTTGTTATTCAAGACATGATCTGACCCTGAAGATGCGCATACTGTGTTTGCCCAGCATCAACGACGTCCAAGTATTGACGTAGGTCTTCATAAGGCTGGGAATCACCTTGAAGAGGAGGGACATGTTGCTGAAATGTATCGTTCTCATATTCAGCATTGGTATTTGACGATGAAGCATTTGTGGCACCAGTGAGCTGACACAGTGTAGGCCACAATGACTGCGAACAAGTTGAAGCATCATATACACATGAACAGTTTTGATATCGTTGTCGTTACACTTCACATATTGAGATACTTAAAAAAAAACCAGGGCTAATTTTTGGTAGGAAAATGTTACAACATTATATTACTGGCTTATAACATGACAGGTGGAAAAAGTTATAAGCAATACCAGTATTCCTTACATTCCATAACTTGATGATAATTTGATAAAAAATGACAGAAGTGTACACTGTCGACTGAACCGTTCGAGAAATCATCTTCAAAAAAGCAGAAACTAAGTTTATTCTAATGAGAAAGGTTTGAGAAACATATTTCAGACAGTCAGGTTAAGCAAGGCGAGGACTACTATTGTGGATATCACCACGTGTATCAACATTCTGTTGAATGTTTCCTGTTATTGTGGTCAGATGAAAGGTTGAGTCAGTGGCGACAGCACACACACACCGAATTAAGAAGTCATACCGCATGCGTAAATACACATGCTAGGTTTCAGATGGGTACTTCAGAATATGGAAGTTTCAGTATATAGGTAACGAGACTCAATGATGAAATGTGGTGTATAACATTATTCTGACATTGTCAATTAACAGCAAACGGTGCTACACTTCCCGACATAATATTGCTGCATAACTTGTGGATCATTAGATCATCAATCAGGATGTAATTGTACTGTTTAGGGTTCATGTCAAATGAATGGCTTATTCTAATGTCACAAAAGAGCCAATAATGTGAACGAACAGAATAAAAAAAACCTACCGCCATCGCTAGTAAACAGAGAGCTGTCATCCGTCGGTCGCAGTTCATTTGCATATGTAACTGCAGACCACATACAAATGCCTTTGTTTCGTTATAGATAATACAGAAGAGACTAAAATGGGCATTACTCTATTCAGTGAGTGATAAATCAGGCTTTTTGTGCTCAACCATTTGTCGTTATGGGTAATATGTTATTCCATAGCAGGTTGGCAACGTACTAAGTGTGAGTTTTACTCAACTCCATCTCATATTGGGTTATGTTATTCCATAGCGTGTTGTACTCACCTTGTTCACATACAGGACAATATTGATTCCCAGAGCAAGCGACGGACTCCCACCGACCAGTACTCAGCTCAACAACAGCGCAGTCATGCCTGATAAAGGGTTGGCCTGTTTTCCAGTTGTTGTATTTCATATGACCAAGAACTGTGTCTGGTTTGTAAGGTCACAAAATATCGTTCAATGAAATAGCAGTACAAATATGCGACGATAGGCGAAACAATTGCTGTCGTTAGAAGAATCTCTCCTCAACACGTCCACATATCAGACATTCGTACCATTAAAGCCATCCTTCCACACCCACAGCTGGTTTGTGACGTCTATCCAGTATGTACTTCCTGTTGGACTTCCGGCCAGGCTGCTGTTTTTGTCCGCAGACAGTAGGTCGCTGTTGTGGTCTACAGCGCAGTAATGCCGGGCTGTGTACCAGTTGGTTGCTGACCTCGCACCGACAACAGCACACATGTCCCCTACAAGCGTCCCTGGACACGTTCCACCTGGATGAAATGGAATTGAATACGCGATGGAGCAATTTTATGTACCCATAAAGTTTCAGAGCGTCATAGGGCCCATACTCTTTTGCTTAATATGTAATAATCACCTGATGAGCACGAAAATATTAGCAACAAATATTTAGCGCAGGGTGCTACCACGATATTACGTTGTAATGCGAATTAAATATAGTTATTACTGGATATTCTGAACTCATGTAGTAATATAATGGGGTTCGGTGGATATTCAATCAGAAATTAAAAAGACACCACCATCACCCCCTACCATCATAGCCGTTAATCGTTCTTGCCGACTTTGTGTGGCTATCAATCACAATCACCCATTAATTGACTCATAGTTCAGATATGTCTGGGATTAATATTATTTGAATCTAAGTCAATCTCGATTTATGAGACGGATTATCCATTAAACCATTAGAACTGGTCACACTTAAAAGCAAGAGTGAGAAACTCAATGTTCATGGCGAAGCGTGATTAAATTCATCTAAATATATGTCAACCTACAGGAAATGCATCGGGCTAGGGGACCTTGACTACCCGCTGACAGACAAAGAGAAAACCTTATCTTCTATACGAAGCGTAATTCAAATCGCTATGCAAGATAAGATAAATGTTAACCTTTTGATGTCCAGCTTCGTCCGCATAGATATCCATGAGTTTCGTTACATTTGCCCAACTTGAAGCCATCGCGCGCGCTTAACATAGCGCAGTCATTACTGCGGAAAACAAGTGTACCACGAATACTCCCAAAGGCTTCCTCCGTCGTGTTGGCGTGGATCCATTTATCAAATTTGATCAGACGCAGACGGATCCAAGCTTGACCACGTCTATTTGTCGCCAATAAACCATTCACACTGGCACTGTCTACGATGGCTAGACTTGCGTTGTTATGCGCCGCACAAAAATCCACAGCTTCGGATCTGTATACCATTGCGTCTTCTCCATCGTGATATGTAAAACATCGTTCTCTTACGCCGTCCTGTATACATCCCAGCGAGACTTCCTCCATACTGACAGACGTCACCAGCAGTATCACAGCCCAGAATACCACAATGACAAACATGTCACCATTAGCCATTTCTAGCTTGTTAGCTTGTTGCAATTGCATCCACACCACACAGTTACAAAATCGGTAATCCTCAAGGTAAATGTTGTTTCGTCGTACTTCTTTCCAAATCTTCTACCATCAAAGCACGAATGACAACATAATGCCACACACCTGAATGCACTCGGTTAAGAGCGCAAGTCACGGGGTTGGTAACGCGATGCGTGAATCCACTCAGCCGAGACGGTGTGTCGTGAGTCGTTTACATCCCAGCGTGACTTCCTCCATACTGACTGACGTCACCAGCAGTATCACAACCAAGGATACCACAATGACAAACGTGTCACCGTAAACCATTTCTAGCTTGTTGCAAATGCATCCACACCACACAGTTACACAATCGGTAATCCTCAAGGTATGCCGTAAATGTTGTTTCGTCGTAATTATTTCCAAATCTTCTACCATTAAAGTACAAATGACAAAATAATCCCACTCACCTGAATGCACTCGGTTAAGAGCATAAGTCACGGGGTTGGTAACGCAATGTGTGAATCCACTCAGCCGAGACGGTGTGTCGCGAGTCGAAGGTGAGATTTTATCCTGTACCATAAATAGCTTGAGGCACCCCGTAAAAAACACAATTATCTATTTAAAGCTGTTGATAACATGGTTGTATTTGAATGCCATCATTGGACATTCCAGTTAAACGAAACCAATTCTCATATATATACATACACTTGCGGAAAGTATAATATAATTTTATTCGGCAGATGTAGGAAATAATACAACACAAGACTGCCATAAACCAAGTAAAAGACTTGGATATCGATGCATACTGACTTCTATACCTTCCCATCTGAGTTTTTTGGCTATTTTAAGCTATTTTGCAGTTGCAGCAAATAACCAGGTTAATATCATTATCTCATGTCAATAACCAAAGTACCTCGGTGATGTCAGATCTACCCATTACCGTAAATGCTCATTGGATTATGATTTGAAAAAGTAGTCAAGTACATCTGCAGAAAACAAAATAAGGTATCATTTCATATCAGCGAATGACGGAACACGTTATGATCACGTTTTCCTAGAATGGGCATGCGCTATAGTCGTTTTTCAAAACAGCAAAGTCACAGTACTGATTTTGCGGTGCGTGATTCACTCAGAGGCGATGTTCTGACGAGTATTAAGTTTGGGTTTTCCCCTCAAACGTCAACATTAGTATGAGGCACATCTTTAGTGTAAAATCTATATTTAGCTGATGCTAAATTGGATGTATTTGAAGATCAACCTTAGACATTCAAGTTTATTATGAACCTTTCTGTTTGCATGCTGCCCTTCCGTACCATGAATACGCTGGTGTTCCCGTGGGGTAGGTATTAACTACGCTGCCCTTCGACCCACTGGTTGTGGGTTCGATCCCATGATGTGAACACCTGATCGAATATTCGTGACTTGGATGATCACGTAACATGGCCTACCAATCTCTGAAAGGGGATGCAGCCGACGAGGCTAATAACGTCACGTTGACATATTTTATATCCTTCCACACACACAGCTGGTTTGTGACGTCTATCCAGCATGTAAAACCCTTGAAACTTCCTGCCAGGCTACCGTTAGGCATGTCACTGAACAGTAATATCGGGCTGTGTACCAGTTGGGTTCTGATGTCGTACCGACAACAGCACACCTGTCCCCAAAACGCATACCTCGACATTTCCCATCTGTAAGGAATGGTGGCAAATACGCGTTCAATGCTGCAAAATGTTTAAGCTATATTGGAACAGAGTGTATTGAATTGGTGATGTTTTGAGCATTGTGATACCATCTCGATCCGCACCACTTTCCTATAAATCATTGAATATACTGAACTCCCCCCACTCCCACCCAAATCTCGTCTGTTAATAACGAGTCATAATGATGATGAACAATATCGTTTTTTCATGGAATATGGCATGGGTCAAATCCGTAAATTCAACAAGTAAATGGTCCGGTGGAGAATACACCTCACAAACATCGTGTGCTTACTTTCACTGATAATGTCATGCCGATATTAGCTCGCCCGCATTTGTAAATTGTCAAAACATAAATACTTCCGGGTTGTCAAAGGAGGCCAGGTAGAATCTCTCTCACGAGCAAAACTCTATTCGCAAATTCTGCTGTCATGGTATATAGTTTACTTACTATACACATTAAAGAAATTGAACCACTGGACAAAACAAAGCTATTTGAACTAAAACAAATGCGATCAATGTTTAACAATGCATCATGGTAGGAGTTGAATCACTTTGATAGCATAATGCGAAAAGTAGTATCAACCATCGGGGCTTTGGACTAACTAGATGTGGCAGAGTCAGGACAGTTCGGTGGTCAGACACGGGATGATAGAATGGACGAGTGTAAAAGAAAGTCGGTGCAGATATAAATAGACAGGCAGGCAGGACAGGTAGGTAGGCAAAGAGGTTGACGTTAGGGGTCATCAGGTTGTGATCCCCCCCCCCCCCCCACGCCCCCGCATTCATCAGAGTCTTGTAAAGCTTCAATGTATTCAGTTGGGTTGATACGTGCATTTGACTCCCCAAGCCCAGACCTCAAACTTCCGAGCTTGTTGCAGACAAATTTTCCTATAAACAAAACAGCTATGCCTGTCGGAGTTAATAACTGCAATCAAATTCAAAAGCAAGTTAATACTTGCTATAAGCATATATTAATTCTTGACATTCCATCGACAGAATTCCACCACCAAATTACAGTGGTGGTAAAACCGAGTCACAACAAGAGCCTACACCGAGCTCTAGAACAACATCATTCAAAGGGCCAGTACAGCATCACACCGAGAGCTACTACAACATCACACTTAGGGCCAGTACAGCATCACACCGAGAGCTACTACAACATCACACTTAGGGCCAGTACAGCATCACACCGAGAGCTACTACAACATCACACTTAGGGTCAGTACAGCATCACACCGAGAGCTACTACAACATCATACTAAGGGCTAGTATAACACACACACCGAGGGTTACTACACCATCACACTGAGGGCTAGTATAACATTACACCGAGGGCTTGTAAAACATCACACCGAGAGCTAGTACAACATCGCACTGATTTCTAGTATAACATCACACTGAGGGCTATACAACATCACACTGAGGGCCAGTACAGGATCACACCGAGAGCTACTACAACATCACACTGAGGGCTAGTAAAACATCACACTGAGGGCTTGTATAACATCACACTGAGGGCCAGTACAGGATCACACCGAGAGCTACTACAACATCACACTGAGGGCTAGTAAAATCATCACACTGAGGGCTTGTACTGCCTCACAACGAGCTAATACTTGTGACTTGGACGGATGGAAATAACCAATCCTGAGTAGAATATCTTGGGCTCTCAAGCTTCGACCTCATGGAGTTGAAGTATGATTGATCAGGTCAATGTGATGTTGCTTGGAAAATTAGGCACTGTCAGACAAAGTCCTCAACCATTCAACTCACCCTGACGACAATTAGAGGTTTAATCGAAACAAACGTATCAAGGAGGCTATGACGAAATAGAACAAACTAACTGAAAAGAAATTTTACGTCCACAAGATAGGTAAATATGCAATGGCATCTTGTAAACTTTAACAGTTGCAAACGAGACATACACTAAGCCCCTATTATCATTAGCTTTAACTTTCAGACGCTATTATGGCCCCAATTCTGTTAATAATTAAAGCATAATTCTCCGAATCAATTAAAAAGCAACAATTTACTGCACAAGTGTCTCGGATGTGTTGAAGAATCCAATAAAACACGATGTTTTACTGTAAACCACAACGGAAATAACTGACTGAGTTTCTAACATGACCTCCATAACAACCAGGAAGTCAGGTGAATGCATCATAAGGGGGACGTGTCTGGATTGCTAAGGATGGATGTAAACATTGGTTATGACTGGGCGTTGGTAAACCAATCCGTAACTACAGACGACCGTTTGGTCAACGTTTTGTGGCCTTCCTACGTCACATTTGAAGCCGCCTATGGGCTTTAATGCTATACCATGTTCACAGAAGCATGGTTTCCCACCCTTCCGGCTTAACCTTGTAACATATAAGCCGATTGCTGATTGTATTAAGGGTTTATTTTTTGTAGGACCAACAGTTATATACACCTTTACATTCTTGCCATTGTTATCATTTTAAGGTGATAAGCAATGGTTGCCCATATCGCACAAATGTGGAGGACAATGATATGTTTCAGTTGTAGTGGAAATCTCGTTGGTATCAAAGTATCTTCAAGAGGGTATGTTGCTAATGACATGTGTAATATTCTGGTAAACCACACTGGAATTAGTTGTTGTTGTTGTTGTTGTTAAATCAAGGTAAAGTAGTTCGGCTACTATAGGCCACGTACTGCTTAAAACACATACACACACACAAAACAAAAACAAAGAAATATGTATCAACATGCCATCATAGCTAGGACGCAATGGGTTGTACGAGGAGGGAGACAGTTGATTTATATTGTATATTTAAATATAGAAGAGATTAATAGAAGTGAGACTAAAATATAGAGCAGTTTGGTTCTTTACGGGCCCCGTGATTTTTAAATTTTAATGTTTATAAACTTAAGTATAAAATTAAATTAATGTAATGAAAAATCCTAATTACGGGTTCCTGGATAGAAAAAATTAGAGAGGGATAGAAAAAAGTAACTAAAAGGTGAAAAGAGAATGATTGAAGAGTGAATAAGTTATAATGGGTTTGAAGAAAGAGGGAGGGTCGATACAAAATGTTTGCTATTGTGAATGCTTTTGTGAATATATGAGTGAGTAATTGGGGCATTCAAAGAAGATGTGATGAGAGGTGTCTGGTAAAGGACAGTAATGACAGATAGGGTTGGGATGTAAGGAGCGATAGTGTTTGCTTTTGTAGTGTTGTAGAGGGGGGTTATCTAATGCTATTAATGTTAAGATCTTGTCGGAAAATAGGTTATTACTGAAGGTATGGGGTTTATAGCCTATTGTGGATTTAATAAGTTTGAAGGTTGAGGAGGAGTTGTTCCACTCTTCTTGCCAAGTTTGTATTAAGTGTTCATTTATGACAGAATAGTGTGTGTTTAGATCTGAGGGTATGGGTTGGATAAAGTTGTTAGAATGGGATGTTTTGGAAGTTTATTTCCCTGGATTCCGCAATGAGCAGGAATCCAAGCTATTAAGGTGTTATAATGGAAAGGTATTTGACGTTTATTAAGGGATTTAGGGTTTTGTTTCTGAGTGCAATAACAACTGAAAGCGAGTCTGCGAGGATTATAGGGTTTGGAAGGTTAATATGAAGAGCTATATACAGAGCATTAATGATGGCTAAAGCTTCAGCTACAATGATGGAAAAAAGGGAATGAATATGTGAGGATTTATTATATCTTAGGGATGGTACACACAAAATGATAATATGGATAAAGGTGTCGTTTAATTAAAATAGGGAAATGGTGCTTGAATAGTAAATGAACTGAGGGGAAACAACGGAACAAAAGATAAAAGACTTTTGATGTAGGTAATCCTAACACTTATCCTATGTCCAGCTAGGAGGGGGTGTAGTCCATGGGAGGACCAAGACCTACCCAAAATTAAGTAAGATAATCTAATGATAATGATTTTGATGTTGCAACTGTGATAAGGAAAACAAATAAATGGATGCCGTCAATAATGACAAACTCCTCTGAGAACGAAGAAAAAGTTAAGCGAAATTTTGGCGCCAAAGATCCGGAGAAACATACACAACACGTCCGGTTTAATACGGTGACCAATGAACCCCACTTCTGCGACCAGTTTCATGAAGTGCGCTCTTATTGCAGAAAACATCACGATGGCGATCTGCTCACATCACAAGTCAACAGCATTGATGAAATACATAGTACTTCGAGTCGGTTGTGCTCTTAAAAGATCAAGTTGTCGATGGGCGTTTTGAATGCGATTTGGAATTGACAACAAGGTGCCGGCTATTGGACGTGTATGGGATTACCATGAGCTGTATGACATCACATTCGCTATATACTGTGATAAATAACTTCGACATTATATAATCACAACGCATATATATAAAATGCAGATGCAGGCATATATATATATATAATATAGGTATATATATATATTTATATAATATATATTCAGGATCTGGGCGCCTGATATATATATCTCTCTGACAATAACGACTGCGCTGTGGTGGACCTAAATGGTGGCATGTGGTTCTCTATCAGCGCTATATATCTATATATGATCTATATCTCTCTATGCCTCTCTATCTCTCTATATATATATATATCTCTCTATATATCCTCTCATATCTCTATATATATATATATATAATATATATATATATATATATATCCTCCTGACAGACATTTCCCCATCTGAGTAAGTGTTTCAGATACACATGGTATTCAGCCTAGGAGTGCCTTTATCTCTAGTACCACCGTTACCACGGAAAACTGAATTTTGTTGTTAGCATATATGTCGTTTATTAGGGTAATTTGGTAGATTAAAGCCCTATATGCCTTTCAATTGAATGTCGGTAAGCTAGACAAAAACACATTCAAAATCTTTTCCCCAGGCCTAATGACCCATTCCCAAGAGCTGGTGAGCTCAACGCCCAATTCAGGAAAATAAGGTAAGGCATCATAAGCATAAGTAGGAACATTAAATACAGCTGAAGTTGGTCCAGTGCGAAGTGACATCTTGTGCTGTGAGCCCTGACGTGGGGAGTGATGACTCCGGTGGTTGAAAACTTTATACTCACATTAAATATAGTGGCTAATGATTTTAAAAAGAGAGCCATTTTTTAACTCAACCGGCATGTATCATTTATGAGTCTCCAGCAATTTTTTTACCTCAGAGCTAACGAATGTTTTGACCTCTACATTGACCTCTGTGAGCTCACATGTAGTTGTACTTTTCAAAAATGACTTCAGTATAACCGATGCATTCATCAGAGCCGAGTTTGAAAGCCGAATGAGCTGCAAATCAGTGTCCATATTCAATTTCAAATTGAAACAATCATAAAAAGACCTTAAAAATAACTTCTTTGACCAATCCAAACCAATCGTCGTGAACCAAAACATTCAATATTTATATTTGGGGCACCTCTTAGTTTCGGGGTTTTCATGGGGTCAGCTTATATTTTTGCAAGTGTTAAAGGGGCTATATTTGTTATTAAAACCGTAATACGAGACAAATTGATTGAGAAACGAAATATTGCTCTTTGCGGCAACAGTAGAAATGGCGATGACCCCGCTATATTATTCTGGGTCAAATATGCAATTGCTATAGTATCAACAAACAACCAGGCAATTCACTTCTGATAAAAATGGCTTTTCCAATTAAACCGGGCCTAGATTTCTACATTATCTCATCAACGTCTTAAGCAAAAAACACGAATAAATACCGGAGAAGGGCAAGGTTAATGTATTGTTTGTATGATCTGGTTTATAGTTGTGACAGTCAGATACATAATATATGTGTTAGACCAAATAACAGAAATCAAGATATACCAATATGGAGACTCACCGTCATGAGACCAATAGATATTGGTATATTGTAATGAAGTGCGTTGGTCTAGCACACGCTATACGTGTGTAAAGAACAAAAGCAGCTCAACCCCATCCCCAGTCAATGAGATATGTCACATGTGCACCGTCGCAAGATCCGGGTAGCAACCTTTTCACATGCAATAAGACTTGCTGAGAACGCGGTTCGGAAAGTACTAGGGACCAATTCACCTAGGATACAAGCTTTTGTTGTAAATACTAACGCTATTGCAGTTCGATTAAAAGGTGTGCTGCTAAGGATGCAATTTTCATACAGTACCTATTTTGTTCCGAGTCTACTTGCTGAATTACACGATATGTAATGTACCTTGACATGTCAGGTTCTTTAGTGATAATGTTAAGCATACAATCGACTATGAAGTACCATTAATGGCCTAACTAAGATAACTGTTGATATAGATCGATCATGCATGGACAATTCCATAATTCTTCATATATAATTGCTGTGGATTTGAAACTTCTGAACTCGCCGTCAAAAACACATGCATACAGTGTTCCACTAGATTATGAAATCATCTTCGAATTCGATAGGATCCATGCTACTACGATAACCATACGAATTTGTTCAGAGCAAAATGTCGAAAAAAAATGGTATCGATGCGAAATATCGTTGCACCCCGAATTATCACGATGAGTAATGGAAAAATTGGTATTGCATCGCATATATTGCATATCATTATTAAACAGCAGTAAATGTTATAGTTCACGGAATTTGCCTCTTCATTACCTCCCAGTTTCTCTGGTTTGGGGTCATCGAATATCAACAGTATTGCACTATCGTTCGAAATTGTGTCACTGGTCATAAGGAGATGTTTCCATAGGAAATCGAGAAAGGGTAAAATCATTTAATCTGTCAATATTGCAGTATAGTTCTACATTTTGTCACCAGCTGTAACGAAATGTTTCCGTCGGAACTCGACGCGAAGTAAATAACATTTGACATGTCCCCAACATGGCAGAACGTTTCTCGAAATACTTATATATAGTTCAGGTTCAGGAGGAACGACATGTTCAGGTTATCTGCCTATATGTGTATATGTGCACTGAAAAACTTCCGGTTACTATCAACTCTGACTTGATATGATGTGACGGGCCGGCAAACAGTGCAAATAATGATGATTATGCTAGTGTTTATACCAGTGTCATATATTTACAAATGGTTTACTCAGATTAAGTGGTGATCATTAGGTGACACAATAGAAATAGGCTCTTATAATGAATCTCGAGAGTCATTATATACCCATAACCATGATTTTGAACCTGCATAGATAAAATAATGAATAAATAATGTCATAAAACAACCAGCTAATTAGCATTCCGATCGTAGCATTGAATGATCAAGCATCCGTATTGTGACAAAACAATTGTCTTTTATAGATCGCTGTTCATTCTTGAGTTATCATACTTCAATTACGTAGACACAATGAGAAAATACAGTGTTAGATAGGGATAGCATACGATTTATATCGAGATGATGACATGATGATGATATCAATTTGTCATAAACGGGTAAGTTGAGCAGCATCCACTGAAATATATTTCCTTGTTGAATAGGGTGTCATTTACGAATGAATAAATGAGACGAACCCAATGAACAACCGCTACTTTCGTCTTACCACTCCGCATGATGGGGTCTCCATCCCAGAATGAGTTATTCATCATGGTATCATTATATATATCTGAAAAATGAGACGCTGTTCTATCACATAGGATAAAATATCCCTGTACGTTGGACAACTATACATTTAAAATAAAGTCGCATTAAGTGGTAGTGGGATGGCTGAAAATGCAGGTTCCCAAATTTGATAGCGCCGCATGCAGATTCGGTCACAAAGAGAAATTTAATTATTATTAATATACCAAATAAAGCTATCTAGGCAGTATGGATCTGGTCATGGACCTGACCGAACAAGATCAATAACTTTAATTTGCATCACAACCGTGGCTAAGCACATAGGACGTCTTTATTCATGATTCATTCATATCTACTGCAAGTAAAAACGGAATGGTTTGGTTGAATGGCTGTATCACCGTATAACAATACTGATTGGAAAAGCAAAATTAAGATGCACTCCCTATGTCTTTGATTCAGCGATCAGGGAGACTTTCAAGCTAAGATCTGTTCAAAATATCAGTCCATTCGACCATGAATACAATAACTTTTTATACATAAATAGAATAAGATTGTATACGCTTTAACATGTTGTCACTATCGGATGATATACTGAGAAACATTGTTATATAATTTACAACAAAGGCAAACCAAAGCGGTTGAGTAACAGGTTGCCAGGACTAAACATTGACATAGACAGCTACGAGAAAGATATACAGTAACGTTACACAATACAACAATATGATACAGTTTAACTAAGGCATTGAAATACGCATATCTAAATTGCTTATCAGATAAAGCGATGTCATTAATGCCTAAAATGTGATCTTTGGGGACCCGCGTTAGGGATCAATCAATAAGCAAAATCATTACTATGACCAAGCTTATTGCATTGATGCATGTGTGAAACTTCATATTGAACTTCAACAAATCGACTTATTTGTCTATGTTCAAATTGTGGCCACGACTGCTATGAAGCCGCTTTATTCAACACCTTGACACGCTGGCGAGTTTTGATTTACGGTTTACCGGGAACAAAACTGGTATTATTCGACAAAATTTCAACCAATAATGACACTGTGACACATATTTAAAAGACCAAATGGAGTTCGAGAACTATCCAAGGTATGCACTGCCATAATGTAATATGCTCATTTGTGCTCATATGCCAACAAATGATGTTATTTATAGCTAACATATGTTCGTGCCCATGGATCACCAGAACATATAAAGCTCAAAATGCACAAGCGCACCTTAATCACATTAAATGGTGACAGGATAAGTAGATGTAAGTTGATGTACAACAGCGGGATTAATACTGCTACATTACAGAATAACGCTTTACTCTGCCTCCTTCTCTGGCACTGATACCAACATTGGAATTCACCAGGCACCTACTAAAAAGCCCGATTTGTCAAGCCAACATACATAGTAAACAACGAAAATAGCATTGGACATGATAAATCACCTTTATGACACATGTTATATGAAGGCAGCACACAAACTATCACTTGTCAAGACAATACCATGGAACATTGCCCTGCAAACGTTTTACTTCAGCCGTGCTCTCATGTTTTATCAAGTGGAGCAAAGAAGCATTAGCGATTGCAGCAATTTATCATTGTTTTGCTGACAAAGAAAATTACAAAAACTTTATATCTATTAAATTAACTCTTCCTCGGGCGATGCATCAACATTCATAGAACAGCTCATGTCTAATGACATGATTCTACGTCAGGTAATGCATCAACATCAATAGAACGTATATTGTCTATTGACTTGACTGCACGTAAGGCGATGCATCAAAATTGACAGAATATCTCACGTGTAATGACTAGACTCTTCGTCAGGCGATGCATCAACATCAATAGCGCATATCATGCCCCTATATTATTCTGGGTCAAATATGCAATTGCTATAGTATCAACAAACAACCAGGCAATTCAATTCTGATAAAATGGGTTTTCCAATTACACCGGGCCTAGATTTCTACATTATCTAATCAACATCTTAAGCAAAAAACACGAATAAATACCGGAGAAGGGCAAGGTTAATGTATTGTTTGTATGATCTGGTTTATAGTTGTGACAGCCAGATACATAATATATGTGTTAGACCAAATAACAGAAATCAAGATATACCCGTATGGAGACTCACCGTCATGAGACCAATAGATATTGGTATATTGTAATGAAGTGCGTTGGTCTAGCACACGCTATACGTGTGTAAAGAACAAAAGCAGCTCTACCCCATCCCCAGTCAATGAGATATGTCACATGTGCACCGTCGCAAGATCCGGGTAGCAACCTTTTCACATGCAATAAGACTTGCTGAGAACGCGGTTCGGAATGTACTAGGGACCAATTCACAAAGGATACAAGCTTTTGTTGTAAATACTAATGCTATTGCAATTCGATTAAAAGGTGTGCTGCTAAGGATGCAATTTGCATACAGTACCTATTTTGTTCCTAGTCTACTTGCTGAATTACACGATATGTAATGTACCTTGACATGTCAGGTTCTTTCGTGATAATGTAAAGCATACGATCGACTATGAAGTACCATTAATGGCCTAACTAAGATAACTGTTGATATAGATCGATCATGCATGGACAATTCCATAATTCTTCATATATAATTGCTGTGGATTTGAAACCTATGAACTCGCCGTCAAAAACACATGCATACAGTGTTCCACTAGATTATGAAATCATCTTCGAATTCGATAGGATCCATGCTACTACGATAACCATACGAATTTGTTCAGAGCAAAATGGTCGAAAACAAATGGTATCGATGTTTCGAAATATCGTTGCACCCCGAATTATCACGATGAGTAATGGAAAAATTGGTATCGCATATATTGCATATCATTATTAAACAGCAGTAAATGTTATAGTTCACGGAATTTGCCTCTTCATTACCTCCCAGTTTCTCTGGTTTGGGGTCATCGAATATCAACAGTATTGCACTATCGTTCGAAATTGTGTCACTGGCTATAAGGAGATGTTTCCATAGGAAATCGAGAAAGGGTAAAATCATTTAATCTGTCAATATTGCAGTATAGTTCTACATTTTGTCACCAGCTGTAACGAAATGTTTCCGTCGGAACTCGACGCGAAGTAAATAACATTTGACATGTCCCCAACATGGCAGAACGTTTCTCGAAATACTTATATATAGTTCAGGTTCAGGAGGAACGACATGTTCAGGTTATCTGCCTATATGTGTATATGTGCACTGAAAAACTTCCGGTTACTATCAACTCTGACTTGATATGATGTGACGGGCCGGCAAACAGTGCAAATAATGATGATTATGCTAGTGTTTATACCAGTGTCATATATTTACAAATGGTTTACTCAGATTAAGTGGTGATCATTAGGTGACACAATAGAAATAGGCTCTTATAATGAATCTCGAGAGTCATTATATACCCATAACCATGATTTTGAACCTGCATAGATAAAATAATGAATAAATAATGTCATAAAACAACCAGCTAATTAGCATTCCGATCGTAGCATTGAATGATCAAGCATCCGTATTGTGACAAAACAATTGTCTTTTATAGATCGCTGTTCATTCTTGAGTTATCATACTTCAATTACGTAGACACAATGAGAAAATACAGTGTTAGATAGGGATAGCATACGATTTATATCGAGATGATGACATGATGATGATATCAATTTGTCATAAACGGGTAAGTTGAGCAGCATCCACTGACATATATTTCCTTGTTGAATAGGGTGTCATTTACGAATGAATAAATGAGACGAACCCAATGAACAACCGCTACTTTCGTCTTACCACTCCGCATGATGGGGTCTCCATCCCAGAATGAGTTATTCATCATGGTATCATTATATATATCTGAAAAATGAGACGCTGTTCTATCACATAGGATAAAATATCCCTGTACGTTGGACAACTATACATTTAAAATAAAGTCGCATTAAGTGGTAGTGGGATGGCTGAAAATGCAGGTTCCCAAATTTGATAGCGCCGCATGCAGATTCGGTCACAAAGAGAAATTTAATTATTATTAATATACCAAATAAAGCTATCTAGGCAGTATGGATCTGGTCATGGACCTGACCGAACAAGATCAATAACTTTAATTTGCATCACAACCGTGGCTAAGCACATAGGACGTCTTTATTCATGATTCATTCATATCTACTGCAAGTAAAAACGGAATGGTTTGGTTGAATGGCTGTATCACCGTATAACAATACTGATTGGAAAAAGCAAATTAAGATGCACTCCCTATGTCTTTGATTCAGCGATCAGGGAGACTTTCAAGCTAAGATCTGTTCAAAATATCAGTCCATTCGACCATGAATACAATAACTTTTTATACATAAATAGAATAAGATTGTATACGCTTTAACATGTTGTCACTATCGGATGATATACTGAGAAACATTGTTATATAATTTACAACAAAGGCAAACCAAAGCGGTTGAGTAACAGGTTGCCAGGACTAAACATTGACATAGACAGCTACGAGAAAGATATACAGTAACGTTACACAATACAACAATATGATACAGTTTAACTAAGGCATTGAAATACACATATCTAGTATTGCTTATCAGATAAAGCGATGTCATAAGTGCAATAAATTTGATTTTTGGGGACCCGCGTTGGGGATCAATCAATAAGCAAAATCATTACTATGACCAAGCTTATTGTATTGATGCATGTGGGAAACTTCATATTGAACTTCAACAAATCGACTTATTTGTCTATGTTCAAATTGTGGCCACGACTGCTATGAAGCCGCTTTATTCAACACCTTGACACGCTGGCGAGTTTTGATTTACGGTTTACCGGGAACAAAACTGGTATTATTCGACAGGATTTCAACCAATAATGACACTGTGACACATATTTAAAAGACCAAATGGAGTTCGAGAACTATCCAAGGTATGCACTGCCATAATGTAATATGCTCATTTGTGCTCATATGCCAACAAATGATGTTATTTATAGCTAACATATGTTCGTGCCCATGGATCACCAGAACATATAAAGCTCAAAATGCACAAGCGCACCTTAATCACATTGAATGGAATGCCTGAGTTGTATAGGTATGGCCACTACGAGCACGAGCAAGAGTAACTCCCTCTCTATGGCTGTCTCTGCTGCTGGAAGGCTACTCCCAAACATGGGGTTTAATGTCATGGAGTTTGTTTGGGATTGATTCATCCCACTGGTCCTGCCATTTCTGTCTAATACATTTGACGACCTGTTTAAAGGGGACTTACCCCGGTCACATTCTTGTTGAGCGCTTCCTGATAATGGAGGTGGAAACCTCATATTAAAAGTGAATTTGCCCATTAGGGCCGCAGCTCAAATCCTATCGTCCTCTTTCAAACCGTCTGTGTAAATGGCAGCACGGTCAAAATATTTATCCTTTTTCTCTCTAAATTGGAAAAATAAGGTTCTTTACTTCCCTTCGTGTTGGTTGACAGTGATTTATCAACTGTTAGGGTTTTCAGCCATGGGGGAGACTTTGGCAGGTCTCCAGACCCACAGTATCCGAATTGGGGCATGACCCACTCAGTGATTCCTTGATACGCAGGCCGAAGGAAGGGATGGCATTCGGTCTGCTCTCGAAGAAATGGATGGTCCTTGGATTAAAAACAACATCAAATGCCTGATTTTGGGGGTTTGACTTTAAACGTAGTGTATACTGTATGGCGAGCTGCTCCCTCCGTACCACAAGTGGAGCCTCATTGGTTTCCACGTGTAGACTGGGGATGGGAGAGCTTCTGAAGGGCCCGAGCCTTAGAGACTGATTTTGGACTATCGCCAAGTTTGTTAAGTAGGATGGACGAGCATAACCATAGATGGATGAGCAGTAATCGAGTTTGGAGCGCACAAGGGATCGGCAAAACCACAAAAGAACTTTCCGGTCCGCTCCCCAATCAGTATTTGACAACATCTTCAAAAGATTAAGTGCCCTGAAACATTTTCACGAAGGTAAGAAATGTGGGATTTAAAATTAAGTTTTCTATCAAACATTATCCCAAGAAACTTGGTTTCTTCCACCACAGTACATAAAGCGGGGTCATGGTGTAGATCCCTTTTGGTCTAAATGCATGCCAACAGTTGTGGTTTTGGAGAAATGAAAACCGTTCTGGCCAGTCCACATACAAAGAACATTCTACACCAGAAGTGACAACATATACAACTTATTTATCTTAACATTATAAATAGTGACAGATACATTGCTACTCTGTAGAACCCCCCATCTCCTGATCACAATTATCAGAGAGAGTGTTGCAAGCACATGGATAAAAATAGGCATGCGACCTTTAAGGCCCAGGTCATGTAGATCTGAAAGAATTCCGTGTTTCCATGTGGTGTCGAAGGCCTTCTTCAAACCAAAAAAGACTGACACCACATGCATCCCCCGTCACGTATAAAACTTTCTTGACGGACCAGGTGATCCGTCGTGCTCCGTTCGTGACGGAAACCACTCTGGCTCCTGGTAATTTGTTGGTTTCGCTCCAAAAACCATACCGGGTTGTTGATCATTCTCTTCATAGTTTTACAGACACAGCTCGTTATGGCAATTGGACGCTAGTTCGTAGGATAGGTGTCGTCCTTACCTTGCTTGGGTATAAGGACAACAATAGCCTCTTTCCAACCATCTGGGAATGTTTCAGATTCCCAAAATCCAATGCAAATATCCAAATGTACTATAAGTGATTCCTCTGCAACATGTTTTAACAATCGATAGTGCACATCATCAGGCCCACTAGGTGTGTCATTCGAAATATGTATCGAATCTTCCAACTCATTAATTGTAAAAAGAGAGTTATAATTTTCATTGTTGTTGGATTTAAAATTAGGAACGTTTCGTTAGCGATGATGTTTCAATATTTGAACTTTAGCACTATGATTTTTGGCAGAAGAATTATTTTGGAAGGCATCGCCTAAACTATTGACGATGTCCTTCAAATTGGAAGCTTTGAAACCTTCAGGTTTAACCAGATGTGACAGTGTGTTGCTATTTTTCGTTTCCCTAATCCTACAAACCATGTCCCATGCCTTCTTTGTGGAAGTCGTGTTGTTTAATTTGGAAGTGGTCACTTCCACATTGGTCCTGACAAACTTCTTAATTCAATTCCATCAAAAGGGATGGTGAGCACAAGCTCAGGTCTATGGCAGAGAAAGATCCGGTTCCTGGATGGAGGTATGTATTAGATGTATTTTTAATATGCCCAAACTATTTTGTATGACGAAATCTTCTATCCTTTTACCACCGTCGTTTGTGTTTTCACATCCCCACAAATTAATGTGGGCATTGAAATTGCCCAGCAGCAAAAGTGGAGATGGAATTTGACTGATCAAATGATCAATGTCTATCTGTAAAATTTTGGAGCTTGGTGGTAGGTACAGAGAGCACAAAGTTACGGTTTTGAGGAGGGTAATACTAATGGCAATAGCTTGAAGAGGCGTGTCCAGAGGAATGGGTTCATAGAGGACACAGTGCTTAACAGGCACAGATGCCCCGCTCTCAGCTCTTCCATATCGTTGTAATGAAGATGTTTTATTATAGATGGTATACCCCTCATTGACATTTGATCAGTCTTCTACAGGAAAGTTTCCTAAAGGCAAAAAATTGATAGATTGGTGATCATAAAGAAGTGATTTTAATTAATCATAGTTGGATCGAAATCCTCAACAGTTCTCGAAATCCCCGATATTCTAGGTGACATTAGGAGGGTTAGTTAAAGCCCGAGGCTTCCGCCTGGGGCTGTTAGGCGCAGATGTTGGTTCAAAGGAAAGAAGAACATTGTCAATGTTCATCTCCTCTAGGCTGCCGAATCTGTTATGAAGTTTAACTGGATCCTTCGGAGGTCTATGAAATTTACTTTATCTTTCGTTTTAGGGTTGTTGTTGACTGAGGTTTTATTTGATGTATTAGATTTATTGATGGTTGGGTGCTCAGGAGGGCAACATTGAGTCGACATGTGCTTCTTGATGGTGGCATTGTTGGGTGTGGTTTTGGGCCATCAGAGGCCATCCTCCTTTGTTGGGCACTGCCATTCGGCCACGTGAAGTCGGTCTGGGTGTCGAATGACACAGTGGCCGTTTGGACAGCGCTGGTATAAGAGTGTTTGGGTCTCTGTTGAGCCTCCACTATTCTGCGTGCCTCAGGGAACGCGATGTCTCTGGTGTATCGGATCGTTTGAATTATTTCTCCTTGATCCGTGTAAGACACAACTGAGATAATGCTGGGTGGTGACCAGAGCAGTTTGTGCAGTGCACATCTTTCTGACAGTCATCAGCCTCATGAATTGTCTGTCCACATTTGCCCAGATTATAGGAAGTAATACGTTTACTGTGACTGTTGCTTACAAGTAAACACCGACGTCATAAATTGACAAGGGCGATGGGAAGCTCATATGATATGTGCTTTGCGTTCATTTCAAAATTAAGTCGCTGCCTCGTGTTGCGAGCCCATAAAATGAAGTACACAAAGCAAATAAACATGGCAAAGGAAATAAACATGGAAAGCACGCTGCAGCCTATTTATAATTTTGTTGAAATGAATGCGTTTTATCATATAATTCTTAATCTATCTTTCAAACAATTATGTTTGTTTAATTATTAAGTTCAGTGTATACTCATTCACTGCATAAACTCGAGCAATGCTGCGTTGGGAGGGGATAAAAAAAGTATGACTGTGTTATCTGCTTAAATGTAAAACGCGCTAAGGATAACATATTCAAATTGCTTATTCAAGAATTAAACGTCTCGGCGAATTGCTTGATACATGCAAGAAATTGTACAATAAGCACATGTATATATTTCTGTTTCTCAGTAGGTTTTTGGCAATAGCTGCTTAAACAAGGGCATGGGTAATCCAACCGGCTTAATGTTTTTTAAGCAACACATAACGCTAGATGACCCATATTTAATTACATATCTGCGTACATTTTCGATGCAATATTTGCTGTAACGTACAGTTGGTAAACATCGATCGAACACTGGAGTCGCTTGCATCACAAGTCATCTGTTTGTGAAAACATATAGCCTTACTCACATGAAAACGATGTCTACGGCATTTTACGGCCAAATTATTAAATATTGTCCTTCTGTCTAATGCAATAAAATGAATACACAATGTACATTGTTAAAGGAATTATGTAATTTTTAAAATCACAAAATGATATGAAGGTCATGAACATGGCCTGTATTAGATTGGCATTACAATTCCGGCATTTGATTAAGTAACAACATTTCTCAACTTGCATACTTAAGGATCTTTTTATCCTCGTCTGTTTCGTTAAATAATGTTTGCCAAATAAAAGCGAACACTTTTTTTTAAGAAGCCTGTTGGGACAATTATGAACTCTGTCAGTGATATGTTGCTGATTCGCTCAAACGCATTAAGAGTACACAGCAGATCATTCTAAGAACTCTCTCCTACACACAAAATGTACGTGCTTGGTCATGGATACTACTTTTATAAAAATAAAATGTATGAAAGTAATGTTCTCTACGTTATAGTACATATTGTTGTGTATGAAGCCTCAGCAACGGCAGCAGCATCTAGATAGCATTTATGGAAATATTCATTGGCGATGGAAAGCGAGCAGCACCCGAAGTCTTAAATGATCTGATTGCATATTTTCAAAGATTATGTGTTTTGTTATATTGAGCCTATTGGTATTTGAATGGTTGTAACTGTGGCTTAATTAGCCACACGAAAAAATTACACTTACAAAGCACAAAAGCGTCGTGCTTCTCAATAGTCAATAAGAACGAACAAAGTCATCGATTTGCATATTTCGTGCATCGTCATACATTAGGTAATGCATTCCTCTTGCCTTGGAGCATGGAAGGTGAACACAATCAATACTCGATGCCACTTAGGCACAACTTAGATAACAGCTTCATCTGAAATGCGACCAGCACTGCTTTGCAATAACAGCCTTTACTTGTGAAATCAACTATACGCTGCTTTTACACTCTTCAACGCACAAATAGGTCGCATGATTCAACCACTTGAGTGGATTCACTGATGTGGTAAGTGCGTCGGAAATAGCGCAGGATTCCATTGATGGTTTCGAGTAGCCTACACCACCATCACCATGCTACTTCACAGTGAATGATCCTGGTCACGCACAAGATACATGTATCGTCCCGTATTTCCTGGATGTGTCTGCCCGCTGTAATGATCGCGTGCCTTGCCGTACCCTGCCGAGTACAAGCTTGTCGGTGCGATGATTAATCACATTGTTCATACTAAAGTGATCGTGTATTATTGTCCAAAAGGTAGAATTGTTATAATGAACATGTTTAAATGCTGCTATGAAGCCAGTTCCTCAGCTTCCCATGTTATTGGTTCTATGGCCATCTATGATCCACGAGTAACAAATTTAAGCCAGTTCGTATATTCGACTCCAGCAAGTTAACTGAACTAACTAAAAAAGTTGTACGTAGATCTGGCTTAAATCGATGCCTTGGGTTGCACACGAAGTATTATCAGCGAGCATACCTGCTGCAATAAAGTCGTAAGGGGTATTAATGTTTTTCATACTTAAGCGTTAAATGCAATTTGTAGACACATTGGATACTTGATAGTGTTACACTTACGAGTCATATGACATGAACAGACAAATGATTTCCTGATATGCAGAGGTATTTGGAGCTACTTTGTAAGTTCAGAGCATCTTAATTAATAGAAATATGATCATATTTGTGCCTTCAAAGTGTAAAATATTTTGTTGTAGCCTGGAAGAGGCTATAAATCATACCAAACACCAATATTGATAAGATGATACAGAGCAATATCCACATTCTCTATAACATGTCCTCTATCCACGACCACTATGTAAGATTTATCTCTCCTCCCAACTGCTACAATTTTTTTTCAAGCACTTCAGGGTTCCATTCTTCGTCATCTTGTTATCCTTAGTTACATCATCTCAGTTGACACGATGTTACATTCATTGTTTTTTAGATGGTTTTGATACTCGGGAAAGTTATACAAAATGTCGTTTTACTTAAAAACTCGTTTGCAGATGCTACTGCATTGTTCTTTTGATTTCAAGGACTGATCCATTATGACATTTATTCACAGAAATTTCCTCTAATGCAACCATATTCCATCTGGTTAATTTATTATCAGCGACTAGCATAATTTGTTGACTGATGTTTTGATATCGTATTGTTTGAATACTGATACACTTAATGCAATGTTTAAGGATAAATCCAATTAAAAATATGACCGATGAGGTCATTCACCTGTAGCATCTAATATGTTGTCGCGTTGAAATTATTATACAATATCACACGTTTTCATCAGCACAATATTTTGTATAAAGACAAAACTATTTATATTTTTCATTCAATTAAACTTCTCGCTAGCGTTATTATTTGAATTCCGACAAAAATTCAACCTATAACTATCAGAACTCTTGCACAGGTCTAACTAAAGCAACTTGAATATTACAGTCCCATACTAACCTTAGATTCACCTCAATGGGGAACACAAATCTGTGCTTTGTAAGTGCTTTTATTATGAGTACAATGACATACAATGAATAGCTGCACAATTCGGATGCTGTTATATCATTTAGTAGAGACCATAAACAGCAAGCTGAATAACATGACTCTCCATGCTTGCTTTCCTTGCCCGTTACTATTCAGCTGTGTATCTATAGTCAATACTTGTACGACAATGATTATAACGTGCTGCAGCCATCAATATCAAGGTAATGTCCACCAATCAAAAAGATTTCGTTCCCTTGCTTGCGGACCATGCGCTAATGACAGCTAATCAATACCTTTTTAATTCTATTGATGCATTCCGGTTGGCGCCATTTCCAATTGTGTGCAACTAACTATCTTCATTAGGCGACGCTAACACGGCTCAATGTATATTTCACTAGATCTAGGGTGTTGAGTTATATGTATATTTCCACGATTTGGATTGTCTGTAGGGGTCTGTCCCGATGTACAAACACAGGGCTGGTATGCATTTCAATTAACGTATGATTTCATGTCAATGAATCTAGGCGTCGTCTGGCTCATCACACCCAAAAAATAATACTAACTGCGGTGATTGTTCTATAGCATTTACGCCTAGTATTAACTGCTATATAACATGAATGGATTGTCATTTTAACATGCTGCTAGCACGAATTCTGCTTATTCTAACCTCTCTGTCACCTTTTGAAAAGCCGTTGTTGCACAATAACCGAATAAAATTATTTGAGGAATGAACAAAGACAATTGCTTGAATGCGAACTTTGTTCTCATTACGATAAATGTGTTTATTCACAAGTGCACGTCTCATGCATTTGTAATTATATAAAACTATTATTCAGCATCTCTGTTTAGAGAATTATCATATTAAAGGCAAATCAATTACCTTACATATGTAATGAGATGAGGTAGTACAACCAATGGTAAAAGCGCAAGGCACGTTCAAAATTTGTTGAAGTATTGTTATAACGAGCTAATCTATCCTAGAGGCAATGCGAAAAGTCAATGTGTTCTAACCAAACAAATGATACCTCTTGCCAATAATCTTAATCCGATATCCAGTATCAAGCTAACTGTACCATTGAAATCTTGTAATGTACGACGCATTTTCGTTGTGATGCCAACACATCAAGACTTTATATTCGTACTGCTGTAGAGAATGGATCCATTGAATAATGGCGTGGATCGTAGATGGTGCAAGCAGCCACCATCACTGTATCAACTGCAATGAACTGTGATTGTAGACCTGATGCGCGAATGCAAGTATTACGGCGTTACTTTTTGTAATGATGCCATCATTGGATTATGGATTACGTGTTACCCAAGTTCATTTGCTTTGCTGACTTTGTATCATTATTACGACGGCTCTTTGTTCAATCCCCAATCATTGCTAATTGAATACTGGCCAGCAAGGTATATGATTTTAGATAAGGTGATGTAATACTCAGAACAAGCTGCCTACATCTAAATCAAAGTGAGTAATGTTAGTGTAACCCTAGATAAGGATTTTCTGTGCATAAAACAATTGGAGAGACAATTTAAAAGTAAGCTTGGCATCAGAATATTGGCTTGTTGGGCGTCATGTTTATACTGATATCATTCAATGACTATATCCTACAACAAACCTAGCAACAAATAGAAAATCAGCATTTTGCCTTTAATATAACCATGTCCCCACGTTTCCCGTATATACGTCAATTATAGTGATATTTGTATAAGCATGACGCCACAGCAGCGAATATTCTTATGCCCAGCAGCCATATTATGAAAAGATTTCGTTTTATTGAAATATATTGGTAAATAGTCGCGACACTCTACGACAATATTGTTTGATGTCATATACATGATCCAATGGTAACCTGAGGCGCACATCGTTCCCATATATTTCCACGGGAGAGCTTCTAAAATCTAAATTTCAGTATTGCTTGATAGAAGAAGACCCTTTACAGAAAACACTCTTGCGCATTCAAACACCTAGCCAAGCACTATCAATGATAAAAGCAGCCTCCGGCCGCCTGGATTTCCTGAATAAAGGCCACTAGCCACTAAGTACAAAGTCACCTCGCGTTCCCAATCATGATATTGATCGACGCATTTTTACCATCATTTTTCTATAGAACTTCGAAGCAGTTCATATGTAAACAAAATGCAATCACCAAAGAAGGTGATCAATATAGTACAACCACAATCGGTATGCCTTCAATGGCACGTGTATAGAGCGCATAGAAGCAAAGAGGTCAATGCAGCCTGATGGTTAGTACACGATATGTTTATCGTCGCAATAATCTACCTGCACAAACATAGGTACAATGGATTTACCCCGAGAAATCTGATAATAAAAGAGGGGACACACTCGCAGCTAATAGTGAAAACGCTTTAGTCTAGAGAATACCATGCTCCATTGTTGAAGAAACTCACCAAACTTTGAATTTTCTGCTAGGTCTGTAATCCTACGAATATACTTATTAGCGACTGAAGTCGAATCAACGTTGAAGTGCACACAGCAAGCGTATCTCATACAGTGTTCTGCCAATCAAGAAGACTTCTGACCAACCTCATGTCAATCACTGGAGCACTTGCGCAAGAGTAATCGACGGTGTCGATTAGAGTGACGAAGAAGTCTCTAACAAGGCCTAGAACACATTTTGATATATCATAAGTGCCAGTATCATTAGGTAGCCAACCCATGTACTCCTCCCGATCCGGCATGCCACTAGTAACAATAAAGACCAAGCTAAATAGCGCGGAAACATGAGGAATATAAATGATAGCAGCCGTTACTGGACATTGTATCTCATTACATGTTACTTTCTAACATATATTACTATTAAAGTGATATTAATTATCTGTTTTTATCATTATTATTTTTAATATATCGTCTTAACTGTACCTTGGTATGTCTAGTTGCTCAGCGGAATAATGTCTCACGTCATATTCTCGTGATAACCAGGATAACTGCACTGTTTGTCAGTATAATGCATGACGTTTGCGCCACTAGCTAGTTGAAGCTTCATCCATTTTGCATATGGCAGTCACAATTCCATCCTCTTTAGTCCATGGTAAGATCTATTTTCGGGGATGCAGTGAATTTAACATAACACAGGTTTGGAAACTTCGTCCTAAATTAACCAGCACATTTTCTTCGCGTTTACACGCATAATGAGAGCTTGCCAATTATAGTAATTTGTCTGTGATTTCAACTGCTACTGACATCGATAGAGAGAGCCTTAAATCGCACGGCTTCCAGTGTGTGGAATATCATTCGAGTTGACCCCCTGGTGCCTGGTGGGCTTAACACTTACCGTCGTCCGATAGCCCGGGGCTAGGCGAGTAAGTCAGTCTTTCGGGCTAGTAGATATTCCAGATCGGCTAGAAGGTGTTGACACGGGGAGAAACGGCGGCGGAAATGTTTTTTCGACTGATGCGCGCAAATGTCAAAGTGTACACTATTCAAACCCATTCAGTGAAATGGGAATGGGAAGTTTCGTTAAAAGCCAATTAGAACGCTTCTTGTTTGTGGTGGTACTCTCATATCCGGTTTTTAATATCAGCCACATAATTAGCTATTTTGACACCTACGATGCCAAGAAAAACTACAAGAAGATCGGACCATTAGAGGCGGATAAAGATTTAATAACAATCTCAGAAACACTTTATTTGTGTTGCTATTTTGTGTGGGATGTTTTTTTATGTGTAAAATCTTTTTTTAGCGCAATTATTAAGTATTTTCAGAATTTGTACTGCTCCATGAGTAGCCGTGGATGGATAATGTACATATATACCTTCCTCCACACTTCCTAACCACGCCACGAAAACCATATATTTCGAGTGGTCGAGCCTTCTCAACTATGTTGTGTACTTATATGTATCTATATGTGTCGAGAATCGAGATGAATATCTCTAAATAAACACTATTTTGGTTATCCACTGTCTTGTTATTATTCAGCAATTGTCACATAAACTTTAAGAATCGCAACTTTCGTTTACAGCAACTTCCATCTTGGAAATATGACGTCATATTACGCAGTTTCAGTTTCACTCGCCATGTGACTGTGGGTATTCAGAATTGTTATCGTTTTTTAATTGTCAAGGCGATATCGAGGAATACATATTCCCTCTGTGAGTTAGGCATGACCAAATGATAATCACTGACAAACTGACACATGACAAATACAATACGGAAACAGTAGTTCGCATGTGAACATCCTTGGCTGCGTGTGCGCGCAGCGACCGTACTTGTCATTCAATACAAACATGGACTTGTCAAAATTTGTCTGGCCGGTTTCAATTGTACATTTGTATATGCATGGTGCATGATTGGAGCTTGCGTATCGTGTATGGTGTTTTTATAATGCGTCAATATGACGTCCTGTATGGCTACTCTATGAGAAGCAGTATATATGTTATATTTGAATCATAATTTGAGGTAATTCACATAGTTCAGATAAACATATTTTACGCTAGAAAGTGAATGTTACCGACTGGTTATAGAGTTACATTTGAAGAAAAATTTTGGCTACTGAATATTTTGTTCGGGCTAGACAACCCACTAGCAGTAGAATATGTCGAATGATGTTAAGCTCTGACACGTATAAGCACTACTACCGAAATTCTCTGTCGTCATGACGTCTATAACGATATGGATCTTTAGTAACCGCTGTGATCATGTGATCATATTCTGGACAATTTTTCTTTTCAGGTTCAACACGAAACCACTGTGTTTTGCTGTTCGAACTCTGAAGCAAAGTAGACCAAGTGCTGATTATCCGTAAGGCAATTCCATGTTTATTCACCCATTCGTTGTAATTGCCTCACAACGGAGTGCCCTCCGTGTTGAACTGTTTTCTTAGATAATATCGTGTAGACTGATTGTTTTAATACTCCTAGAGGCCCAATAAACAATTGTTCGATAGACATATCATTACATATTCCACTAAAATGTAAATAATGGACATATTTCCAGCTATATCTATATTGCAGAATCTATATTTGACATTGATTTAAAAAATCAGCATCTTACTCAAAACGGAGCTTTTGAACAATGAAGCCGATCGTTCATGAATAAACTAAATTTACTCAACAATGGGAAATGCATGATTTATTAAATTTCTCATCGCAGCGAATCATAAATGAATGAAATACATATGGTGCTGTATTGCGAGGATAATAAACTCAATCTGTACCCACTCCCAAATAGTATGAACCAGTGCTCAAGCGTAATTTCGCGAATCAATATCACGCCTGTAAAGGCAAGGTGCCAAGCGATACCCCACGATGCTCCTTTGGGGGCCTATATTAGGTCAATGAAGTAGACGAGAAGCTGGGCTTATTTTTCATCCAGCTTGAATTTCGATCATTGACACGTCTCCCGGGGTATAGAAGTGTTAACCAAGACAAGGCGTCTTCAATTATTTGGGAATGTGTAGCTGTTGTTGTTGTTAAACAAGGACAGAGCCATCACTTTTTATCATTGGGAACCTAGATAAGCATGCATTGCCGTAAGACCCTTTCGTTACTGTGCGTCAGCATTGTAATTTTGCTCGGAGGTAAGTGCATACATATGTGCATATTATGAACTCAATTGACTTGCCCAGCTATCCCATTGTAAACCAATAGTAAGGTTATTTATTGTTCTGGACCTTATTTACAATTATAAGGAGCTTATCATTACACTGAAGACAATTAGCATTACATATTATGACCTAAACACTCAATGGAAAAATATATGATGCATGTGCATGTAGAAAACCCTGATTGCATATGATAGCTTACTGTGATTATGATGGCACAAATCCACAACTATGTTTTCTTTCTTGTAGCAGAAAACAACAACGGTGTTATATTTGCCGCCGCTCTCCCACAACCCCTGGCGGTATTGCCACTTGACTCCATACACGGCGTCAGTGATATTACCGGCAATGGAAACGATGGAACACCAGCGGCAAGCCTATACTATGACTCTACCCAAACGCCATTTCCCGGTAGCGTCATTCTGGATTCATTGTTGAACCCAAAAGTTACAATACTCCAAGGTGCAGGGGGTCTTGTGTCCAACAGGTCATTTACTGTGTTGGGTCATTTTCGCACTGCAAATACATTCATACAGTCGCCTCTGATATCATACGGCTCTGATTACGCCAATGGAGCATGGGTCACCTCGAGAATACAGTTGATAGCTTCAGGTGGAATGATCAAAATCAATCCTCGATTCACGATCAGAGACACATTCACCAACGTTCCTCTTCCAATCAACTCGTTCACAAGTTTCAACACTTGGACCTATGTCGCCTATTCATACGACTACTGTAAAGGGACGGTGTTTGTTTGGCGAGACAATCAGTTGGTGGAGAGCAAATACGTTGGAAGTCATGAGATAGAAACCAAACGCGATGTAAGGATCGGGGAATTAGACAACTCGCCAAACCCTTTCGACGGGCACGTGTCTTGCGTGCAGTTCTATGGTCTGTCCCTAAGTCGGGATGAAATAGCTGAAGCAGGATTGCCACAATCATGTCTGCCGGGTTGCCAATATAGTAGGTCTAATTTTTACGCATTTACAACATCAGCATTATCATAGATGTTCTCTTATACCAACCACATGGCATATGCTTGCCGCGCGATGCATACATAATGCATATCAAATATGCTAATTAATGCATGCAATTAATGTATCAGCATAACATGATAAATGCCCTCGCCATTTCTTCCTGCCTGGTATGATAGAGATCGTAAAACGGACAATGCTTTATCACGTTAATGGGCGATAAAGCGCGGACGATTGTCTGATATCAGCACAACACAATGAATATCGCCCGATCTTCCTGTCGCGCAGTGTTTATAGCCACTCTTTCATTGAAAAGACAGCAGATTGTCAGAAATATGACAGGAGTGTGAGGAAAATATGTACTCCGGCGTGCTGTTGCGTCGATACAAACTAAATTCGATAATGCCAGGGAAATGGAGGCTTTTTGCATTGCACCGCGGCTGTGGCCATGGCATAAGTCATCGAACATTTTTACTTGTGCGGTCTATAAAGTCAAAAAGCCTCAAAACATATTTTGTGTGAGGAAAATATGTACTGTGGCGTGCTGTTGGGTCCATACAAACTAAATTCGATAATGCCAGGGAATGGAGGCTTTTTGCATTGCGCCGCGGCGGTGGCCGTTGCAAAAGTCATCGAACATTTTAGCTTGTGCAGTCTATAAAGTCAAAATGTTTTACTTGTCAATATCCAACAATATCAACTGTACCAACGAACAATATGCTTACTTACAACGTTTATTATGCTCGGCACACAAAATGCACATTTCTAGTGATTGCAACATAGTTGTATACGGAAAATATATTTATATACGCGGTCGATTATATATATTGTGCTTACGCGTCTATGTAGCATTGTTATTATTGTTCAGGTACATCAAAGGCGTGGATAGTGAAAACCAAAAGCGCAATACTCCGGGAAATGTCAGGTGCGTTGGAAACCAATACCGTGAAGGTGGTCAGTGTGCGCAGCTTGACCGAGTGTTTGGCCACATGCGCACAGACATGCACTTGTGTTGCATTCAACCTTAGCAAGAATAAAGATGAGTCCGGTCGACTTCAGTGTCAGTTGGTCGCTGACATTGCAAACGGAAATGTCAATATGGATAAAACAGATTACTGCTATTACGAACTGGATCGTAGTGTTTGATGATGTTATTGGCTGCAACAATCTCCAGGTTAGAAAGAGCTAAAAGCTATCCCTAAAGCTTACATGCTAACACAATGTCATCAAATTGTAATATCCCATCGACACATATGCCCATAAAATTGATCTGTTCTGCATATCAATCGTCGGCTATGTACTATCCATACATAACATTTGGATTCTGGAAAATAACGTTTTAGTCCATGAATTTCTTAAAGTTATTATTCGGTAATTACATGACGTTGCGTTTTGTAATCGGAATAGCAAATGTGTTTAGAATATATCCGTGGTTCGAGTAATTACTAGCATTATACATGTCGAAGAATTCGTTGAATACCTATGGGATTTACTTTCACTGCGTTACCTGCATTTATGTACCATTTGCTTTGATATGTGACATGGCTAGTTACTAACAACAGACCGTTAAGCAACTTTTACCATGATCTGTTCATTAGTAGCTAATTTAACACACCTTAAAAAGCGCTATTACTTGCTAAGTGACAATGCCTTGATTGTAATACCTTCTCCCACAATGTCATTCATCATTCATCTGTATGGTAATGATATGAAAAATGAGCCATAAAAAAGCGCCCTAATGCAAGCTGTGCTTTTATCAGCATTATAGAAATGCGTCGATGTCATTCTTCGAGGCCAGGTGAATCAATTGACACC